>OZ023267.1:104403994-104811494 GCA_964006375.1 Tillus elongatus
GTTTTGATTTCTTAACGGTTGTTAGGCAGGCTCTCGGAAGTCAAGTGTAACTCTATTCACTTTGACTATGAGCTCACGACCAATGCCACATATGGAATCGAGAAACAGTGACTCCCCGCCCCCTAAAATACCTTGTGTTCAGTCCTCTTTAAAAATATTTTTCTTGACAAAAATTTGCTTAGTTTTCGAAAAGTTAAGAGAACTATCTATCCAAATTTTGAATTGTCCTCTTGCAGACATTTTTGACAGCATAATATTCACAATCAATTTTACACCAGTGTTGCTACTGATAACAAGAGAATAGGTGTTATCAAATTTGAAAAATTAGAAACGCCGAAAACCCAGCAACTATACCACAAAAAAAAAACATATCTAGTTCTAGCAACAGCGCAAAGTCTTTTTCTCACCGACAAAATCAGCCAAATTTGTAGAACCCATAATATCAAAACCATATTTAGAAAAGAGTTAAAACTGTTAGGTATAAAGACCCGCAAGGATATGATTTCACGAAATACTTTGTTCCGATTGTTCCAGAGCTTTTACAGGACAAACGAATATACGTATCCACAATATAATATATATAAACATACCATCGCACCTAGAAAATCTCACACTTCGCCTGCACTGGCCATTCATCATATTCCTTACGGAAACAAAATAGACAATGCTAAAACAACAGCCCCAGTTTACAACTTCAAAACCATAATTATCCGCGAACCGATCAAGATCGAAAAACGTCCCAGTTATTCAAACAAAAAAGATTATGGTCTTCGACATCCGATTACCCGTACCCATTACAAACGCATCAGCTGGAAATAAATCAATAGACAATTCAATTGCCCTTTTAACTCACTCAACAAATACCACCAACCCGCTTAGTACCGCTACGAAGGTACCTGACTTATGAACCTTACCTACCTGGGTATTGACACCGATAACAAGCCAGGTAGAATCCACGCTATAAATAATACAAAACTTCCGACGAACGATCAGATCTCAGTGGTTGAGGACGCCATGCTAGTCTTCGCCATTGGGTAGGATGTATGTAAAATATTTGATATTGGTATTTTTGTTTTCTTTTCAATACAGTCGATTTTTATTAATATTATTGTTGTTTCCTACTAAAATGAACATGACGATGGTCCGCTCATATGTCGCTATTCAAGGAACTATCACAAAAATACACGATATTGTGCTGCATGACGACGCATTACGATAAAGCTGATAGCAGAAAAACAAGCTTGTCTTACCATACAGCCTATAGGATTCTATCAAAACATTTTGATATGAACAAATTTTGTGCAAGATGAGTTTCAGGGATGTTAAAACCAACAACCAAGGGAGGTCCGCGTTTTGATTTGTCGGCGGTTATTAGACAGATCATGAGCAGACGAATGCGACTTTATATACTGCTTTGTAATTGTCGATGCATCTTGCGTACATCACTGTGGGCCTATGAAAAAATACCACGTATAAAATCGAATGGCAGTTATTCCCCGTCAGTCCTCTGTAGGAAAGGTCTCAAATCACCAATTTGGCTGATTATAAACTGAAAGGATCTACGATAATTGGCCAGTACCATGCAAATTTGACTACTTAAGTTTCGTTAAACCATTCAAATGAAACGTCGAGGAACTTTTAATAAGGGAGTAACTCTGTGCACAAGTTAGAAGTCAGTTGCTACATTGGCTGAGTTTACCCGGGGCCAACAGCTGACTTTAACCGCTTATCTGCTGACTACCGATACATTTTAGCGGTTGGAAACGGATGAACCCACTGCTGATTTCCAGCACTATTTTGTGACATTTGTCTGTAATTTCGCTTTGACAAATAGGCAACAGTTAAGTTTTAGCAGAAACTCAGCGGTATTGTTGAACGCACACTTTGGCACAACCATCTAACTAATGGCAACTGTTGGCGCCTGGTGAATCGGCCAATGTCTGCCATCAACAGCGTTGAGTTCGAACTATTAGAATATACAGCTTATTCGCCAGATCCGGCACCAACAGACTACAAACTCAAGACGTACTTTAAAAAGGCAATATATTTGGGTGATAATGAAGAGAGAAGTGACTACATATGGGTGTGGGGTGCCTGAATTAATGACTGTGAGCGTGGACGTGACAGCGTGTGTTTCCGTATCGAAAATAATAGTCATCGAATAACATTTTTATAAGTTTATTTACTCCATCGCAGCTCTCGGCACTGCATATGAAACTTATTTGTCTAAAGTTAGTGCATTGTTCTTATGTTTGGTTTGCTGTCTCAAAGGCTTACTGCTGCGTCGAGATTTTATCCTGTAACAAGCTGTTATTTAGAAGCATATTTGCCTCTCTCACTAGTTAATCACACATTTGATTGACTTAATCTTCTGTCAGTACTCTCGTCGACAATTATCTGCAGTAATTGTCCCTCCATATCTTCTACTTATGATTTTTAATTGAAAACACTTTTAGTGAATTTTCTTAAAAAAATTCACTAATGAGGAGATCTCGACTTTTGAATTTTGAAAAAATTTCTTCAAATGAGCGCTAATTAAACCCCTAAGAACACATATCCGGGGTCAGTTTCAATTTTTATATGTTTATGTTTATATATATATATATATATATATATATATATATATATATATATATATATATATATATATATATATATATATATATATATATATATCACACCGATAACTCAAAAAATAATAAGCCGATTTTGATTAAATTTGGTGAATACCTTCCTTTTGCAAATGGCTTGGATGATAGGTTCGTTAGCCAGGAAAATCGGTTTTCCCGGAAAATTTTGTGTTTTTTTTCGAAAAAATTTTATATCTTCAGAATTAACAAAGTAAGGGCAACCACATTTGGCCCGTGGGTTTACTTCTTTATGGGTAAGTCACCTACTAAAATTTATCTCTGTAAGTCAAAACACAAAAAAAATATGGGCATTTAAATAAAAATAAATTATGATTTTCCTCAAAACGTCAAAATCGCGATTTAAAATGTCAAAATTGGCAACATTTAGGCAAGGAACTTGAATCTAATACGGGCGATGGAAATAAATTGTCTCAAGAAAAATGTTTTACAAACCCTGGAGTCTTAGTTCCAGCCGTCATTGTCCTTCATTTTACTAAAATATTTCCAGAAAATTCATTTCAAATAGACCCTTTCTCTGATGCTTGACAGTAGTCTTAGCTATAGAGTTTATCGTTTAATGGTATATAATTTTTGTCGAATTTTCGTAAAAAAATCAATAAAGATCATTATATCCGTTATTATACAAGATACGAAAAAAATTGAGCTACATTATAAAAAATTATTTCTAAAATCACAGAGTGGCCGATAACTCGTTGGTGATACATGGTTATGTTATTGCATTTTCCATCGAAATATAATGTTTGTAAGAAAAGAAATTCTGGACGCAGAAAGTCCGTTATGGTAGCGAATTTTGATCAAATGCTTTATATTTGAATAGCTCAATTTGCTATTAACCTATAAGGTTGACCAAGAAACGAGTTTTTTCGGGAACACTTTAAGTGTACTTTCGGAAATTTTTGTTTCAAACAATAAAGTTATTTTGATGAAACATGGCACATTGTTCATACTATATAGGTTATACTGGTAACCAAATTTGATGCCTGATTTCTTTTTTTTTTTATCGTACACGCCCTATGTTATTGCATTTTTGCATTTTCCATCGAAATGTAATACATCTTTGTAAGAAAACAAATTCGGGACGCAGCAAGTGTGTATTATGGTAGCAAATTTGTTTAATGCTTCAAATTTGAATAGGTCAATTTGCTATTAACCTATGAGGTTGACCAGGAAACCAGTTTTTTCTGGAACAATTTAAGTTTACTTTCGGAAATTTTTGTACATTTTCAAACAATAAAGTTATTTTGATGAAACATGATACATTTTTTCTACTATATAGGTTATACTGGTAACCAAATTTGATGCCTGCTTTGTTAAAAAAACATATTTGCTATTAAAAACATTTTTATGAAAATTCACTATCATAACGCACTTGCTGCGTCCAGAGTTTTTTCTATACATAAAGCATACGTTTTAATATCAAGCTACGTAATTTTCGAAAAGCTAAGGCAATTATACATCTTGTTTTTCTCAAGTATCCAAATTTAGGATTGTCATCCTAGCAGACATCGTCAGCAGTATATAATCTTCGCAATCAGTTCTACACCAATATTGGTCTTGATAGCAACAAGGAAATAGCTAACCGTCGGTGTTATCAAAATAAGTGGCTTATATTTGTCAACCTTTCTGGTCTTCATAATATACTTGATTTTAACTAGGTTTGTTAGAAATGAGTCACTCACTGGTCTTTGTCTTGAGTGTAGCAAGAATTTTGAGAAAACCAATATTTATGTAAAATCAATCGGACAGAAATCGCGTGATGCCATTGGAGCACACATACCAATATGAATCATATTCAGATATTCAAAGGGATAACAAGTTTTTGAACTGATTTATGACCCAGGTGATTTATTGCGTGCGTGCGTGCGTGCGTGCGTGCGTGCGTGCGTGCGTGCGTGCGTGCGTGCGTGCGTGCGTGCGTGCGTGCGTGCGTGCGTGCGTGCGTGCGTGCGTGCGTGCGTGCGTGCGTGCGTGCGTGCGTGCGTGCGTGCGTGCGTGCGTGCGTGCGTGCGTGCGTGTGTGTGCGTGTGCGCGCGCGCGCGCGCGCGCGCGCGTGTGTGTGTGTGTGTGTGTGTGTGTGTGTGTGTGTGTGTGTGTGTGTGTGTGTGTGTGTGTTTGTGTGTGTGTGTGTGTGTGTGTGTGTGTGTGTGTGTGTGTGTGTGTGTGTGTGTGTGTGTGTGTGTGTGTGTGTGTGTGTGTGTGTGTGTGTGTGTGTGTGTGTGTGTGTGTGTGTGTGTGTGTGTGCGTGCGCGTGCCAACTTTCGTACCAGTCAGCGCTTGTGTATGAATGTTAGAATTCGCCACTCTGTGGTGTGTATCTGAAATATTTAATATTGTTATTTTTGGTTTATTTATAATAGTCGATTATTGTTGTTGTTTCCTACGAAGATAAACATGACGATGGTCCTCCCATAACAGTCAATGAAAGATTGAAAAAGTCCATAGTCTTATGCTGCATGATCGACGCATTACGATCAAACAGATGGCAGAAAAATCAAGCTTGTCTTACTATATAGCATATAAGATTATATCGAAACAAGTTGAGATTAGCCAATTTTCTGCAAGATGAGTTTTACGGATGTTCAACAAGTAAGAGAGGAACCGTGTTTTGATTTCTTAACGGTTGTTAGGCAGGCTCTCGGAAGTCAAGTGTAACTCTATTCACTTTGACTATGAGCTCACGACCAATGCCACATATGGAATCGAGAAACAGTGACTCCCCGCCCCCTAAAATACCTTGTGTTCAGTCCTCTTTAAAAATATTTTTCTTGACAAAAATTTGCTTAGTTTTCGAAAAGTTAAGAGAACTATCTATCCAAATTTTGAATTGTCCTCTTGCAGACATTTTTGACAGCATAATATTCACAATCAATTTTACACCAGTGTTGCTACTGATAACAAGAGAATAGGTGTTATCAAATTTGAAAAATTAGAAACGCCGAAAACCCAGCAACTATACCACAAAAAAAAAACATATCTAGTTCTAGCAACAGCGCAAAGTCTTTTTCTCACCGACAAAATCAGCCAAATTTGTAGAACCCATAATATCAAAACCATATTTAGAAAAGAGTTAAAACTGTTAGGTATAAAGACCCGCAAGGATATGATTTCACGAAATACTTTGCTCCGATTGTTCCAGAGCTTTTACAGGACAAACGAATATACGTATCCACAATATAATATATATAAACATACCATCGCACCTAGAAAATCTCACACTTCGCCTGCACTGGCCATTCATCATATTCCTTACGGAAACAAAATAGACAATGCTAAAACAACAGCCCCAGTTTACAACTTCAAAACCATAATTATCCGCGAACCGATCAAGATCGAAAAACGTCCCAGTTATTCAAACAAAAAAGATTATGGTCTTCGACATCCGATTACCCGTACCCATTACAAACGCATCAGCTGGAAATAAATCAATAGACAATTCAATTGCCCTTTTAACTCACTCAACAAATACCACCAACCCGCTTAGTACCGCTACGAAGGTACCTGACTTATGAACCTTACCTACCTGGGTATTGACACCGATAACAAGCCAGGTAGAATCCACGCTATAAATAATACAAAACTTCCGACGAACGATCAGATCTCAGTGGTTGAGGACGCCATGCTAGTCTTCGCCATTGGGTAGGATGTATGTAAAATATTTGATATTGGTATTTTTGTTTTCTTTTCAATACAGTCGATTTTTATTAATATTATTGTTGTTTCCTACTAAAATGAACATGACGATGGTCCGCTCATATGTCGCTATTCAAGGAACTATCACAAAAATACACGATATTGTGCTGCATGACGACGCATTACGATAAAGCTGATAGCAGAAAAACAAGCTTGTCTTACCATACAGCCTATAGGATTCTATCAAAACATTTTGATATGAACAAATTTTGTGCAAGATGAGTTTCAGGGATGTTAAAACCAACAACCAAGGGAGGTCCGCGTTTTGATTTGTCGGCGGTTATTAGACAGATCATGAGCAGACGAATGCGACTTTATATACTGCTTTGTAATTGTCGATGCATCTTGCGTACATCACTGTGGGCCTATGAAAAAATACCACGTATAAAATCGAATGGCAGTTATTCCCCGTCAGTCCTCTGTAGGAAAGGTCTCAAATCACCAATTTGGCTGATTATAAACTGAAAGGATCTACGATAATTGGCCAGTACCATGCAAATTTGACTACTTAAGTTTCGTTAAACCATTCAAATGAAACGTCGAGGAACTTTTAATAAGGGAGTAACTCTGTGCACAAGTTAGAAGTCAGTTGCTACATTGGCTGAGTTTACCCGGGGCCAACAGCTGACTTTAACCGCTTATCTGCTGACTACCGATACATTTTAGCGGTTGGAAACGGATGAACCCACTGCTGATTTCCAGCACTATTTTGTGACATTTGTCTGTAATTTCGCTTTGACAAATAGGCAACAGTTAAGTTTTAGCAGAAACTCAGCGGTACTGTTGAACGCACACTTTGGCACAACCATCTAACTAATGGCAACTGTTGGCGCCTGGTGAATCGGCCAATGTCTGCCATCAACAGCGTTGAGTTCGAACTATTAGAATATACAGCTTATTCGCCAGATCCGGCACCAACAGACTACAAACTCAAGACGTACTTTAAAAAGGCAATATATTTGGGTGATAATGAAGAGAGAAGTGACTACATATGGGTGTGGGGTGCCTGAATTAATGACTGTGAGCGTGGACGTGACAGCGTGTGTTTCCGTATCGAAAATAATAGTCATCGAATAACATTTTTATAAGTTTATTTACTCCATCGCAGCTCTCGGCACTGCATATGAAACTTATTTGTCTAAAGTTAGTGCATTGTTCTTATGTTTGGTTTGCTGTCTCAAAGGCTTACTGCTGCGTCGAGATTTTATCCTGTAACAAGCTGTTATTTAGAAGCATATTTGCCTCTCTCACTAGTTAATCACACATTTGATTGACTTAATCTTCTGTCAGTACTCTCGTCGACAATTATCTGCAGTAATTGTCCCTCCATATCTTCTACTTATGATTTTTAATTGAAAACACTTTTAGTGAATTTTCTTAAAAAAATTCACTAATGAGGAGATCTCGACTTTTGAATTTTGAAAAAATTTCTTCAAATGAGCGCTAATTAAACCCCTAAGAACACATATCCGGGGTCAGTTTCAATTTTTATATGTTTATGTTTATATATATATATATATATATATATATATATATATATATATATATATATATATATATATATATATATATATATATATATATATATATATATATATATATATATATATATATATATCACACCGATAACTCAAAAAATAATAAGCCGATTTTGATTAAATTTGGTGAATACCTTCCTTTTGCAAATGGCTTGGATGATAGGTTCGTTAGCCAGGAAAATCGGTTTTCCCGGAAAATTTTGTGTTTTTTTTCGAAAAAATTTTATATCTTCAGAATTAACAAAGTAAGGGCAACCACATTTGGCCCGTGGGTTTACTTCTTTATGGGTAAGTCACCTACTAAAATTTATCTCTGTAAGTCAAAACACAAAAAAAATATGGGCATTTAAATAAAAATAAATTATGATTTTCCTCAAAACGTCAAAATCGCGATTTAAAATGTCAAAATTGGCAACATTTAGGCAAGGAACTTGAATCTAATACGGGCGATGGAAATAAATTGTCTCAAGAAAAATGTTTTACAAACCCTGGAGTCTTAGTTCCAGCCGTCATTGTCCTTCATTTTACTAAAATATTTCCAGAAAATTCATTTCAAATAGACCCTTTCTCTGATGCTTGACAGTAGTCTTAGCTATAGAGTTTATCGTTTAATGGTATATAATTTTTGTCGAATTTTCGTAAAAAAATCAATAAAGATCATTATATCCGTTATTATACAAGATACGAAAAAAATTGAGCTACATTATAAAAAATTATTTCTAAAATCACAGAGTGGCCGATAACTCGTTGGTGATACATGGTTATGTTATTGCATTTTCCATCGAAATATAATGTTTGTAAGAAAAGAAATTCTGGACGCAGAAAGTCCGTTATGGTAGCGAATTTTGATCAAATGCTTTATATTTGAATAGCTCAATTTGCTATTAACCTATAAGGTTGACCAAGAAACGAGTTTTTTCGGGAACACTTTAAGTGTACTTTCGGAAATTTTTGTTTCAAACAATAAAGTTAATTTGATGAAACATGGCACATTGTTCATACTATATAGGTTATACTGGTAACCAAATTTGATGCCTGATTTCTTTTTTTTTTTATCGTACACGCCCTATGTTATTGCATTTTTGCATTTTCCATCGAAATGTAATACATCTTTGTAAGAAAACAAATTCGGGACGCAGCAAGTGTGTATTATGGTAGCAAATTTGTTTAATGCTTCAAATTTGAATAGGTCAATTTGCTATTAACCTATGAGGTTGACCAGGAAACCAGTTTTTTCTGGAACAATTTAAGTTTACTTTCGGAAATTTTTGTACATTTTCAAACAATAAAGTTATTTTGATGAAACATGATACATTTTTTCTACTATATAGGTTATACTGGTAACCAAATTTGATGCCTGCTTTGTTAAAAAAACATATTTGCTATTAAAAACATTTTTATGAAAATTCACTATCATAACGCACTTGCTGCGTCCAGAGTTTTTTCTATACATAAAGCATACGTTTTAATATCAAGCTACGTAATTTTCGAAAAGCTAAGGCAATTATACATCTTGTTTTTCTCAAGTATCCAAATTTAGGATTGTCATCCTAGCAGACATCGTCAGCAGTATATAATCTTCGCAATCAGTTCTACACCAATATTGGTCTTGATAGCAACAAGGAAATAGCTAACCGTCGGTGTTATCAAAATAAGTGGCTTATATTTGTCAACCTTTCTGGTCTTCATAATATACTTGATTTTAACTAGGTTTGTTAGAAATGAGTCACTCACTGGTCTTTGTCTTGAGTGTAGCAAGAATTTTGAGAAAACCAATATTTATGTAAAATCAATCGGACAGAAATCGCGTGATGCCATTGGAGCACACATACCAATATGAATCATATTCAGATATTCAAAGGGATAACAAGTTTTTGAACTGATTTATGACCCAGGTGATTTATTGCATATACGTTGTATCTATTTAGCATAACTTTTCGCATATATTTTAAGTTGGAATGAAAACTTTTACACTCGCCTTTTAAACAGAGAATACTTCAAGTTTGTTTTATCGATCTCCACAGTGTTTCTGACTTCGTAATCTGCGATTAGTCCGACCGGTAAATTGTTTTCGTTAGAGAGGCAATTATTGAGCGAGACAAGTACACACAAACTTTTAAACTTCGTTAATACATAAACCGATAGACGGTTTTCCTTTGCTTTTTGTGTTTTTTCTTCTTTTTTTCTCTCTCTGGAAGCCTTATTGGCCGTAAAATGTCTGTAGTGAGAAATGTCTTCACTAATAGGCAATGGTTTAAAGTAATGGTGATAAAAATACATTATGCTACTAAAAAGATAGATCATTGAATAAGATTAATGATTAACTTTTATTATCCACTTCACGTTTAGGCAAAATAAAGTGCGTTATGGCAGTGACTTTTTAAGAAACTATTTTCCTTTAACCAGTGGCGTTAGTTGAATGGTAATTAAAACTAAAGAATGTTATGGACGAAGCAAGTGCATTATAGTAGTGAACTTTAATGTTCTGGACGAAGCGAGTGCATTATAGTAGTGAACTTTAATAAGACTTACAGATGGCATATTATTGAAGCTAATTGGATCTTAGAGATCGGTTTTAGAGGGTTTAGAGGATTCGTGCTTATTTGAGGAAATTTTTCTAAAGCTGTTCCATCCATGCCTCTCTATTGTTATATATATTTTTAATATGTGTTGTCGTTTTAAGAAAAAAAAGCTTTAAATTCCTAAAACTAAACTTTCGAAGAAGCTAGAAAAGTACAATTTGTAATATGTAAGTGCTGCAGTTTTTTTTTAAAAAAGTTTGTGTTACAAATTTCTTTAAACTTTTCCAAAAGAAAATTTGATTTTTATTTACAAACGGAATGTACCTGCCAAGTTATGTGTGTGTTGGCTTTGTTTATGGCTGCGGTCGTCAGACCATTCGCACATTTTTTCCGGCTTCTTGGTTTAGGTCCCATCTATATCCTACTTTTCTTTTGATATATACATATATACACATGTATACATACATATATAACAGATATTAGTTTAAATTTAGTGATACTTTTTATATATTTTCATACAATGCTTCTGTGTTTTTGTTTGTTTTAAATATGACAGATATTCTTTTTAAGCTGTTTACACTATATATATATATATATATATATATATATATATATATATATATATATATATATATATATATATATATACATACATACAATGCTTCTGTGTTTTTGTTTGTTTTAAATATGACGGATACTCTTTTTTTGAGCTGTTTACACTTTTTTTAAATCTATTTACAAGGGATTATAAACGGGGATACTTGGACCAAGGGGTCTGTCATGGCCACTTCTAAACACACAAGACGGACCACGGATTCACAGGTATAATCACAGTAGGGTACATAGAAGGAGTTCAATTTAATATTTTAAAGTTATAAACGCAGATACATTACACATTACTATTTCTTATTTCTAATACTATGCAGACAATTTTATATTTTTATTCTAATTTCTTTTATCAAGTCTATTAACAATTTGTATATGTTTAAGTTTCTTCCCTGTAGTAAATTCATTAAATTGAATGGTAGTTGCACTATTTTCATTTTATAGATATGATTTACATAGACATCTATCTTGGCAAGATTCAAGGGGCATTGCAGCAACATATGTTCTGAATCGCCCAGTTCACCACACTCACACAAAGGATTCGTTCTTAGGTTGATTTAGTTTAGATAGGCCGGAACTAGCAAATGGTTAAATCTGAGTCTACAGATAATGCGGATCCATTCTTTTTTAAAAATCGGTGTTGTAGAACCATGGCGTTCTCTGTAAGTCTGGCTGAAGCTGTTTGTAGAATTTACCAACTCGGTCTGCTTTATAATGTTTCTGCCACTTTTCAAAGTACATTTTCTTTGAGTAGATGTCAATATCGGTTGACGGACATAAATAAGATCCTTCTTCCCCGTATTCTGCCAAGTTATAAACGTGGCAGGTATTTTCCCTTAATAATCGCTTGGATGATGTTGTTTTAGTAAACCTAATCGAACCAGTTTCTGCAAACAAAACAACAAACAAGGTTTTGCAAAACAAATTTGTAGTTATCTGCGAAGCTCATTATGTTATTTTTTAATCTACCCGCTTTTATATAGGTTTTACTATGTGCGAAACCTAAAGATTCTAGCTTGATGGGAAATTCTAATTGCCGACAATAGGCATGGATGCAAAATGATAATGTTTTGTATCCTCCTACTATGTCGAAAAGCATAACTATTGGACAATTGATAGTCCCTTTATTAATCTTATTTTAAAGGGGTAGACATTGATCCAATCCAATCCATAGCAGGTGGTAGTGGAATATTCCTTTACGTAATAGTAAAGGATTTTTTCACGCCCGAGGAGGTACCACCCCATACATCAAGGGGGGGCCGGTGAAGTCCCAACGGACGTTTCCGGTTCTGGTGTATGAGTCGGTTTCCCTTATAAGCAAAAATGATGATGGCTCCTCCTTGTACAAAATATTCCGGAGGCAAAATACCCCTCCATTCGGATCTCCGGGAGAGGGGTGTACAGGGGGCGCCAACATCTAGATTTAACATATCCTTTTCGAATATATGTGGCCTAAATTCTAACCTGAACTCCGTCCACCATTTCCTCCAGGCTAATAGGCCTCAACTCCTCTTCCTCACCGAAACCCAAATCAGTGCCAAAACAGCCACTAATCACCTTAATTTCCCGGGGTATGAGCTCCTTACTTCCTTTAGATTGCGTGGAGGCGTGTGCGCATACGTCCGTAGCAATCTACCCTGCACCAGACTCCCCAATTTAGAAGCTGGGAGAAAAGACATACTATGGATAAAACTCTCTCTCTCTCTCTCTCTCAGGGCTGCAACTAAATTCATCTGTTGCATTTACCGGTCACCTTCTGACAACAACTTTGTCCAGCTCTTTGACTACCTTTCTGAAAAAACCGACTATCTGATTTCCGAATATCCTTCCTCCGAGGTCACTATGCTTCGTGACTTCAATGTCCATAATAAGGAATGGCTAGGATCTTCAAAAACCGATCCACAAGGGAGAGCAGCGGAGGCCTTGGCAGTCAGCAATTCTTTAGCCAATATGGTTCAGCAACCTACTTACTTTCCTCGTATCCCAACACACAGCTCAAATCCCTTGGATCTCCTTACTACACAACCTGAATGCTATATCAGTCACCGCCCCCCTTGGTCGCTCAGACCACGGCATGGTCACAGCTTCCTGCGCAATGCAACCCGAGGTCACACAGTCATCACACCCACGTATCGTTTGGCACTACAACTCCGCAAACTGGGACGAAATGCGGGATTACTTTTCCTCATTTCCATGGGCGTCTGTCTGCTTCTCTCATCCTGACCCCTCTGATATCTCACAAAACGTCACCGAAATTATCCAAGCTGGCATGGAATTATTTATCCCACGTACACAGAAAACCTCTCCAGCCACTCAAAAACCCTGGTTCTCTAAATCCTATGACAAGGCCAGACTTGAAAAGGTCGAAGCTCACAAAACGCTTCTACACAATCCCAGTCAAGAAAATCGTCAAGCATTTAACGACGCAAGAAAGCGCTATGTCCACATTCTTTCTGAGGCAAAAAACTTGTTTAACAACCACATCAAAAACAAAATCCTCTTAAGCTCCAACGGCGGCAAACCCTTCTGGACTCTTGCTAAATCTATCGGGAATAATTTCTGCAAAAGCACGTTCCCACCTCTTGTCTCAGGGGATGAAATTGTTTCTACCGCCCTGGGCAAGGCTGAACTTTTTGCTTCGTTGTTCGCCGCCAATTCTACTCTCAACCCACCTCCAACTGTTCAACCACCAACAGTCCCCAATGTCGCGCATAAAATGACGGATATCATTTTCAAAACCAAAAAGGTACGAAAGATGCTCTCTTCTCTTAATACCAGGAAAGCCTCTGGCCTTGACGAGATCGCAGCAATTGTTCTCAAAAAATGCGCACCAGAGCTTGCTCCTGTCCTGACTCGTCTGTTTCAGATATCCTATAATAAAGGCATATTCACTAGTAACTGGAAAACTGCTCGAGTACAACCCATCCCCAAGAAAGGATCCAAAGCGCTTCCTAGCAACTACAGGCCTATTTCTCTCCTTTCAGTCATCTCTAAAGTGATGGAAAAGTATACAAACACCGAATTACTAAAATTTCTTGAAAAACACAGTCTAATCCACGACAGGCAGTATGGATTCCGTCAGCGCAGATCGACTGCCGACCTCCTTTCCTTTGTCACCCATTCTTGGAACAAGTCTACGGAACAACACGATGAATCTCAGATTGTTGCTCTAGACATATCCAAAGCATTCGACCAGGTCTGGCACGCAGCGCTGCTTAATAATCTTCCGGCCTATGGCCTACCACCAAAACTTTGTACCTGGACAGCAAATTTCCTCTCAAACAGGAATGTGGATGACCAGTCCTCTAAACTGTATCCAATTAATGCAGGAGTTCCTCAAGGTTCAGCTTTAGCCCCTACTTTGTTTCTTCTCCACATCAATGACCTCCTCTCTAGCACATCCAACCCAGTTCACAGCTACGCGGACGACAACACCCTCCATTCAATATACAATATTCTAAGCCTGTCTCTTTAGCCCAATTAGATGAGGATCGCAGACTCATGGAGGGTTCTGTTTCCGTGGATCTCCAAAAAATATTAGACTGGGGAAGTAGAAATCTTGTACAATTCAACCCCACCAAAACTAAGTCTTGCTTTCTTTCTCACAAGAGATACACCAACCCTACACCCATCACAATGAACAACCAAGTTATTCAAAGTAATGAGTCCTTTTCTCTTGTTGACATTTCTGTGGATCGAAATCTTAATTGGCACCAACATGTCACATCAATTGCAGAAGCGGCCGCTAAGAAATTAGGTTTCCTCTTCCGGGCTCGCAAATACTTTTCACCAGCTAATCTCTATACCTTATATACTTCACAAATAAGGCCAAACCTCGAATACTGCTCCCACATCTGGGGTGTCGCTGCCGCTTCTACACTCGCTATCCTGGACTCAATTCAAAAGAGAGCTATACGTCTCATCGGTGACCCTACCCTCACCCAAAGGCTGCCATCCCTTGCCCACCGACGTGCCGTTGGTGACCTCTCCCTCTTTTATAGATATCTGCACGGGCACTGCTCAGAGGAGCTTTCATCCATAGTTCCCCCACCTGCTGCCCAACAGATCTACCAGGGGAACAGAGCGAATGCACCCTTTTACTGTCCAGGTCACCAGACTTAGAACATCTTGTTATGCCCGTTCTTTTGTCCCGAGAACTTCCAAGTTGTGGAATTCCTTGCCGGCACATGTTTTTCCTTCTCCTCCGAACCTCCAAACCTTCAAGTCCATAATTAACAAGCTGCCTCTTTGATCCTTGTCAACACCCACGGTACGGTAGTATTTAGGCTGTAAGCCCTCGTGGTGTGTTGTTGAAATAAAAAAAAAATTTAAAAAATTGAGTTATCCAACTGAAATATAATATCCTACCATAACTCACTTGCTGCACCCAGAGTCTTTCCAACACTTATTTACTATTGCTGTGTCCATACTTTACACCTTTTGATTTTTAATGACTATTAATGGCAATGCATTTTTTTTACTAGCCAGTCATTAATGGTTGTTAACGAAAGATACAACAGAGCATGTTCTTGTGAAAAAAAGAATGCCGTCTGCAATTCTAAAGGCCTAAGAATACAGTTTTATTTTTTGTTATTTATGTATTTAAATAAGATAGATTTGAATAATATTTACAGTCTTATGTTGTTCATTATTTAAAATTTGTTTATAAGATACCTACTATGTGAAAACTGGAACCTGTGATGGGCACTGCTAAGTACACTTGGAGAACACAAATCACCACAACACATATTTTAAAGACCTTACGATCGTTTCGCTGACAACGTCAGCGTCATCAGGGGATGAAAAATTCTAAAATTAAATCAACAGCTACAGTGTACTTATATCACACCTAGGTAGTAAGGAAGCTGAAATATCTCTCAAGATATTTAAGGTAGCTTCCTTAAATATCTTGGTACCTTTCATTTTAAGCCGATTATCCTTAAATTAGATAAAAGCTCATAAATTTGCCAACCAGAAGATTAAAGTAGTTCTTCGACCTCGTCCGTTCAATTTTGACACAATAGACAAACGATGGGTCGCTGACTACAATATTTACTTCGCATTAGTTCGTCTACCTAGGTGCGATATAAATACACTGTAGCTGTTGATTTAATTTTAGAATTTTTCATCCTCTGATGATGCTGACGTTGTCGGCGAAACGAGAGTACGGTCTTTAAAATACGTGTTGTGGTGATTTGGGTTATCCAAGTGTACTTATAAGGTACCTACATTATATTATATTCCACTTCAATAATCCCACTCAACTAGTTCCGAACAATCAAAAATACACAAAACTAGTTCTGCTTACTTTTTATTAGGATGATGATTAAATGAAAAAAAGCGGAACCGATGCTGGTCATTCGGAAATGTCCCAAATCAGTGTTGTACCATTCCAATGCGCAAAAGTAGTTCTGCTTATTTTGTAACGCTAAAGAGCCGTATAAAAGCAAACTTTCGGGTTTGGGAAATGTTCGTTGCTCAAAACTTGTTTTGCACATTTTCTTTGGGCACTGTCCGAATTCAAGTATTGTCGGTAACATATATATATATATATATATATATATATATATATATATATATATATATATATATATATATATATATATATATATATATATATATATATACATATATATATATATATATATATATATATATATATATATATATATATATATATATATATGTTATTTGAGTGAAACTATTATGTCAAATGGATATAGAGAAAAATAAAGAGACAGTAAAATTAACATCAACTGAGGGTGTGGCATTGTATTTAAACAAATTAAACGTCTGCACGTGCCCCACTGCGGATGGGCCGTAAAGGTGTCGGCCCGTCTTCATGCAATGTTGGCCACGTTTAAGCTTCATACCCTTCTTACAGAGAGGCAGGGGTTTGACAAAATTGCCAGGATAGTGAAGTGAAACTGCTCCCTGGCATCGGTTATTGCCCATAATCGCGGAAATAGACCGACGTTGAAGTAGAAAAAAAAACAGCGTGTTGTTAACAGTCATATATCACATGTAATAATAATTGCCAGATATATACGGATACAAACGAAAGTGAATTGGATTTATTATTGAAACTAGAATGGCAGTGAAGGGTTGTCTATCATAGTTTGTCTAAATTACCTTTTATATTTCCTTAACTTCTGGAAAATGGCTCTACAACAAGAGCCGAAACGTCACGTTTTAATAAAATCTAAAAACGGTTCAACCCGTAGACGCGAAAACGTTTCCGAATACACCCATGCACACACACAAACGCACACACACACGCACATATCCATGGTCTTGGTACCTCAAAGCATTTAATATTGGAATGCAGAGCGACAAAACCTTTACGGGTTTTTATCTCAACCATAATTAAAAATTTCACAGGCAAACCGCTCCTAACTGCCCAAATCTATGGAGGTTTTAGTCTCGCAAATAGCTTGTCTACTCTATGTAATTATCTGTGCAACATAGGCAAAAGTACTATTTATAACATCCTGACTGTGTCGTTTAAAAACCACGAACCACTTAAGCCATACCTATATGTTTTTAAAAATCGACTGAAATCACGCATAATGAAAGAATATGCTTGACACATCAGAAAAAATACGGTGTGGTCCTTTAAAGCTACATGGAGCATCAAAAACATACTAGTACAAGCTATTGGCGGTAATATTGTCTAGATTCTAGGTCTTGTTTCCTAAATGTTGCTTGTTTTCCTTAATAAACTCGGTAGTTTTCTATTATTATTATTATTATTATTATTATTCCTAACACGTATCTGTATACATGTTAACAATAATAATAATAATAATAATCATATTATCTCTCACACACACAGATATATATATATATATATATATATATATATATATATATATATATATATATATATATATATATATATATATATATAGGGTGGCGCATTGAAAACGAAACAGACCGATTTGCGTCCAGAGAATTTTTTGTAAGAAACGCTGAAACACGTCAATTTTAATATTGAGGGGGACATGTTTTGACATAAAACTCAACTTTGTCACATCAACCCCTTAAGGGTGGTGATAACAACCCTTACATTTTAAATAGGGAACATGGGTCGAGTGTTACATCGTTTGAAAGCTCTTTCTTTTCTGAATTCAGCACACTAATTTTTTTGGAAGTCTTATCAACTCGTTTAAAAATTATTCACAGTTGGAGTTTCAAGAACGTATTTCATTCATTGTGATAAGAAATGCACTAATTAGTCAATTTTTCGTTAAAAAAATTAAAAAAAAAAACCAAACGTTCAAAAATGTTTCTTCAGTTCAGTAAGTGTTCAAATTGTTGACCACCAGCTTCCATACAAAAGTACAAATTTTGTTCAAAACGAGCTCTGACATTCTGGAGCATTTGTGGAGTTATTAGACGGCATTCTTAAACACTGCGTCGTCGTAGTTCTTCCAGAGACTCCGGTTCTGTTGCGTAAATTCTACTCTTTAAATGGCCCCATAGAAAGAAGTATAAAGGAGTTAAATACGGTGATCTAGGGGGGCATTCAATAGCACCTCTACGCCCAATCAATTGTGTTGAAAACTCTCTGTTTCAAAACTCCCTAACACGTTGTGAAAAATGTGGTGGAACACTAATTGATTTTCTTGATAGCGATCAACATTTTCAACAATGTCAATTAGTAGAGTGTAAACGATATCTTCTTGTAACTCCAATTAGGTTTCGCCACTCAAATTGCCATCAAGAAAAATTGGTCCGATTAAACGGTCTCCAAAAATGCCAGTCCAGACATTCAATTTCTGTGGAGTTTGAGTGTGGACTTCGTGAAAATTTCTTGGATTATTATCTGCTCAATAACGACCATTATGACGATTGACTGTAGAGTTCAATAAAAACATGCACTCGTCTGAAAAACAGATATTGAACAGAAAGTTCCCGTTATCAGCTATTCGTGCAGTCACAACTTCACAAAACTCCAGCCGCCGATTAAAATCATCTTCATTCAGTTGTTGTACAAGATGAATTTGATACGCGTGAAATTTATGGTGCTTCAATATTCGATGAATAGTTATAGTTCTTCTTTTGATGTTTGAAACAGTGACCAATTTTCTCGTGCTCAAAGTTGGGTCTTCAGCAGTTTGTCCTAAAACTTCAATCTCAGTAGTCTCATTTCTAACCGGAAATTCACGTTCATGATCCCGTTTTTTGTTGGCTGCTGAACCCCTTTGTCGAAACTTTGCAACTAACTCCAAAATGTATTTTCTGTTAACATGTCTGTTCGGATGTCGTTCATTAAACAAATTTGCGGTACGGTTGGCACAGTTATAGTTTTTGAAGAAAAAAAAGAGTAATTATTTCAACTCTTTCTTCTACAGAATACACCATTGTGAAAATAATTTTCGGTAGTACTGTCAGGTACCAAACCGACCGATAAACTGAACTAACAAACCGCATTTCTCTCATTCCGATAATAAATGTTCTGATAGTCAATTTTTTGTTCACAAAGCAACAAAACGTTGACTAACAGCACATTTCTTATAGGAATGAGTGAAATGGGTTTTTGCATCTTCAAATGTGAATATTTTTTAAACGAGTTGATAAAACTTCAAACACAATTAGTGTGCTGAATTCAGAAAAGAGAGAGCTTTCAAATGATGTTCCCTATTTAACATATAAGGGTTGTTATCACCACCCTTGAGGGGTTGATGTGACAAAGTTGAGTTTTATGTCAAAACATGTCCCCCTCAATATTAAAATTGTCGGTTTCAGCGTTTCTTAAACAAAAAATTTCTCTGGACGCAAATCGGTCTGTTTCGTTTTCAATGCGCCACCCTATTATTTATATATATATATATATATATATATATATATATATATATATATATATATATATATATATATATATATATATATATATATATAGCAATGTACACAACTGGTATTAGAAGGGCAATTCACGATAAATTACTGATAAACTTCGAAAAAGTCACATTTTATTAAAACTCTATATATTTCGACCCCAGTCGGGCCATCTTCAGGAGTACTAAAAATGTTTAAAAACGAGTTACAACCCACACACAAAATGACATAAGATATGAACTTACGATACTGCAACTAATTTATGTCTACCAAAGCATATTGAACAGGAAGTATGGCCCTAAACACGCGGCCAACAGCTTCTCAACTAAAATTTCACAAGACATTACTGAAACTGGATAGTAACATTTGCTAACACATCAACAGTCAAAGCGAACAGGAAAAACGATAAAAGCCCAACCAAAACACTTTAAAAATACCTAGTTAACAGACTTGATTTTCGACTACAAAAACTTTGTTAGCTAATTTCTGTCGAATTTTACTTGTAAGTATTTGTAGAAACATTTTTTCTTGTCAGTTAAGTTAAATAAATTGTGTCTATCAAATAAAACTTTGAGATATTGGGCTCTTTTCTGATCTTCTAAAGAAAAAAGATAAATGCCTACCTAAATTTTCTATAAAACTGGAAGTTAAAAATTTCGTATATACTTTGGAATTTTACTCAAACAAATTTGTTGTTTTCGGAGATATCCAACTTTACCGGAAGATAATGTAAAGTTTTACCAACAAAAAATTGTTCGATCTGGTTGGCTGACGAAACTATTTGCTGCACCTTTACAGGAAAAAACACTTGCCAAATGTATGATTCTTTCTTCGTTAATCGCTTAAATAAGTTTGGTAACCAACCCAATCGAACAGGTTTTTTGAAAAAAAGTTCCTTTCCTTTCTTCGCTAATTGCTCGAGTCACTTCATTAACCAACACAATCAAACCGGTTTTCAAAAAAATATTCTCAAAACAAATTTATGTTTCCGAAACTGATTGTTTATGTTTCGTGTATTTAAATATTTTTATAAAAATTCGCCACCATAACGCATTTGCTGCGTCTGAACCTTTCCCATTCCGATCGTTTAATCTTAATGATACAACAATGTAAATGTCAATTACGTCGTTCTGAAAATGTCCTTTAAGATGACAGTATGCATTTTAATGTAAGCGACCAGAAAAAAGACTGAATAGCTCTTCCCCATTCCTTGATAACTAATTATTACTGCCGCCTAACGATATTGTAGGTATAAACAAATCGTTGAACTTTAGCGTTATTATTAAGCACACGCGACAAGCGATAAAGCGCTGCCCATTTATCATTCGTATTTTCATAGAAAACAAATGCTAATGCGGTTAAGTTTTGTGATGAAATACCGAGAATAATGTAATGCAAATATGTCAAGCATTGCTATTTGCCATTACTTGTTTTCTATTTTTAGCAAACTTTTGCTGCGCTTGGACTCATTAGTTTTGTAACAAAGAAGTTCAGAGTGCTAATGGTAAATTCACATGTTAAAAAGGGCGTTTATCCGTTATTGTGAACGATTTACTGTCGCATTAAATAAGCTTCGTTGGATTTTAATTTCTTATTTCAAGTTTAATTTATAAAACAAATAAACTGTGTGACATGGAAACTGCAATACCCTGTATATGTCGAGGTATTTCTGCAACTTTTTATCAAGTAATTATCTAATTTGTACTGTCAAATAGAAAGCAAGAAACCATTAAAATGATAACCGATAGTTATGCGTTGAGTACGCATTTTGACAGTGTAGTTTTCTCTATTAGGACGATTCCTGATGAAGTCAACTTTGTTGTCGAAATGAGGATCTAGCGCACAACTCCTAGTTATTAATTTTGTGGTTTTTGGGGCGGTTCTGCTTTCCGTTGCAGGTTCCAGTCAGATTGTTCAACTTCGGTCTTTTTAGTGAATTTTTATTTTTTAAAAAATCACTAATAGAGAGGTATCGATGGCGAGACTTTGCAAATTTTTTTTCATATGAGCGCGAACTAGGACCCTTAGAACCCATATCCGCGGTCAGGTTTAGTTTTTATATGTTTATATATATATATATATATATATATATATATATATATATATATATATATATATATATATATATATATATATATATATATATATATATATATCCATCCGATAACTCAAAACATAATTAACCGATTTCGATGAAACTCGGCAAGTACCTTTCTTTTTATAAATGGCTTGAATGAGTTCGTTAGCCAGGCAAATTGGACGGGGTTTTCCGCGAAAATTTAGAGTGTTCTTTCGAAAAAAATATCCGAATATTACAAAGCTGTTTTAATAAAATATAACGGATATATTGCCATAGGAGAGACCTTACAACGTACCAAAATTCAACTTTCTAAGTTTAGAGAAAATTGAGTTATCCAAATTTTTAATTTTCTTTCGAAACATTTTTTTACTTCGAAAATTACAAAGTTATTTTAATGAAATTTAGTGGATACCTTGCCTTAGGAAAGGCCTTAATACATACCAAAATTAAACTTTCTAAGTTAATAGAAAATTGAGTTATTTAAATTTGAAGCATTTAATAAAAATTCACTACCATAACGCACTTGCTGCGTCCCGAACTTTTGTTCTGTTAAAATCATACGGCATACGTATTATCGTACCGGACCCCCAACAGTCTGGACTTAATTTTCGGTTGGATAGTTTGTAGGCTTATTACCAGGCCAAAACTGTTCAACATTTGACATCTATAAGGGCAACAACTGTCAAACATAGACATTTATTATTTACTATGAAGTAAATCATTAATATTTTAAAGTTCTAATCAGAAAACCAACCATCATAGAATCGGCATCAGACTTGTATTTTTACTATCAAAACTAATTTTGACTACTTTTCGTAAAATATTTTTTCAGCAAATATTCGTAGAAACATTTTTTTGCCAGTGAAGTTGAATAAATTGTGTTTATCATATAAAACTGTTTAATCTTCGGCTCTTTTCTGGTCTTTTAAAGGAAAAAACAATAAATACCCACCTCAATTTTATGTAAAACTCGTGTCTATAAAAGCAACTTGTGTTCAGAATTATACAGAAATAAATTTATTATTTTAGAAAATACATACATTTCTTGGAAGAATAAAAGAATATTTTATCAGTTCGATGGAGCTGGCTAGCGAACCTATCTAAGCTGTTTACACAAAAAGGTATCTACCAAATTTGTAATATTTCCTTCGATAATCGCTTAAATAAGTTCGTTAACGAACCCGGTTAAACCAGTTTTTTGAAGAGAAAAAAAGCGCAAAGCCCCTTGTTATTACTTTTTTGGGTTTTTGGGTGGTTCTGCTTTCCGTTGCAGAATCCACTGACATTGTTCAATGTCGGTCTTCTTTTTGTCCGGTCGAAATCATACGGCCTACGCACTATCGGATCGAACCACCAACAGTCTATGTATCTTATTTTCAGTTAAATAATCGTAGTTTGTATGCATGTTGCCAGGCCAAACCTGTTCGCGTGGGACCGCTGCTCCTGCCTGAAGGTGTGCAGAATTGAGGCCCACCACGACAGTCGCGCTTTTTGGTAGTATTCGGTGCCTCCGTCCGATGATGTGTATACTGTTTTAGCAAACTGTAACATTTTGTGCCAATTACTCTATTGCTATTGTCACATTGAACACTCTGGAATGGCATTTCTAGAATAGACCAGAAGTGACAGGTGTAGAATAGTAGAAAATAGTGTAGTTAATATTGGTGTTTCTTATAATAAATTAGTAGTTTGAAAAGCTGTGTTTTGTTAGTCAACGAATCCAGAACCCCGTAGAACGTAACACTATCAAAGCAGTTAAACATATCTTGATAAATTTTTTTCTAGGAATTGGTTCTTGGTGTTTAGTACATATTTTGCAATCCCTCCTTTATCGCCAATTGAGAAAAGTTAAACGAGGTTGGATACTAGGCTTTTGGTAGGATGAGATGTTCTTTGCCATGTAGGGTTGGTAGGAATGCTACCACAGCGATGTGGCGTTGGGGTGCGTTATCTGCAAGAGATGGCTATACAGGTTTCATTGCAACTGCATCATAATGCCCGGATAAACAGCGCGTGGATTGCCATTTCACGACCCGATAGCTTTGGTTTATGAATAAACCGTGCTTGAACGAGTCAGTGCTGCTACATGGAGCGTCTATCATCTAGATGTTTTTGCTCCTCAAGCTAGTCAGTTTAGTATTAAATGTACGTTTATGTCTGAAAATATTCATTTACTTGCTAGCAATACGCCGAGTCTGTTCGAGTTAGGGTTCTGTTTGAGGCTGTACAATTGTACAGCTTTACCGACACACTGCTGGATCCTAGACTCAGGGAATTCCGTTCCCCGAGCCATCACAAGCCACCCCGGCTACACGGCGCGTGGAAAGTCAGTCCGCGAGCCGGGCCGTGTGTATCTGGACCTTCAGACTAAACAAAGTTTACAAAAAAAAAAAACAACAACTTCTAAGAGCTTATGCACTTAGAGGCCGTTTTAGGACAAGACTCGTTTGCAACTACGGATTTCCAAGCCAGCGATAAGGGTGATTCCGGCAAATTTGAAACTATGGGATATAGGTAACGAGTCTCGTTTTGTTTGTGTAATTATAGCCGTAAAAAATCCTTGGAAGACGTGGAAAATGTGACTCAATGCTGGTACGGGTACTAGCCAGGGGAGTAGTTACTTCCTCTCGCTATTTTCTTCTCGCACAGCTTCCTTCTTGCTGTACTGTGTGTACGTGGCAGCTGCTATGAAAGCCTAGAATCGCCACCACACTAAAGTTGGTGCTTTGCGCCATTCGTCATTTCATATTATGGCAGATGCTGCCTTGGAGTTGTTTTGTTGAGGCATAGCTATGTCATATTGATACACGAGGATCGATCAATAAATACCCGTGTTTGAAGGCGGCGTTGTTTAGGGAAGTTGGCATTACCGTCGTTTACTGTTATCTACCAAATAACACCATGCAAAATTCCAGATCGATTCGTAATTCGCATTTAATTTTGTAGGGAAAAGCATGCGAAGGTTTTGATGAGAAGCGGTCAGGCCGCGCGGCAGACGTGGTTAGCGAGAAAATCGTTGAAAATGTCCACGAAATTATTCTCGCTGATCGCTGAGTTAAAGGGCGTAGAGGGCGTAGGGGTGTCGTGCGGAACGTCAGTCAGTGTTTTACACGATAAGTTAAGTATGAGAATGGTGTGGGCCCGATGGATGCCGCGTTTGCTTACGGTGGAAAATAAGCGGATAGGGCTGTCAATGTCGAAGTAGTGTGTTCGCACCTCCTTGAGCCTAATTCACAGAAGTTTATGTGTCGAGTCGCCACCGTTGATGAAACCTGGATACATTATTCTACGCCAAAGACTAACCGACAGTCAAAACAATGTGCTTTTCCCGGTGAATCTGCTCCGAAGAAGGCAAAGACGGTGCCATCCACCGGAAAGGTCATGGCTTTGATTTTTTTGGACTCGAAGGGAATAATCCTCATGGACTTTGTGGAGAAAGGAAGAATGATCCCAGGGCAGTACTACACTGAATCATTGTACCGATTTGATAAGAAATTCAAGGAGACGCGACCCCATTTGGCTAAGAAAAATGTGATGTTTCACAACGATAACACACCAACACATTTGCCGTGGCCAAATTGAATGAATTACGCTACAAATGACTAGCACATCCACCGTACTCGCCCGACCTGGCTCTCCGACTTTTTTTTGTTCCCCAAAGGCAAAAATCTGCTCAAACGAGGAGGTTATCCCCGAGGCAGGAGCGTATTTTAAAGAGTTAAATAAATCGTATTGTTAAGGGGTTGAATTAATGGCAGAAACGTTGGAAAATAATATAAAAATTATGAAAAACGTGCGTATTTTGTTCTAGCACAAGTATTTACTGATCGACCCTCGTATTCAATGATGAAACTGGTTTCTGCATCCTGTTATACATCATATGGCAAATCCCGGCAGGACTAAAGTGATGGTGGGGTCGCGAGTGATGTGATTCAATGCCCGTCGTGGTATTAGCCAGGGAGTGATTGTTTTCCATCGCAACTTTCTTTAAACAGCTTCCTTCTTGCTGTACTGTGTGTACTTGAAAGTTGCTGCGCATAGCGACAAAGTCTATAAAAAATGCCAACATAAGTTTACTCGTTTTGAAATTCACGTAGTTTGCTAAAAATGAAAGTCAATACTGGTCCATTTGCTTTGCCGGTAATAAAAAAAATCGCTTAATTTACATTCAATAAATCTGCAGGTTCTGTTATTTTTGGTGAAGCTATGCAAAATGGAATCGGATGAGCATTTATTTGAAAACAGCAAATGGTTGGAGTTTTCGATGGCCTAGTGCAACAGACTCTCCATGTAATACCCAATTATTCGACTGATATATGGATGTGTGCAGACAATAACTTATCATGGCCTGCATATACGATAAACAATGAACACCATATAAATCCTTTCACAATGCCGGCCGGCTTAATATTTTCCATTTACGTTGAAGTGAAATATACGGGCAACATACTGGAGCGTACAGTTTTCAATGCAGTTCGATGTAAGTGTGGATTACAGTATTAGAAATAGTGAGCTTCAACTATTTCTCTTTGAGAGTCGTTAACAATCCTAGTGTTAGCGGTTCCGCACTTGTATGTTTTTCCGATGCTTTACATTGATACCTATTCTAAGCACTCCACATATTTATGTGAGCGAATCCTCGAGTCTTCTTAGGAAGGTATGTTCATAGTAACACACTATCTTGTATTCGAAGTACCTGGTCTTGAAGCTAACTTTTTTTAGTGAATTTTCGTAGAAAAAATTCACTAATGAGGAGAGCCCGACTTTTGAATTTTGAAAAAAAAAAATTGCAATTGAGCGCGAACTAGGACCCCTAGAACCCATATTCGGGGTCAGTTTCAATTTATATATATATATATATATATATATATATATATATATATATATATATATATATATATATATATATATATATATATATATATATATATATATGTATGTATGTATGTATGTATGTATGTATGTATACTTTTAAGGGCAGTTACGACCAAAAAACTTGAGGGCTATACTTTAAAGAAAGTCACTCTGTACTAAATACTCTATATATTTCGCCTGTATTCCAGGCATCCTCGGGAGCACTGAAATAATGAATAAAAGTTGACATAACACCAAAATTATGCAACAAAGAACACTTACAGCACTGTAACTAATTGAAAAAGCAAACCAGAAACATTAAAACGGAGAAATTCTGCCACAAACACATCCAAAAAGCAGGAAGTGCGAACATCCTTTAAAAACACACGCAACTTTATGCGAACATTTGTACGTTAAAAACATTCAAAGCCAGTCATGAAAAAGCATAAAAAAGAGTTAACAAGCTTAAAATATCAAAAAGGCTTTAAAAAATTCACGTGTAAAAATTTGGACATCTAACCCCATTTTCATCAAGGTAGACACCGACCATAGACATCAGTGACAGCTGCAACAAGAGACAGTCATTGACCATAGACTATTGCTATTCTATTTCTAATACATTTATTATAAGTTATTTTCTCATTTTAAAACATAGAACCGGCCAACATAGAGGCGCCAGCAGACTTATCAAATAGTAATACATAACTGTATATGTTACTTAATTTTTGAATATCCGATTTTGAGTTTATAGTGTCATTTTCAAGAATATGACACATTTCCAGAAGGGAACGTTTTTTCTTTTTAATTTGTTTCTCTATCCAAAATTCTAACATTATCAAAATCTATGTTATGACCTAAAGTTGACACATGATGTGCCCAAGCACATCTATCAAGTCTGACTAATCCTCCTACCAACAGTTTGAGAAGTCTGACCTACATATGAAAGGGAACAGTTTTTACAACCCAATTTATAGACCACATCACGTTGTTTATACACCGGAACTTTGTCCTTGTTGTTAGTGAAAAAGTTTTTGTTGGTCAGAACATTGTATTTTGTCACATTTATGTCCGTACAATCATTGAAAAGCTTCACAAGTCTATGTGTCAGTCCACTGTTGTGGGGTAACACTGTATATTTGACATTTAACCTCGGTTCAGAGATATATATATATATATATATATATATATATATATATATATATATATATATATATATATATATATATATATCTATATATATATATATCTATATATATATATATATATATATATATATATATATATATATATATATATATATATATATATATATATATATATATATATATCGTCGGCTTAGAATGAAAACCTCGTATCTCAAAAAAAATCTAAAATTATTTTATTGCATTATTGTATAGAAAACCTTGTATCTCATCTATTCGCAAGCCGTTATAAAATAATGACTTGCGTGCTGCCCTCTAGAGACGAAAATAGAAACCACGTATATCGCTAGGCAACTGAGTCAAGTGAGAAAACCACGTATAACTTGTGAACTTTTCTGCAGGTGTTTCAGTGATTTTTGAGGTGTTTTTTGCAGCTAAAGCATACAAGTAATATTACTAAGTAAGTATATTTATATTGGTTTGTCTTTCAGTTGTGATATTAGTTACCATTCCTTGTAATTGTACCACCAAAACATTAAGACTGAATGTGAAAACCTTGTATTTGAGGTTAGGTCCGACTGACTAAGAATGAAAACCTCTTAATTCAAATATACGTGGTATTCATACTTATCATGCGTGTGTTGATATTGGGGTATCTATATGCACCAATAGCCTTCAGCCTTGAATTACGAGGTTTTCTTTGCAAACGCCAATATAATAGCAAACGAAATATTTTAGTTGTTGATAAAATAAAACCTAATAAGCGATCTCGAGGCATGTATAACAGTTCAAAACCTATTATGTATGATTGATATCTTTTCAGAGAGCGAAATTATGAGTCAATTCAGTCGAACTAAATTGATATTAGAGTTGGCTTTGAACCAAGCATCACGTTCTAACAGAGATGTGAGAAAAAAAGGTAAGTGATGAATTATCATGGAACATAATGTTTAATGTAGGGGCACATGTTTTCTATGTAATACTATACTAGTACTTGATAGTAATTTATATTATTGGTAACAAAACGTTCTGTTTTTACTGAATTCATTCATTACAGATGGCGAAAAATTCATTGATATATCAGATACAAATCAAGCTACCTACATTGAAGATGTTACTTCCACTGAGGATTCCACTCTTCCTAAACATACAGATGACAACATAGTTCCAACCATATCTAATTACATTTTAGTTCCAAATGAAGATGACAACAGCTTTGTCTTGGAACCGAATGATGGTAACCCCGGCATTTTAACAGACCTAACCAACTGTATTATATTCGATGAAATCCCAGAACAGCCGAAAGCTGAAAGCAATTTCAAAGAAAATAGTTTATTGTCAACTTCGAACTCAAACTTAGTTGCAAACTACTTAGACCTAGATACTCTGCCTGTAGTTGATGTTGAAAACAGTGTGACTCTAATGGAAACTAATATTGCGAACGTAGGAGAAATTGACAGAGTGCCCGAAAGAGTTAATCATGAAGATGAGGATTACATACCCTCGGGAGATGAAAGTGATGTGCCTGAAGACCATACTTATAGCAAGGAAATTTCTTCCCAACGTAAAAGAGCTAAAAGAGGAAAAGGCAACAAAGAATCGTGGATCGCAAATGATAATAAACTAAAGAGGTCTCAAGGACTAGAGTATTTTGGTAGACGTAAAACTGAAGCAGGTAAAGCTGTTTTCGATGTGAAGAGGCCAAAAAAAATCATGAAGAGCCGTTGTTCATGTGTGGAAAAAAACTTGAGAGGCTTTGGCTGTGCAAAGATTGTTGACAGTATGAGAGAGAAGATCTTCAAACAATTTTATAGGTTGAACCATGGTGAGAAACAAGTTTTCATAAACGGCTTAGTTGACAAGAGACCTGTGGCACAGCGAACAGTTGAAGCTGCAGGAGCTTCACGGCGCCATTATTCTTTTGTCTACTATTTGAAACCGGATGAAGCTGGCGAGCGTGTTAAAGTATGCAAAAGGATGTTCCTATCTACACTCAGCATTGGAGAGTGGGCGGTACATGATTGGGTATCAAAGTTACCAGAACAAAATGATTCTGAAAACAATGCACAGAACGCAAGAACACATAAAAAAAGCAATGGAAAAGAAGTCTCACCAAGGAGACCTCAGACCGACAGAGTTAGAAAACTTTTATCAGATTTTTTTGAAAGCCTGCCTAAGCTTGAATCTCATTATTGTCGGAAGAGTTCAACAAAACTTTATCTTGAGCCTAGGTGGCAATCAAAGGCAGAACTGTTCCGGCTATATAAAGATTTCTGTAAATCTCTAAACAAAGATAACCCTGTAACATCCATTTTTACTTTCTACTCTGTTTTTGATGAGTTCAACTTAGCATTGTTTAGCCCCAAAAAAGACCAGTGCGACACTTGCTGTGCTTATAAAAGCGGAAATGTATCAGAAGAAGAATTTAAAGAGCACATTAGAAGAAAAGATGAGGCAAGAAAGCAAAAAGAGAGCGATAAGACTAGCGATGACAATAATACATCAGTATTCACAATGGACTTACAGGCCGTTTTACTTTGCCCATCCCTAAAAGCGTCGGCGCTATACTATCGCACTAAACTAAAAGTGCACAACTTTACTTTGTATGATCTGAAAACAGGGGCTGGCTACTGTTATTTGTGGGACGAAACTGAGGGGGAACTGAATGCTGATGAATTCGCAAGCATTCTGTATAACTTTATTATAAATGAGGTGGAGAATGGTAACAATATTATTATATATAGTGACGGTTGTACATACCAAAACCGGAACACTATCATGGCTAACACACTTCTTCTGATTTCAAAGAAATTAGGTATCGTTATTACTCAAAAATTTTTAGAAAAGGGACACACCCAGATGGAGTGTGACGCTATGCATAGTTGCATTGAAAGAAAAATAAAAAATCGTGAGATTTATTCTCCAGTTGCCTACATTGAAGCTTGCAGAACAGCAAGAATTCATCCAGCACCATTCAAAGTGCAATATCTAGAACATACTTTTTTCAAGAAATTCAGTGATTTGAAGTTCGTAACATCCATCAGACCTGGACAAAAGAAAGGTGACCCAGTTGTAACTAATCTCAAATGTATAAAATATACACCTGATGGAAATATTCAGGTAAAATTAGACTTCAACGAAGATTTTTCAAATCTCCCTAGAAGGTTGAAAAATATATCAAGTGAGACTACAGTCGGATGCTTATATGAAAACAAAATTCCACTCCAAGCAGTCAAATTTAAGCATCTACAGGAAATGAAATCCGTGCTTCCACGACAAGTTCACAGCTACTATGATGCATTACCTCACATGTCAAACGCTGAAAACAAATTATGTGACAAAGGAACTTGTTGTTGCATCATTCCAGTAAATGTAAAGATTTAAGGTAAAATGTAAATCAAAGAAATTTTTTATTTTCTAATAAAACACTTTTTCTGATCTCAGTCTTGGCTTTTATTGTATCCTATCCTATGCTTGAACTGATTAAATTTAAAATGACTATGAAATTATATTGAAATCATACACTATACAATAATAATCTGCCATTATATTTTGATATTCATCATGATAAACCAGATTTTTTTTTAAAAACATCAAATAAACAAAGTTTTGTATTAATTGAAACACATTGAACACTTGTGCAACAACTTTTGAGCCTTGCAAATATTTTGTCAACCTCGGTAGATATTACATGATGAAATGAAACTTGAAAATTAATTAGTTAAATTAATAAAATCAATCAATGTAGTTCTGATCAATTTCATTATAAAGATGAAAACCTCGTATGTCCTTTCGGACCACTAGAAGTTAAACCACGTATATCAACGTTAAATATGAAAAGCACTTATATCTTGTAATCACAAATTGTAAAACCACGTAAATCGATTTTCAATATGACAAGAAAAGGCAAACTTCTGTTAAGCACATGAATAATCAGAAAATGAATAATATTAAGTCATGTGTACTTCAAATTATTCAAATCTTACTTAATATTTCCCAAAATCACTTTTTTTCGCCTCCTGTAAAATTTGCATTTTCTGAGATACGAGTTTTTCTTTCTAAGGCGACGATATATATATATATATATATATATATATATATATATATATATATATATATATATATATATATATATATATATATATATATATATATATATATATATATATATATATATATATATATATATATATATATATATATATATAGCACACCGATAACTCAAATAATAATGGGCCGATTTTGATAAAATTTGGCACATACTTTCCTTTTATAAATGGCTTGGACAAGTTCGTTATCGAGGAAAATCGGACGAGGTTTTCCGGAAAAATGTTGTTTTCATTCGAAAAAAATTTATATCTCCGGAATTAACAAAGTAAGGGCAACCAAATTTGGTACGCGGGTTCATATCGACATAAGTAAGCTATCTTATCTCTGTAGGTTAAAGGACAAAAAAGTTACAGGCATTTAAAGAAAAATAAATTTGGGTGTTCCTCAAAACGTCAAAGTCGCGATTTAAAATGTCAAAATTGGTAATATTTAGGCAATGAACCTGAAATTAAAATGAGCTATGGAAAGAAAATGTCTCAAGAAGAATGCTTTACAAAGTCTGAACTCTTAGTTTCAATCGTCATTGTCCTTCATTTTACTAAAATATTCCCAGAAAATTCATTTAAAATAGACCCTTTCTCTGATGCTTTGGCAGTAGTGTTGGCTATAGAGTTTATCGTTTAATGGTATATCATTTTTGTCAAATTTTCGTAAAAAATCCTTAAGCTCAATATATACGTTATTATGCAAGTTACGAAAAAAATGTATCTTTGTATGAACAGAAATTCGGGACGCAGCAAGTGCGTTATGGTAGCGAATTTTAATTAAATGCTTCAAATTTGAATAGCTCAATTTGCTATTAACCTATAAGGTTGACCAGGAAACCAGTTTTTTCGGGAACAATTAAGTTTACTTTCGGAAATTTTTGTACATTTTCAAACAATAAAATTATTTTGATGAAACATGGCACATTGTTTCTACTATATAGATTGATGCCTACTTTTTTTTTAAACATGTTTGCTAGTAAAAACATTTTTTTGAAAATTCACTACCATAACGCACTTGCTGCGTCCAGATGTTTTTTTTTATTACATAATTTAAAAATGGAAAAACTTTAAACGATTACACTGAAAGCGGTTTTAGAGGGCATGTTTTACTTTTTGTTTTATGTTTGTTTTTGGATATAGGAGTAGAAAATGCTACACGCAGACCTCATTCACAATACCGTATTGCGTCGGATATCAGAACCGGACCTTAGTCCATACCTCCGTCGGAAAGATGTCACACAATGACGTTGTATTTTAATGGTTCCTTTCTGTTTTGCAGCGGGGGCGCTTTCGGGTAAGTATAAGATTGGGACTCCCATGCCGAAGTGGAAGTAGCTCGTCGAAGTCGGTGACACCACGGAGAATAGCACTTGGGTGAGGAGCGGCCACTCCGGTAACTATTATCGGAAATTTATTCTGGATGATATGAAGGATCTTGTGGTGTGTGTCGGCCGCAGCGGCCCACGCAGGGGATGCATAGGTCAAGGCTGGCCGGATTATGACTTTGTACATGAGCAGTTTATTGTTCATGGACAATTTGGAATTTTTGTTAAGAATTGGAAAGAACTTCGAGATGAACATCGAAACTTTCCGTCGGACATGTTAAGCGTTTTCGAGGAAAACCCCGAGGTAGTTGGCGGAGTCTTGCCAGGGAATAAGACGGCTGACAAATGATACGCGTTCGTGAGGTGGGTGTCTCCTCTTGGTAAATAGGACTGCTGAACATTTATCGAGGTTTATGGCTAGACATGACTTCCTATGTTAGCCTTGCAGCTCGTCTACGGTGTCTGTAGATTTTCAGTGATTATCCTCGTCTGAGTAGAGCTGCTGAGGATGGTAGTGCCATCTGCATATAGTGCGTATATCATGTATAAGGGCGGTGTCGGTATGTCTGAGACAAACATATTGTACAGCTTCTAGGTTCTAGATCTGATTCCCAGATGTTTCACCTGGAACTTCCCCTGTTGCAAATATGATCTGATTGGCAATATCAGAGGGATCGGATAATTAAATGATAGAAGTTTGCTTAGGACGCCCATATGCTAAACCCTGCCGAAGGCTTGAGCAATGTCAAGAAGTATTGACTTGTTTTTGCTGAGTCCTTCGGTGATGTTTTCCATCACTCGAAGAACTTGGTCTGTGGTGGAGTGCTGGTGTCTGAAATCGAATTACTCGCTTGGAGGGATATGGTTCTCAGAGGTGAATGAGGCTAGCCTTGTTTGAATTAGTTTTTCGGCGATTTCAGGGAGTGAGCTAATGTGCCTGTAGTTTTAAAGGAACATCGGAACTTTGTTGGGTTTTGGGATATTGATAATGTCGGCTAGTTTTCACATGGATGTAAGATGTTGAAATCGCAAATGACATTCATAATCGTAACTATGAATACTACTGCCCTGCGGGGAAGATTTTTCAGGACTACATTAGAGATTCCATCGTATCCCGGAGCATTCTTATTTTTTAATGTTTTGATTTTTTAGGAAACTTCTTGATACGTAGCGGGCTCGATGTTTGTGTCTAGAGTGGCGCGAAGCGCACTCCTGGCATAATGGTGCGTTCTTGCGACGTGCGACAGATCAACGTTCGGATCATAATTTGGTCTGGATTGCAACTCCATATGATCCGTGAATGCACCGGATTTGTCGGCATCCGCGCGTATACAATGACGTTTTGGTCATGAAGTGGGGATATCGGAAGTTTTTGGGAGCGAAGGGCTTTTGCCATTTGCCAGGTGGAATGGCCTTGGGCGGACATGGTTTGCAGGTGTTCCTCCTAGCGGTTGTTGCCTAGTTCTTATATGGCGGATTATACTTGTTAATGGGTGTTTGCGTCTTGTTTGTCAGTGGGGTTTCCGGGGTGTTGAGCTAGTCTTCGCACGTAATTATTTTCTAGTATCAATTCTTTGATAATGGACGGCCAAGGGGCGGATCGATAGGGAGAGGGGGGGACGTCCTTGATGCATGTCCGACAGAACATTTGATTTTGAACTGTAGATTATCCACTGCACCCTCGCTTCAGGGATGCTGCGGATAATCGGAATATTTCTAAAGGTGTTTTTAAGGTGTCCTATTAAAACTGGCCACAGTACCCTTTTCCTTGGGAAGTCGGTTTCGTCATTGTCATATACGAGCTGTAGAATGACTGGGTTATGGTCCGACGAGAGGTCGTTTACGGTTGTTTTTTCTTGGAGAAGAATGGTGTCTGAAACGATTGTTATGTCGAGCACGTCGGGTCGACCCCCACGACTATCAGCTATGAAGTGTGTATCGTTGTGTACAAAGGATGGACATTGCGAAAATACCAATTGGGGGTGTTTGGCATTTAAATCGCCAGCCATTATTGCGAATTGGTTGGTCTAGGTAGGGGTCTAGAATTCGCTTTTGTGGGTTATTATAGGCATAAATGAGCTCTATTGGGCCTGCAGAGCAAGGGTTGACTACGATTTGTATAGCCTCGACATTCTGCAGGGCTGGCGTGCTGAAGGTGGTGGTCGATATTTGTTTCAACATACATAGCCGCGCGGCCACCTCTGGAAGAGGTGCGGTCATTGCGGTACAATGTATAGTTGGGAAGTTTCGGACTGGTTGGGAGAGGCACGTGGTTTTCCTGGACTAGAATTCCAGTTTTACGTTTTGAGTGAATTTCTGGATATCATTTCTTTTGCAGGACAGTCCGTTTGCATTCCAGGGTGCAACCTGAAGGGATTGTGGCTTTCTTCGAGAACACATTTACTTCTGGAAGATTAACACGCTTTCAGCGATTAGGGGGGTGGCGGATATGATCGGCATCAACAGATCCTGGGAGGTTTGAAGAAGGTTCAGGACTTTCCGGGCGCTGTGTGAAATTAATCGAGGTAATGAGGGACAGTGCGTTGGAGAGGTCTATGGTGGGAGCTGCTTTTGCAGAGGGAGCTGGATTCGGCTTGGAGGTTGCCGGTTTCGGAACTATTGTGGGCTGTGCGGGACGGGAAGGTCCAGTGGCAGCCGCATGGGAAATTCTCGGCTTTCTTTGGGCGGTCTGCTTATTAGGTTTGGGGAATTTAGGACAGCCTTTGTAGTTGGCGGTGTGACCCTTATTGCAATTGCAACAGGTTGGGGGCTTAAGAAGATTTGTCATGATGAGGGGCATGGAGATTTTTCTGTCGCTTTTGCCTCTGCAAAGCATTCGGATTACGACACCGGGATGGAAACCCTAGGCGGTGAGGTCTTTTTCAACCTCTTGGATTGGGATGGATTCGCAGACCATTTTTTGTTGTTTGTCTCCCTGGAGCTGGAAGGCGTGGTATTGGCGTTGCAGGTTATCCATGATTTTGGCAGCCTGTCTGAGGTCCGTAGCTAAAGTGAAGTGACTTCTCACGGAATCGGTGAGCTTCTTAGCCTTGACACAGCTAATGTTTTGACTGGTAAAGTGGCCGAAGAGATCGGTCCACTTTTCCTTATTATGGAGGAATATCCGAGGCGAGAGGGTGGATTTAGGAGCAGAGCTTGCGACCCCGCCCCGGGTCTTGGCTAGTCTCGGAGTCAGATTCGCAAGACATGGAATCATCATCGGATGGGATTTTCCGTTGACAGTTTTTCCTGTTTCTAGGAGATGTAGGTAGGGAAGCCTTATGTTTTTCAGCTTTCGTGCGCGGCTGGGAAGGGCCAGCACGCGCGGGCTGAGCAGCGTGAACTGGAGTCCTCATTGGGGATGGCGATGGGAAAGGTTCATCCGTTAAAGCGGCTATAAAAGCCGCTCTAGGATCTGGGGATATGGATCTGAAAGCAATAAGCTCCCGGAGTCGCGTAGGCAGTCTATCGAGGGTAGACATATTTTCCATGGATATAGGTGCAACGGGGAGATACGTAGTACCCCTCCACAGGAATTTTCCCCTAGGAGGTGATTTTACCCCTTTACGGTGCCCAGCAACGTTAACCGTAATAGGGCGAATACTGGATCAAAAAAAAAGAAGAAAAGCAACCCGGAAGCGTACGGTCGGTTACCTGTATTAGATGCTCCGCCTTGACAACGGCAGGAACGTCTGTGGTGAAATTACCGCTGAATGGTATAAACTCTCGACCTACGTTCGTTGTGAGTACCGCGTATGGGACGCTTTACCGCAAGGAAGTAGGCTGAGTCTTACCTGAGCGCTGACTTGGCTGCGACTCCACGGTGAACTACGTGTGACGAATGCAAGCGTACTGGAAAGACTAAACATACTAGAACTACTAAAAACTACTAAAAAGAGAAAGCAGGAGTACTTGGGTCATTTAATGAGAGGAGCAAAGTATGCGTTACTTGGAAATATCCCTCGGGGAAAAATGAGAGGTTAAAGGAGCGGAGGTAGAAGAAAAATGTCGTGGTTGTGCAATCTACGCGAATGGGACGGATGCAGCTCAATTAAACTTTTTAGACGTACAACAAATAAGATAATACTGGGCATGGGGATTTCCAATCTCCGATAGGAAGGGAACGAGCAGAAAAAGAAGGAATATCTCAGTCCCTCCAACATGTAAGTCCCTTTAAACGTCATCGAAGCGTTGAGTAATAGACATGTCTCTTATTTGAAAGCAAGGAGAATATTTGAAGTCCGGTAAATCTAATCTGTTTGCAGGGTGAATGGTTAAAATACATAAATTGTAAATAGGTTGCGCGAAAAGACCAGAAAATATGTTTTCGCAAATAATAGCTAGTAGAAAAAATGCCTAGCTTACTAACCTAGACCATCTTTTCGCGTTTACTCGACAATGTCTTAGTTATTTTTGCAAATTGAATCCAACATAAATTATTTACTTGTATTCAGGAACTTGTTTGCCATTATTTAGTGCAAAAATATACGGGTGTGCTATTAAAAAAAGTCTGGACGCAGCAAGTGCGTTATAGTAGTGAATTTTCATTAAAATGTGTTTAAGATCAAATATGTGTGTTTTTTTTTAAGAAAGCAGGCATCAAATTTGGTGACCGGTATAACCTATATAGTAAAACCAATGTGTCATTTTTTATCAAAATAGCTTTATTGTTTGAAAATGTACAAAAATTTCCAAAACTTAAAGTGTTCCGGAAAAAACTCGTTTCTTGGTCAACCTTACAGGTTAATAGCAAATTGAGCTATTCAAATATGAAGCATTTGATCAAAATTCGCTACCATAACGCACTTGCTGCGTCCACAATTTCTTTTTTTACAAACAGGCCTTATATTTCGATGGAAAATGCAATAACATAAGACGTGTTTGATTAAAAAAAAAGAAATTTGTATCACCAACGATTTATGGGCCAGCCTGTGATTGTTGATAAATTTTTTAAGATGTAGCTCAAGACACCCTATAATAAGTGTACCCATTTTTTTTTCATATCTTGTGAAATAACGTATATATTGAACTTTATTGATACGAAAATTCGACAAAATTATATACCATTAAACGATAAACTCTATAGGTAAGGCTACTGCCAAATCATCAGAGAAAGGATCTATTTGAAATAAATTTTGTGGAAATATTTTAGTAAAATAAAGGACAATGACGCATGAAACTAAGACTTCATGGTTTGTAAAACATTGTACTTGAGAGACTTTCTTTCCATATTCCCTGTATTAGATCCAAGTTCTTTGCCTATATGTTGCCAATTTTGACGTTTTAAATCGCATTTTAACATTTTAAGGAAACCCCAAATATTTTTTCTTTAAATGCCTATAACTTTTTTGTCTTTTGACCTACAGAGCTAAATATCGGTATATAACTTACTTATAACGACATAAACCCGCACACCAAATTTGGTTGCCCTTACTTTGTTAATTCTGGATATATAATTTTTTTAAAAGAAAACATAAAATTTTCCGGGAAAACCTGGGCCGATTTTCTTGGATAACGAACTTATCCAAGCCACTTACACGGTGAAGGTGTTCACCAAATTTAATCAAAATCGACCCATTCTTTTTTGAGTTATCGGTGTGATACACACACACACACACACACACACACACACACACACACACATATATATATATATATATATATATATATATATATATATATATATATATATATATATATATATATATATATATATATATATATATATATATATATATATATATATATATATATATATATATATATATATATATATATATATATATATATATATATATATATATATATATATAAATTGAAACTGACCCCGGATATGTGTTCTGGGGGGCCTATTTAGCGCTCATTTGAAGAATTTTTTTCAAAATTCAAAAGTCGGGATGTCCTCATTAGTGAATTTCTTTTAAAGAAAATTCACTAAAATGTATGTTTGTGTATAGCTTACTTATGATATACCTGTATGGTACCCAATAGTAATTACAAAATGTAGCGCACTTTACCGTCTGGAATTTATTTTCAAGATTTATTTTTAATATTCATTAATTAAACACTTTCATCCTAGGTGGGCAGTCTGTATATTACATGCACACATTGGTCGGTTTTTTATAATGCGTACCTATTTTGAGTTTTAAAGACGCTATACAACCCCTCAAACATATCCTTATATGTCTGCTTTATTTAGACTTAGTTGATATTATAATATCACTGTAATGCGGAATATGTATGTCAGCTTCATGAAGCCATGAAGTAATTACTGACCTCATTTTGCTAGGATGTCTGTAGATGTTTGTAATGTCAAGGTTCTAGTCCGATCGATGCGACTATGACGTCGATGATGCACACACATCACATCCTAGTAAACAGTAGTTGATTTCTATCATATCTACACTGGGCGGTGTGTGGGATCTATTCGTTTATTGGTATAAGCTAATAATACCTTTGAGTGGATAAAATTCAATAAATGATATAAATCACTCTATGAACAATATATTTTGAACAAATTTTTAGCAAAACTATTTGCTGCTTACTAGTGTAGAACAGTAAGACATTAAAAAGTCTGGAAGCAGCAAGTGCGTTATGGTAGTAAATTTTCATTAAATGTTTTTAATAGCAAAGCTGTATCCTTTTAATGAAAGCAGGTATTAGATTTGGTTACTAGTATAACCTATATAGTAGAAACAATGTACCGTATTTCATCCAAATAACTTTGTTGTTTGAAAAAGTACAAACATTTTCCGAAAAAACTTAAAATGCTCCTGAAAAAACTAGTTCGTTTTCCCATAGAACCTGTTTAAGCTATTAACTTACCTACCAAGATATAGTTATTCACAAAAAGCTTTCACGAAGCTTACAAAAATATTTTGCATGAAAATTGCGACTTATAAATTAATTTTACAGTAACTTATATCATTTATTATTAATTACCAAAATTTCACAAAAACTTACAAACAATGATTTCTACGGAAACACAAAACATTTCTGCGAAAACTATTTTTTTGCAGAAATAAATATCTAAAAGAATACATAAAATTAAAATTATATACCTAATCCGTAATTAAGATTGACAAAAAAAGGTAAAAATGTTTCTTTAACTCTTCTGGGAAATTTAAACCAGTGGAAGTACAGAAAAATGAAAGCGGAAAAAAACTCATATTTTCAAGCCACGAGCTATCAGAACTAAGAACATTACTAAGTCTACAACTTTAACGTTTCATTTGACATTTGCGAAAACAATTTACCAACTACTTTTATACTATGAAAACGTAAGCATAGATAATCGTATCAAATAAATTATTTCTTACCTTTTTGTAGGCATTCGGAAGTAGGGCTTGAACAGAACAAAGTTATTTTCGATCGTTACCAATGAATTGTGTTTTGAACTGAATAAGTCAGTTTAAATAATGTACGAAGCTAAAGATTCTGAACCTCCAGACAGAGGGAAAGAATCTAGTAGTGCTGAAAGTGCAAACATGGAAGTAGACGACATAGGCGATTAATACGAGGTTACGGGTAAGCAAAAGGTATCAGAAAAAAGTGGAATGAAAATGATTTTAATTAAGAAAAGTAAATGAAAAAAAGAAGTAAAGAAAAAAGTGCGTTATGGTAGTGAATTTTCATAGAAATGAGCTGGCACCAAATATTTTATTATAACTTTTTCCTTGTAACATAGAAATCTAAATTTTCGTGTATAGTTTACTTTTTATATAATAAACGTATCTACCAAATTTGGTTATCGTAGCTTTTTTATTTTTTGAGATAATTTTTTTTCGAAAGGAACCTCAAAAATTTCCGGTAAAACCTCGTCCGATTTTCTTGGCTGACGATTTTTTTTATATTTCAACAACACACCACGAGGGCTTACAGCCTAAATACCATCATACCGTGCGTGTCGACAAGGAGGAAAGAGGCATTTGTTAATTCTGGACTTGAAGGTTTGGAGGTTCGGAGGAGAAGAAAAAATATGTGCCGGCAAGGAATTCCACAACTTGGAAGTCCTTGGGACAAAAGAGTGGGCATAACAAGATGTTCTATGTCTGATGATCTGGACAGTAAGTAAATTTTAGTAATTCGGTGCTTATATACTTTTCCATCTTAGAGACGCCTGAAAGGAGAGAAATAGGCCTGTAGTTGCTACGAAGCGCTTTGGATCCTTTCTTGGAGACGGGTTGTACTCGAGCAGTTTTCCAGTTACTAGGGAATATGCCTCTATTGTAAGATATCTGAAACAGACGAGTCAGGACAGGAGCAAGTACTGGTGCGGATTTTTTTAGAACAAATGCTGGGATCTCGTCAAGGCCAGAGGCTTTTCTGGTATTAAGAGAAGAGAGCATCTTTCATACCTTTTTAGTTTTGAAAATGATATCCGTCATTTTATGCGCGACATTGGGGACTGTTGGTGGTTGAACATTTGGAGGTGGGTTGGGAGTAGAATTGCCTGCGAAGAACGAGGCAAAAAGTTCAGCCTTGCCCAGGGCGGTAGAAACAATTTCATCCCCTGAGACAAGAGGTGGGAACGTGCTCTTGCAGAAATTATTCCCAACAGATTTGGCAAGAGTACAGAAGGGTTTTCCTCCGTTGGAGCTTAAGAGGACTGTGTTTTTGATGTGGCTATTAAACGAGTTTTTTGCCTCAGAGAGAATGCGACATAGCGGTTTCTTGCGTCGTTAAATGCTTGACGTTTTCTCTGACGTTTTCTTTACTGGGATTGTGTAGAAGCGTTTTGTGAGCTTTGACCTTTTCAAGTCTGGCCTTGTCACAGGATTTAGAGAACCAGGGCTTTTGAGTGGCTGAAGATGTTTGCTGTGTACGTGGAATAAATAATTCCATGCCAGCTTGGATAATTTCGGTGACGTTTTGTGAGATATCAGAGGGGTCAGGATGAGAGAAGCAGACAGACGCCCATGGAAATGAGGAAAAGTAATCGTGCATTTCGTCCCAGTTTGCGGAGTTGTAGTGCCAAATGATACGTTGGTGTGATGACTGTGTGACCTCGGGTTGCATTGCGCAGGAAGCAGTGACCATGCCGTGGTCTGAGCGACCAAGGGGGGCGGTGACTGATATCTTATAGCATTCAGGTTTTGTAGTAACAAGGAGATCCAAGCGATTTGAGCTGTGTGTTGGGATGCGAGGAAAGTAAGTAGGTTGCTGAACCATATTGGCTAAAGAATTGCTGCCTGCAAAGGCCTCCGCTCCTCTCCCTTGTGGATCGGTTTTTGAAGATCCCAGCCAAAATAGTGACCTCGGAGGAAGGACATTCAGAAATCAGATGGTCATTTTTTTTCCAGAAAGGTAGTCGAAGAGCTGGACAAAGTTGTTGTCAGAAGGTGACCGGTAAATGCAACAGATGAATTTAGTTGCAGCCCTGAGAAAGAGTTTCATTAGTGAATTTTTTCTACGAAAATTCACTAAAAGTAGATGATTATTTTTTGAGTTATCGGTGTGATATATATATATATATATATATATATATATATATATATATATATATATATATATATATATATATATATATATATATATATATATATATATATATATATATATATATATATATAAATATATATATGTATATATATATATATATATATATATATATATATATATATATATATATATATATATATATATATATATATATATATATATATATATATATATATATATATATATATATATATATATATATATATATAAACATATAAAAATTGAAACTGAACCCGGATATAGGTTCTAGGGGTCCTAATTCGCGCTCATTTGCAAAAAGTTTTTCAAAATTCAAAAGTCGGGATTTCTCCATTAGTGAATTTTTTCTACGAAAATTCTTTAAAAGTAGATTACCTTAAGCATGTATAATTATTACGGAAAATAAATAGTAAAACGGTGCATGTAAATAAACAGATCTCAGAAACGGAAATTCATGCTAATTTAAAAAGATCAGATAATACAACAGAACGTATAAGAGAGACAATCGGACGCAAGCATAAAACCTTTAACAGATATCAAGAAGATGATTCCGGGCCATTTATCGTTTAATGGGAAAGCAAAAATATAGATTTTAAAAGTCTGGACGCAGCAAGTGCGTTATGGAAGTGAATTTTCATAAAAGTAGTTTTAATAGCAAATATTACATATTTCTAATGCAAGCAGGCATCAATCCGGTATAGCCTATATAGTAGAAACTTTATACCATATTTTATCAAAATTACTTAATGTTTGAAGCTGTACAAAAATTTTTTAAAAATAAAGCTGAAATGTTTCCGAGAAAACTCGTTTCCTAGCCAACACACCTTAGGTTAATAGCAAATTGAGTTATTGAAATTTGAAGCCATAAATTAAAATTCACTACCAAAACGCACTTACTGCGTCTCGATTTTTTTTCTTACAAACATGCATTATATTTCGATAAAAAATGCAAAACGAAATAATATTAGGGTGTTCGAAAAAACAATTGTAGGGATCATCAACGACTTATGGACGGTCCTGTGATTGTCAAAATATTTGCATAAGATGCACCTTAAGACACCCTGTAATTAACGTATACAATTTTTTCTCGTATCTTATATCTTATATAATAACAATTATCTTGAGCGCCACCCTGTATATATGTAAACAGATAAAAACTGAAAGTAAACCGGGATATGGATTCTAGGGGTCCTAATTAGAGCTCATTGGAAAAAATCTTGTTAGAATTCAAAAGTCGGGATCTCCCCGTTAGTTTTTTTTTTTTTAGAAAATTTACTAATAAAGGGAGGCTCCATAAAATTGGAGCTGCTAAATTATCTATGACTTCTTCTGAGAATATTCAAAATGAGATAGTCAACATTACTAGTATAGGACGTAACTAATGAATGGAAGTTACACTTTTACGGCAAATAGTGGAAATGTGTTAATTAATTCCGGATTTCTCAAAACAAAAATTTAGAGGCACACATTCCCCAATGTCTATTAAAATGACGGGGAGTAATAAAACAAGTAGATATTGATATAGAAGAAGGAGAACTTATAAATATTTCAACGTATAACAATCACATTGAGGTATTTAATGTTAAAAGGTTAAATCGTAGGGTCTTTAGCAACGGTAAAATAGAATATAAAAAGCCTGGACGCAGCAAGTGCGTTATGGTAGTGAATTTTCATAGAAATGATCTGGCATCAAATATATAATTATAACTTTTTTTTCTTGTAACATATAAATCTAAATTTTGGTGTATAGTTTACTTTTTACATCGTAAACCTACCTACCAAATTTGGTTATCATAGATTTTTTATTTTTTAAGATAAAATTTTTTTTCAAATGAAAACTCAAAATTTTCCCGAAAACCTCGTCAGTTTTTTTTTTATTAACGAACTTATCAAAGCCATTTACAAAGGGAAGGTACATGCCAAATTTTATCAAAATCAGCCCATTATTCTTTGAGATAATTTTTTTTGTTGAATAAAAACTCAAAATTTTCCCGGAAAACCTTATCCGATTTTCCTGACTAACAAGCTTGTCAAAGCCATTTACAACGGGAAGGTACATGTCAAATATAATTAAAATCGGCCCATTATTTTTTGAGATAAGAATTTTTTTCGAATGAAAACTCAAAATGTTTCCGGAAAATCTCGTCCGATTTTCCTGACTAACGAACTTATCCAAGCCATTGACAAAAGAAAGGTACATGCCAAATTTAACAAAATGGGCCCATTATTTTTTGGGTTATCGGTGTGATATATATATATATATATATATATATATATATATATATATATATATATATATATATATATATATATATATATATATATATATATAAACATATAAAAATTGAAACTGACCCCGGATATGGGTTCTAGGGTTCCTAGTTCGCGCATCTGCAAAAAAATTTTCAAAATTCAAAAGTCGGGATCTCCCCATTGGTGAATTTTTTCTACGAAAATTCACTAAAAGACATCAAGCATACTAGTGGAGTTTAAAGGTCAAACACTTCCCACGGAAGTAGTTATGGAAAAAATAATCTCTCAAGTAGAGCCGTATATACAGAAGCTCACTCAGTGTTTAAAATGTTTAAGATTTGGCCACAAGTTGACAGTGCAGAGCAAATGCAAATATTGCGGTAATAATCATAAAAATGTCATCGTAAAAATTCACAACTTGTATATTGTGTTCAGGACCTCATTGGGCTGCAGATCGCAAATTATGTGCTGAATTTAAAAAACAAAAAAGTATAAAACATATAATGAGAACAGAGAATTTGTCTTATAACTAATCTTTATAAAAAGCCAACAAAAGTTATTCTCAAGCAGTTAAGTCAAAAAACAGTGGTTATCAACAAACAAAAAACGATAGTTTACCCATACCGACAAGACCACAGATTATCGCTGTTACACAACGATACACACAATTTCCCACGTCCAACGAATTCACAAACCATAACTCGGCACCCCAACCACAATCAGCAATCCGTAGAAACACCATAGACTCCCCCTACTATTTTCAACATAAATGAATCTAGCGAACAAATTATTTCTAACGTACGCTTACCACAGACAGCATAATAAATAATTACCCACCGTCATATAATTACCGCAACAAAAATGTAAAAAATATAGACAGAACAAGGGATCAAATTATGTTATTTATGACCGGGGTATTTCAACAATTTAATGCCAACTTGATAGACGAACAAATGTTAAATACCTTTGAAATTCGGATAATGGAAATTATTTCTCAAAATAATCAGTCATGCGCAGTACAGAGCTAATCCAATGGAACGCGAGGTCAATTAAATCTAATAAAGGGCATTTAGAAAAATGTATTTTTGTCAATAATATAGAAGTTGCTTTTATAAGTAAAACCTGGCTAAAGAAAGAAAACTTTATTAAATTTAATGGTTACAATTTAGTGAGACAAATAGGGAGGATGGATATGGCGGCGTAGCCGTACTTGTAAGTAAGAGATATCTAATAACCGAAACAAACATTTATGGGATTGCAGGTATGATGTGCACTGCAGTTCAATAATTAAAGGTCTCCAATACATTTGATATTTATTTGTACTCTATTTACATTCCACCAAATAAAAACGTCGGCGAAAGGCAGTGGACAGCATACTTTGGAAGTCTTAAACGATTCCTTATTGTGTGTGGGGACACCAATTGCCATAATTTGCATTGAGGGTGTACAAACACAGACCGAAGAGGCAGAGAATTGTTGTCAGCAATCGAAAGCTCAAATATTTGTTTTTTAAACACTGGCGCTTCCACACTGATTAATAGGCCCAAGAGCTCAAATGTGTCTGCCGTGGACTTCTCGATTTGATTCCTGATTTATTACCTAAAATTACATGGCTAGTAGATACTGATAATTTAGGCTCAGGTCATTATGTTATTCGGATGCAATTATGTTACGATGAATATTCAAATAATATACATAATGCGCAAATAAACAGCCCAAGCAAATTTTTAAATAAAAGGTGGAATATACGAGTAGATAAGGCCAATTGGATGATGTTTTTCTGTCTGTCGGAGACTGCGGCAGAACAAATTAAACATTAACATTTAACCTATGACGAATTCCGAAAAAATATTAATTAGATATATAAGGCCGCTATCCCAGAGTGGAGGACGGTCGCCAATCCCCGTTTTAATAAACCATGGTGGAATGAGGAATGTAGGCAGCCAATTGACAAGGAAAGACAAGCCCTCTCTTTTTACAAAAGTCTACCTTCTTATGAAAATTTTGTTGCTTATAAAACATTCTGGAAAATTTTTTGTTTAAAATTAAATAGAAATACTCAGATTTGGTAAATTTGGATAATGGCAAAGCGATTGAATAACATTAACCAAAATGTAACATATGCATCACATAACAATCCTGTGATAGCAGACTTATTTCTTTGTAATATAGCACCAATAAGCACTAAGAAAGCATATACGAAAATTCAATGTGTTTTGAATGCTGACATAAATTATCAGAATCATTCACATTGTATGAATTAGCTAGTAGCTTAAAGAATAATAAACGCACAGCTCCAGGTATGGATGAAATTTATTATGAAGTACTTGCATGCCTGTCTCCAAATATGAGGCTAAACTTCTTGGAGGTCATAAATGCGGTATCCGAAGTAATTCCACAAGATTGAAAAGTTTACCTAATTGTCACGTTTCTAAAACCCTTTAAAGACCGTTTTCTGCACAATTCATACAGGGGTATATCGTTAGGCTCGTGTGTACTTAAAACCATGGAATATATGATTTAAAATAGGTTAGAAAAATTGTTAGAACAACAATCTTTAATCTGAGATACACAATTTGGATTTCGTAAAAATACATCAACCATGTCTAGTCTAGCTAATTTAATTATAAATATAAACAATTCGTTAGCAAGCAAAACGTCATTGCTGGGTATGTTTATAGACATCTCAAGCAACAAATTAAGGCATATTAACCAGCACTCAAGTCCAAATAGCCTAATCAAGTTCTAATTTAGTTATAATTAGCCAACATGTTGGCTGGATTGTCATAATCACTAAAAATCTGAGAATGCAGCTCCCAATTAGCCTATTTTTTTACTATAGAAATTACTCCAAAGTGAGTAACTTACAAATAACTAAATTGGTCAAAATTTGGTTCGATTTTACCTATAAATATACTTAAATATAATTTTGAGTTTCAGTTCCACAATTGGTAATTTTTAGGTCGAAAAGTGCCCTATTGGACTGAATACTGACTATAAGTCCAGATACCTAAAATACCTATTTTAAGGTAATTTATTACCTAATATTAACTTGCAATACGTCTCTGCGATATAGCAAATTGAAGGTCTTCTTATGAAGGCCAGATTACATATATATTACCAGTCTAACTGCAATACAACACAGCAAATATTTTGGCACTTATATAACCTAAAATGGCTTTCTGATAGGCCGTATAGCCACAATTACTGCAGAAGTGGTCTTCCAAGTCAAATTGCCTACATCAAAGTTGAAAATACCCATAAAATCTGACTTCAAATAAAAATGTCATCAAAGTTCAAAGTGTACAGCAGTGAATTCAATTTGTGAATGTTGAAGGTGTTTCAGTTGATGAAGTTAATTGATAAAAGTGTTATTCTTCAGTCACAGTCTCTGTGTAAATCCTAAAAACATGTGACAACTTCACCGGCTACTACTATATGGAAGAAAAGCTGCTGATTTGAAATCAGAATGTTTACCCCCTTCAATATAATAGATCCCTTTTTATGCCAATGGAATGAAGTATCGATAACACGGTCAGTTGTCATGTGTTTATGTTTATTTACTTATTTTCGCTCTATTGATGTCTATAACATATTATCAAAGATCAAAAACGCTATATAATCATTCCTATATGACTCTCCGGTGTGCACGTATATAAGTAATATACATACATACATATATATATATATATATATATATATATATATATATATATATATATATATATATATATATAGAGATACATGAAAACGTATGATTGCTAATAAATTTAAACTAACTTCGTATGCCATGTAGTATAATAGAACAAAATGCTTCCAAAGTTTGGTTAATTTGTCATGACGTTGGGAATTGTGAGTTATAGGTGAAAAAAAAAAATAGAGCAAAATTAACTGTCAGGTCAATAATGTTACACCGGTAGCCATATTAGCCATGCTTGCGGTACCCATCTTGATTGTATTGAAAAACTAAAAACCATTTTTTGTTGAATCTAGTGTAATTAAATTTTAACTGGAAAAACAAAAAATAATGCTTGTATACAATGAGGGTAGGATAGTTTTGTCTTGTTTTCATCACCAATCCTCAAAATCATAATTTCAAGAATTTTGAATAGTTTTTAATTTTAACTAATTTTACTTTTTACAGAGGCTCTTGCATAATCATGTTAACAGAAAAAAACATAACCGCAGTGGTTTTTTCTTTTATGCAATGCGAATTACCTTTATGATTGATCCAAATATTTAAAGTAACTTCTGTGATCATTCAACATATCACTTTTAAACAAAGATGGACATACCTAGTTGCTTATATCTACTGTTTGTTAATACATACATTACCACAGATCCTATAGAATAAGGTCAGATGCGCAGTTCGTTATTAAGAATTTCGCGGTACTTGCGCCCAGATGTCGAATTCAAGTAAAACGTTCGACGTATTTACCAATAAATTACGTCCATTGCCCCAATATGGAATAAAAATGCCCTAAAGAGAACTGAAACGCGTTGGTCAAAATGCCTTGCTGGACCTATTATCGACTTCCCTATTACTTTTAGTTTATTCCTCACATTGGTAAAATACACTTAAATTTTACTTGAAAATGACCTGTGGTGGTTTGGTCGCCGACTTATTGTTAGAGAGATTTTACGTCAAATTGACTTTAAATGTTGCTTGGAATCCAAGGCGCTTGGGATAATGTCAACCTTAAGGCACTGTACAACAAAATGCTGAAAATCAATATACCTTAATGCTTTGCAAGACGAATTATAAAACTATATGAAGATCGTACATTGTATTTAAAAATCAACAATAAAGTGGCGGAGTCAAGAACAACTAACCTGGGACTTCCCCAGGGAAGTGTATTGAGCCCTCTGTTGTATATTGTCTATACTATCGATCTGTATATCACGATAAAACATTATAAACCTCTACAGTTTGCCGACGACCTTTGTATCTACGTCCCAAGGTGTGTCATTTCCAGTGGCACGACACCTTTAGAAGCAGATGTTATAGCTTTGAAGCAGTGGCTTGTTAACAACGGCTTGACCATTTCCAAAAGTAAAACAGATATGTATATTCAACAACAAAAGAGACAATCAATCTAACATACCAAACGACAATCATACGTATGCTATACAAGAACGTGTAAACTGTTTGGGTCTAACTATTGATCGAAAACTGTTTTGGAGGGATCTAGTAAGCAGGGTCATCCAGAAGACTGAAAAGGGACTAAATGCGCTCAGATTTCTTAAGCGCACAAAACGGGGAGCTAGCCCATGTATCTGTATTACTTTTTGTAGGTCTTACATTAGGTCAATGATTGAATGATTTTACAGCGCTGCTGTAAAAATACATGTGAAAAAATTGTATCAATCATAACTAAAAATCTTAGACTATGCCTCGGCTTTCTGAAAAGTAAATGAAATGTATTTTTTTATTTACTTCTACAACACACCACGAGGGCTTACAGCCTAAATACTAACATACCGTGGGTGAAAGGAGGAAAGAGGCAACTTGTTAATTATGGACTTGAAGGTTTTGAGGTGCGGAGGAGAAGGACAAACATGTGCCGGCAAGGAATTCCACAACTTGGAAGTCCTCGGGACAAAAGAGCGGGCGTAACAAGATGTTCTATGTCTGGTGACCTGGACAGTAAAAGGGTGCATTCGCTCTGTTCCCCTGGAAGACCTGTTGGGGGCAGCAGGTGGAGGAACTACAGAAGAAAGCTCCTCTGAGCAGTGCTCATGCAGATACCTATAAAAGAGAGAGAGAGGTCACCAACGGCAAGGGATGGCAGCCTTTGGGTGAGGGAGAGTCACCGATGAGACGTATAGCTCTCTTCTGAATGGAGTCCAGGATAGTGAGTGTAGAAGCGGCAGCTGCACCCCAGCTGTGGGAGCAGTTTGGCCTTATTTGTGAAGTATATAAGGTATAGAGATTAGCTGGTGAAAAGTACTTGCGATCCCGGAAGAGGAAACCTAGGTTCTTAGCAGCCGCTTCTGCAATTGATGTGACATGTTGGTGCCAATTGAGATTTCGATCCACAGAAATGCCAACAAGTGAAAAGGACCCATTACTTTGAATAACTTTGTTGTTCATTGTGATGGGTCTAGGGCTGGTGTATCTCTTATGAAAATGAAAACAAGACTGTGATTTGGTAGGGTGGAATTTCACAAGATTTTTACTTCCCCAGTCTAATATTTTCTGGAGATCTACGGAGACAGAACCCTCCATGAGGCTGCGATCCTCATCTAATTGGGCTAAAGAGGCAGGTTTAGAAAATTGTATATTTGAGTGGAGGGTGCTGTCGTCCGCGTAACTGTGAACTGGGTTGGATGTGCTAGAGACGAGGTCATTGATGTGGAGAAGAAACAAAGTAGGGGCTAAAGCTGAACCATGAGGAACTCCTGCATTAATTGGATACAGTTCAGAGGAGTGGCCATCCACGACAACAGAAATTCTCCGGTTGGAGAGGAAATTTGCTGTCCAGGTATAGAGTTTTGGTGATAGGCCATAGGCCGGAAGTTTATTAAGCAGCCCTGCGTGCCAGACCTGGTCGAATGCTTTGGATATATCTAGAGCGACAATCTGGGATTCACCGTGTAGTTCCATAGACTTGTTCCAAGAATAGGTGACAAAGGAAAGGAGGTCGGCAGTCGATCTGCGCTGACGGAATCCATACTACCTGTCGTGGATTAGACTGTGTTTTTCAAGAAATTTTAGTAATTCGGTGTTTATATACTTTTCCATCACTTTAGAGACGACTGAAAGGGGAGAAATAGGCCTGTAGTTATTGTCTTCGGAGATACATTTTTTCTACTTTTCGAGGGTTTTTCCTATTTGGAATGTTTTTTTGAAAATTCGCTACTATGACGTACTCGGTACGTCGAGACTTATTCCATTTTCCAAATTGATGGACGTTTACTACAGTTAAATAATGTGTAGGTAGCGGTTTGAAAAACTTGCATGCAGAGCATGTTTACATTCTAGTCAAATAAAGTGTGTGATGTTAATTTGACTATTCACATTATACATAGAGTTAATACTTATTTTTAGCGACACCTTGTATATTTAGCTGGATATTTTGGCGCACATTGAAATCATTTAACAGCCATTCTCATTTGAAACGCACCGATGAATGTCGACTTTCAATTACATGCAGCCCAACCTGTACGACTGTCTGTGCTGATAAATGGTTATGGGGATTTGTGAGGATTTCGATTCTAGTTGGCAAATCGAGCATAGTAGGTTGTGATTATGAGAAATCAACAGTGTGGCGTTGCTGATCCTATCTCTATCTGTGCTCGTATGTGTGTAGGTACGAGGATTGTACATTTATATTGAGCAACTTGAAAATGTAATGTCTACACCTATTTCGTGTATGGTCCAAGATAAAAATATGTACTCCTAATAACCTAAAAAAAAACTCTGGACGCAGCAAGTGCGTTATGGTAGTGAATTTTCATAAAAATGTTTTTAATTGCAAATATGTGTGTTTCCTTTTTAAGAAAGCAGGCATCAATTTTGGTTACCAGTATAACCTATATAGTAAAGACAATGTGCCATGTTTCATAAAAATAACTTTATTGTGTGAAAATGTACAAAAATTTCCAAAAGCAAACTTAAAGTGTTCCCGGAAAAACTCGTTTCTTGGTCAACCTTATAGGTTAATAGCAAATTGAGATATTCAAATTTGAAGCATTTAATGAAAATTCGCTACCATAACGCACTTGCTGCGTCCCGAATTTCTTTTCTTACAAACATGTATCGCTGAAAAATTCAAAAATGCAATAACATAAGGCGTGTTTGATTAAAAAAAGAAGAAGAAAATTTGTATCACGAACGATTTATGGGCCATCCTGTGATTGTAGAAATATTTTTTAAGATGTAGCTCAAGACACCCTATAATTAATATATACAAATTTTCTTCATATCTTGTATAATAACGGATATATTGAGCTTTATTGATTTTTGACGAAAATTCGACAAAAATTATATACCATTAAACTATAAACTCTAAAGCTAAGGCTACTGCCAAGCATCAGAGAAAGGGTCTATTTGAAATGAAAACATTTTAGTAAAATGAAGGACAATGACGGTTGAAACTAAGACTTCAGAGTTTGTAAAACATCCTTCTTGAGACATTTGATTTCCATATCCCGTATTAGATTCAAGTTATTTGCCTAAATGTTGCCGATTTTGACGTTTTAAATCGCAACTTTGACGTTTTGAGGAAAACCCCAATTTATTTTTCTTTAAATGCCTATAACTTTTTTGTCTTTTGACCTACATAGCTAAATTTTGGTAGGTGGATTACCTATAAGGATATTAACTAGCGTACCAAATTTGGTTGCCCTTACTTTGTTAATTCCGGAGATATAAATTTTTTTCGAAAGAAAATACCAAATTTTCCGGGAAAACCTGGTCAGATTTTCCTGGCTAACGAACTTATCCAAGCCATTTGCAAAAGGAATTTTTCCACCAAATTTAGTCAAAATCGGCCTATTATTTTTTGAGTTATCGGTGTGATACACACATATATATATATATATATATATATATATATATATATATATATATATATATATATATATATATATATATATATATATATATATATATATATATATATATATAAACATATAAAAATTGAAACTGACCCCGGATATGTGTTCCAGGGGGCCTAGTTCGCGGTCATTTGAAGAAATTTTTTCAAAATTCAAAAGTCGGGATCTCCTCATTAGTGAATGTTTTTTTAAAAAATTCACTAATACCTACTAAAAACACTAAAATGCATGTATAAAAGCCTTGCTGATTTTAAGCTTTTTTTAATAATTTCCTTTACCTTTGGAACTAAGTAAAAAATTCTGGACTTAGCAGGTGCGTGAGGTTTTCGAATTTTTATAAAAATATTTTAACTAAGTGAAGATTGAAACCTGCGGTGAGCATTGACAAGCACCACTTGGAGAACTCAAATCACCACAACACATTTTAAAAACCTCTGGACGCAGCAAGTGCGTTATGGCCAGTAAATTTTCATAAAAATGTTTTGAAATAGCAAATATGTGTGTTTTTTTTAAGAAAGCGGGCATCAAATTTAGTTACCAGTAGAACCTATATAGTAAAAACAACGTGACATGTTTCATCAAAACCACTTTATTGTTTGAAAATGTACAAAAATTTCCCAAAGAAAACTTAAATTGTTCGCGAAAAAACTGGTTTCATGGTCAACCTTATAGGTTAATAGCAAATTGAGCTATTCAAATTTGAAGCATTTAATGAAAATTCGCTACCATAACGCACTTGTTGCGTCCCGATTTTCTTTTCTTACAAAAATGTATTATATTTAGATGGAAAATGCAATAACATAGGGCGTGTTCGATTAAATAAAATAACAATTCCGAAAGTATACTTAAATTGTTTCAGAAAAAAAATGGTTTCCTGGTCAACCTTATAGGTTAATAGCAAATTGAGGTATTCAAATTTGAAGCATTTTATGAAAATTTGCTACCATAACGCACTTGCTGCGTCCCGAATTTCTTTTCTTACAAAGATGTATTATATTTCGACAGAAAATGCAAAAATGCAATAACATAGGGCGTGTTCGATTAAAAAAAAAAGAAAGTTTGAATCACCAACGACTTATGGACCACCATGTAATTGTGGAAATATTTTTTAAGATGTAGCTCAAGACACCCTATAATTAATGTATACAATTTTCTTTTCGTAACTTGCATAATAACGGGTATATTGAGCTTTAATGATTTTTTACGAAAATTATATGGGATCCGCTATCTATGGGTAAAAACGCCGTATGATAATTTGCAAAAGTTGCAAAAGAAAAACGAAATAACTCTAAAGCGTTGAACACTATCAATTTTTTCGATGGAAAAGGCAATAAAATAAGGGGTGTTTGATTAAAAAAAAAAAGAAAATTTGGATCAACAACGACCTACTGGCCACCGTGTGATTACTAAAATAATTTTGTTAGATGCAGCTCAAGACACCCTATAATTAACGTATACAAATTTTTTTCGTTTCTTGTATAATAATAGATATATTAAGCTTTACCTTTGAAATACGCCACTCTGTATATGTGAGTTCTAGGGGGCCAAGTGCCCGCTCATTTGGGGTAATCTTGTCACAATTCAAAAGTCGCAATCTCCTCCACTAAAAATTACAGACTATTAAACCGTACGCTCTATAACTGAAACTACCGCCAAAATATGAGAGCAGGGGTCTATTTGAAATAATGTTTCTGTGAATATTTTAGTAAAATGTAGGACAATGACGGTTGAAGCTGAAACTTAAGGGTTTTTGTAACTCGTTTCTCGCGACATTTTCCCTACATAATCCGTATTCCTTTCAGGTTATTTGCCTAAATCTTGCCAATTAAGACGTTTTGAATCTCGACTAAACAGTTTCCAAAATAGTTTTTCTGATATGTCTTGACAGTTTTGCACTTGGCACTTTTGCAAAAAATTTAATCGTGGTCTGCAATATACAATACATCTCGTTATCCACACAAAATACTTTGATTTTATGCGTTTCTCTGGTCACCTGTTGCACCTATTATTTTTTTTTATTCGGCTTACTTTTTTTCCTTTATGCCAGATATTTTAATTTTGGAATATACTATACCTTTTAGTGAATTTTCTTTAAAAAAAACTCACTAATGAAGAGATCCCGACTTTTGAATTTTATAATATAAACCTGTGCTCCGATTTTGTTTGCGGTAGTTTTGTTATTTCCGGAGATACAATTTTTTTTCTAAAGAAAACCCAAAATGTTCCAGGAACAACTGGTGCGATTTTCCTGGCTAACGAACTTATTCAAGCCACTTGCAAAGCGAGCGCACTTACCAAATTTAATTAAAATCGGCCCTTTTTTGAGTTATCGGTGCGACACAAACACACACACAAATATATATATATATATATATATATATATATATATATATATATATATATATATATATATACATATATATATATATATATATATATATATATATATATATATATATATATATATATATATATATATATATATATATATATATATATATATATATATATATATATATATACATGTAAATTGAAACTGACCCCGGATCTGTGTTCTAGGGCCCTAGCTCGCGCTCATTTTAAGAATATTTTCCAACATTCAAAAGTCTTCATTAGTAATTTTTTTAAAAAGAAAATTCAATAAAAATCTAATTTTAATGAAAAATGTGGCTATGTTGGCGACACTGATACAGCTAAAATGCTTGCTCTTTTTGGGCTCCTTTATATATCAGGATGCAGGAAAGATAACGACCTTACAACAATGTGGACAGAGTATGTACATGACATATATCGCTGTATTATGAGTGACACACGTTTTCGCTTTTTGATGTCATGTATCAGATTTGGTGATACTTACATATTCAGTCTCGCGGAAGATTAGAAGGTGGCCTTTGCGATTTTTTTAAAATGGAATTCTAGATCAAGCAGGTTTAAATTGCGGAGTATTATTACAAATGGGAAAAGTGTAATTCAGCTTGCAAGATCGCATATGGACACAACTACTACCAAAAAAAAAATGTCTTCTATTAGAACTATGTTAGGGAGGGGGAAGAAAATATAGCAGGCATTCCACTTCAACCAAAACTTGCACAACACCCCTGCTGTGCTATTTGTCCACGAACCAGCGACAAAATGACTAAAACGGATTGTTCAAAATGTTCTTAACCTGTTTGCTTAATCAAGCTTCTAGTGTTTGATGTTCCTTTTTAGTGATTTTTTAAAAATATACTAATGAGGAGATCCTGATTTTTGAATTTTGAAAACATTTCTTCAAATAAGCGCAAACTAGGACCCCTAAAACCCATATCCTGGGCCAATTTCAATTTATATATGTTTATATATATATATATATATATATATATATATATATATATATATATATATATATATATATATATATATATATATATATATATATATATATATATGGTATAATTTTTTTTCTTTGTGAAAATTATTGTGGGTATATAAGTATTTATATAAGCTTCATTTTCCATATTATCAAATAAAAGTTTGGAACGCAGCAAGTGCGTTATGGTAGTGAATTTTCATCAAAATGTTTTTAATAGCAAATATGTGTGTTTTTTTTTCCGAAATCAGGCATCAAATTTTATTACCAGTATAACATATATAGTACAAACAATGTGCCATGTTTCATCAAAATAACTTTATTTTTTGAAAACGTACAAAAATTTCCGAAAGTAAACTTAAAGTGTTCCCGAAAAAAACCGTTTCTTGGTCTACCTTATAGGTTAATAGTAAATTGAGCTTTTCAAATATGAAGCATTTAATCAAAATTCGCTACCATAACGCACTTGCTGCGTCCAGAATTTCTTTTCTTACAAACATGCATTATATTTCGATGGAAAATGCAAAAACATAAGGCGTTTTCGATTTTAAAAAAAAATTGTATCACCAACGACTTATGGGCCAGCCTGTGATTGTAGAATTTTTTTTTTAAGATGTAGCTCAAGACACCCTATATTTAATGTATGCATATTTTTTCATATCTTGTAGAATAACGGATATATTGAGCTTTATTGATTTTTTACGAAAATTCGACAAAAATTATATACCATTAAACGATAAACTCTATAGCTAAGACTACTGCCAAGCATCCGAGAAACGGTCTATTTGAAATGAGTTTTTTGGAAACATTTTAGTAAAATGAAGGACAATGACGGTTGAAACTAAGACTTCAGGGTTTGTAAAACATTCTTCTTGAGACATTTTCTTTCCATTAGCCCGTATTAGATTCAAGTTCTTTGCCTAAATGTTGCGAATTTTGACGTTTTAAATTTTCACTTTGACGTTTTGAGGAAAACGTCAATTTATTTTTCTTTAAGTGCCCATAACTTTTTTGTATTTTGACCTACAGCGCTGAAATTTTGGTAGGTAATTTGCCGATGCCGATATAAAACGATGTACCAAATTTGGTAGCCCTTACTTTGTTATTTCCGGAGATATGAATTTTTTCTAAAGAAAACACAAAATTTTCCGGGAAAACCTCGGCTGATTTTCCTGGCTAACGAACTTATCCAGGCCACTTACAAAAGGAAGATATATGTGTTCTAGGGGGCCTAATTAGCGCTCATTTGAAGAAATTTTTTCAAAATTTAAAAGTCGGGATCTCCTCATTAGTGAATTTTTTTTTAAGAAAATTCACTAATAATATCAGCATAAGTGTGATATTACAATATAAGAAATGTAGCACGAAGTTACTCAGACTAATCGGTTACTAGAAGTTGACGTCTTTCTTGGTATTTTAGTCATTTTATATGTTCTGTCTGAGGCGTTGGTTGTTCACTTGTTACTAGCATGCAGGTGTCTTTCATAGCATCAGCTAATCGTTTGTTCATTGATAGTAGAGCTGGATCAGCTTCCATTGCCTATTCATAAGATTGCTTCATTTGTGGGCTTTTGTCGAGTGTTTTATGAAATAATACTATGTTGTAATAATATGCTATTGTATTCGACGCTGGTATCTCGCGACATGCCTACAAACTATCCCACTAGCAAAATTGTCCCGGCTGTTGGTGGTCCAGTCCTATGGTGTGTAGGCAGATTTAATAAAACCTTAATACAATAATTTCTCTTTCAGGCAAATAGAACTTGTAAACGGTTAATACGAGATAAGTTAAATGTAACGTGACCATATGTAAAAAGGGCCACACATGAAAAAAAAACATCTGTAGCGTAGGGTAGATAAGTTTTGGTTTTAAGGAAAGACAGAAGCTAGTTGTGAACGAGATTTAAACGCATAAAGACACAGCTCGAACGAACGTTTACCGGTAGAACTTAAAATTATTAACCTAAATACGATATACGTAGTAATTATTATTCAATCGTGCATTATTAGGCTTTTAAGTAGTTAAGTGTAAATATTCATTGTTTTCACACATTGTTATTGTTATATTTGTTCCTTTTGTTATTAAAAAAGCTGAACCAGCAACGTGTGTGTATTTTTTGCAACGAACGAACGAACATATTTTACATTTTTTGGTGCCGAAACAGCGGGAAAGGCGCGTATTAACGTGAACGGTAAAACAAAGGAACTTAACGTTTTAAGTGATAGTGAACAATCAAAGTGAAAACAATGGAGCCAGTTCTTCTTAAAAGAAAAATTGTACGCACTCAGCTTACTAAGCTCATTGCTTAGGCCAACGAAGAAGTTTTAAAGTCTGATGCTTCAATAAACGAATTATCAATCATAGTATCAAGGATGAAAGCCTGTAAGGAAGAGTTGAGAGTAGTTAGCGAAAGTACCCTTAGCAAGACGTCAGATAATAAACTAGAAGAAGAGCTGAATAAAGAAATCGAATATAACGATCAGACAGTACAAGCCATAGCGAATCTTGAATTACGACTTAAAGACTTCCAGATGACAACCCCACAGACAGCTGTTTGTCATTCAACTCCCCAAACGGATAACTGTAGCCGTACAGTGGTGCCAGCGTACAAGTCAATATTGCGCTTGCCAAAGCTGGAACTAAAACGGTTAACGGAGATCTGACAGCATGGGTGCCATTTGGGAGCAATTTAAAACAGCCGTACGCGACAATACCGAAGTAGACCTAGCATCCAAGTTTAACTACCTGCAGTCTTGTCTTAACAGGAAAGGCAGCAGAGACAATAAGTGGCTCGACACCAACCTCCCCTTGTTATGCTGCGGCGATAGATATGCTACAAAATGAATTTGGCAACACCCAGCGCATCATAGACAACTATATTGGTCAACTTATATCACTGGCTCCGGTGGGTCGAGGAGACAAAGACGCTTTAAGGAAGCTTTTCAACACGTCTTCATCCATAGTGAGGACACTGACGTCACTGGGTGTTCCAGTTATACAATATGGGATCACAATGAAGTCGGTGCTTGTCAAGGCCCTTCCACATAGCTTGCGGGTGGCATTTTATATACAGGAAAGCGAAGATAGATACAATGGATCATCTGGAAGTAGCGAGTATACCGAAACAAGTAACGACAAACAATGTCAGCGGACAATTAACCATCTACTTATGTTTTTAAAACGCGAGGTTGAGACACTTGAGCTAGCGCAACAAACATTTAGATACCCCACAAACGAAAAGACACCAATGAGGCGGGAAACGAAACAGGTATGCACTGCAGCCGAGTTATTAACCGGAGTACTAGACTCGTGTTTATTTTGTAGTTCAAGGTATTACGATATAAATAAGTGTAATGGCCGGCAAACAATCGAGCAGCGGAAAGACATCTTGAGAAAGAATGCAAGATGTTTTAGATGTATGAAACCAAACCAAACATCTAAATTTTGTAAAAACTCGAATATTGGATGCGAGAAATGTCAGGAGAGACACGTAACAATAATGTGCTATCCAACATTTAAGAAAATTCAGAATAAAGCCACTCCTGTGCAGACAACTAATTTGGCAAATATTAACGGAATAAATATTGTGTTGCTGCAAACTGCCTGCGCTTATATTAGCCACGAAAGGGTTCAAAAAAGCCTCTTTGTGCGAATGGTTTTAGATGGCGGCAGTCAATTAACATTTATCAGAGAATGTGTTTCGAAAAGGTTACGGCTACCGATAATTGGGCAACACAAAATTTCCGTTATTTCATTCGGCAACAAGGATAGGTTACCAGCTCGTCTCTGTAACAGAGTAGAGGTCACATTAAAAAAGTCAGCATGTAAATGAAAACTTTATAACGATCACAGCCGTGGAAATACTGGAAATTTGTTTTGATGGGATAAAGGTGCCAACGGGGAATTATCCTTCCTTATCTCAATTCCAATTGGCAGATATTCCAGGTGAAATTAAATCACAATTAGTGGAAGGCATTAGTCTACTCATTGGTGCCGATCATTATTGGAAAATTGTTACTGGCGAAAACATACGTTTGTCAGAAACACTAACGGCGGTTAATACGAAGTTGGGATGGACATTATATGGGCCAGAAACGGTAGACACAACTTCGTTTAACTTTACAACAGTGCTGTTTGCTAGGACGTTTGAAGAGGACAATGTCGATGTGAGCCAGTCGGGTAATTTAGAGACAATTGTTAATAGATCTAACGAGGACTGTAGTAATAGTGAAATTGTACGAGTTTATAAAGACAATGTTAAATATAAGAACACTTTTAACGAAATAGCTCTCCCATGGAAAAACGGGTATAGTGAAATAAATATACACCCAATAATAGTGGTGCGTCAACGAAGAAATTATTAAAAATCACTAGTTTAAACGAATTGACTTGTGACAAAGAAGTGCGAAGTTCAATGAACAATAACGTAAATAGACCTCTTTATTATATGCCTCACCGGGTGGTCTATGGGACAGATAAAACAACGACGAAAGTGAGAGTGGTATTTGATGGTTCGGCTGACGCGCCGGGGTTGGCATCCCTAAACGACTTACTATCGCCTGGTCAGAATTTAGTGCTGGATATTGTGAAGGTGCTTTTAAACTTCAGGGTCGGACTGAGTGGTGTAGTAGCAGATATAGAAAGTGCAGATACAAATCGAGACGTTCACCGTTTCTTATCCTATGCAGATCCACCCATATGTTCCTCAATCAAGGATGAATAGAGTTACTTTTGGTGTCACCAGCAGTCCCTTGCTTTTGGCAGCAGCGCTCAGGAAACATCTGGAAACAATTAACGGTAATACCTGCATCATTTTTGGTAAGTCGTTTTATGTAAATGACTCAAGTAACAAGTTAACTTCGCCTAGATTAAAATTAACGGCTGGCTCGAGCACAGCTAGACTCGAAAACGATAATAATTTAAAATGGATAACGAGGGGCGTAAAATCAGCAAATTTAATAAAGTCTGATTTGTGGAAGTGCGGCCCTGTCTGTTTAAGGGTCAATGGCCTGAAGATAACGAGGTATTCTATGACCTATATATGGTCATTTTCAACGTTTGCACAGATGTCGGCATAGAAGTAGGTAAAAAACGAGATGCCTGATTTTGGATTATTTAAGAATATACCTAATTTTTCAAATTTGTTGCGTGTAAAGGAATATATACAGCGATTTTTTTTACTTTAAGAAAACATAGTAATAAACGACAGAGCCCGCTGAAAGCTGATGGAATACGTAACGTGGAAAACTATTTAAGAAAAGTTGTTCAGTTTGATCATTACAAGTTTGAAATAAATTCAATACCATCAGCCAAAGGTTTGGATTCTAAATTGGATATTTCAAAGATAAATCCGTTTTTAAGCAACGAAGGAAATCCAAGGTTTAGAAAAAGGTCTATCAACGTCTATCGACATCAGTTTTCACCAACGCTGTCGGTGTTGTGCGCGGGTAATCTAGTGCTGCTTCACCATCCTCAGATGCAGCGTTTATTGTGGAAAATTGTCAAAATCGAAAGGATTTTTCCCGGTTGTGATCATAAAGTGCGGGCTTGTGAAGTACGGCTTCAAACTGGGCAAATCCAACGCCGACCAGTGCAACTAATGTATCGCTCTGGAGCGTCATTTTCCGGGGCGGGAGGATGTTGAAAATTGTGTGGGACACTAGTTAGGTTTAGTAGATGGCATCATTGTGTGACCATATGTAAAAAGGGCCACACATGAAGAAAACATCTGTAGCGTAGGGTAGATAAGTTTTAGTTTTAAGGAAAGACAGAAGCTAGTTGTAAACGAGATTTAAACGCATAAAGACACAGCTCGAACGAACGTTTACCGATATAACTTAAAATTATTAAGCTAAATACGATATAGGTAGTAATTATTATTCAATCGTGCTTTTAAGGCTTTTAAGTAGTTAAGTGAAAATATTCATTGTTTTCACGCATTGTTATTGTTATAGTTGTTCCTTTTGTTATTAAAAAAGCTGAACCAGCAACGTGTGTGTATTTTTGCAACGAACGAACGAATATTTTACAGTAACCCTTGATCTGACAAACAGTGAATAAGTACTTTTATAGGGGAAGTACATTTGCTACAATGTTTAGGAAAAAACATGTTGGCCAACTTTTGTATACATGCATGTGTGTATGTGTGAAGCTTTGATAGTGTGTGTTCGCTCATCCCGTGTTGAATATTACAAATTGTGAAACGACGAAAGCATTGGCATCAGGAACTCCAGCGGTGCACATCGCGCCTCTTGTCAAATGATAATAGAATTCTTTAGCTCAACTGATTTTATAAGTGATTTTATAAGGGCAGTCGACACATCATGAATGATTCACGCATTTTATTTTTATAAAAAACATACATTACCAACAAAAATTTTATGCAGCTCGTGTTTATTCAAAGAAGGTGTATTAAGCTGCCCCTATGCTTTATTATCTTTGCTTTAAATAAACACAAATATTCATTATTGGAATACCGGCTAAATCGATACACGAATCCTATGAAAAACATTTCAAAATGGTAAAGTGATTTAAGTGTAAATACTATACAACTGTTACTCTAAATAAACATGGATTTTATTTATGCACCAAATTATCCCACATGAGGTTTTACCTCCGGAATTGGTTTAAGAGTTTTTTATAAACATAAATTTTTTGGGCATTTCTTATGTTTTAATATTTTTCAAAACTTAAATTGAATCTTGCATTTTAAATGCAAACAAAACAGACTGACTATCAGCCCACTGAATGCAACAAAATATTTTTTGAGAGTGTCGTTTAAGCAAACCTTTGCCAGGACGTTTAAATTTTTTTGTGCTGTTTAAAATCTGTGGAATATTATAAAGATTCGCAAAATGTTAAACCGCTTTAACTATTTTTAGTGAATTTTTATTTAAAAAGTTTCACCAATAGAGAGGTATCGATGGTGAGACTTTGCAAAAATTGTTTCACATGAGAGCGAACTGGTACCCCTAACCCATATCCGGGGTCAGTTTTAATTTTTATATGTTTATGTATATATATATATATATATATATATATATATATATATATATATATATATATATATATATATATATATATATATAGGTTGTTTCTAAATTGATGCGAAAAAATTCACAGGGTGATTCTTTGGCGAAATATAAGGGGTGTCTTTTCTATAAAGTTTTTCTTGAAACCCCTTCTCCTCTAAGTTACTGCCCTTTGAAATTTTGGCAAAAAAAAGTTTTCATTAAATTTCTCCGTTATGGAATAATTTAAAAAAAAACGAAATTTTGCAGATGCATAAGGCTAACAAACAGACAGTTTTAAAAGGATTTTATAACCCTATAATGTTATCACAAGAGGGTGAAAAAACCTACCCTTACATTATTTTTATCAGTACTTTTTCTTGTGTGTACTGTTTTCTTTAAAAAAAATGATTTAGAAAGAAGGATTCATTTAGCAACTTTTTCATGTCTTGACATTTTCTCATAAAATTGTTAGTTTCATCACAAAAAAAAAAAAATATTACTCAGATCGATGTCACATTAATTTACAGAGTTATTTTGTTTTTGTGATGAAACTAACAATTTTATGAGAAAATGTCATGATATAAAAAAGTTGCTAAATGAATCCTTTTTTCTTAATCATTTTTTTTTTAACGAAAACGGTACACACAATAAAAAGTACTGATAAAAAATAATGTAGGGTAGGTTTTTTCACCGTCTTGTGTTAACACTATAGGGTTATAAAACCCTTTTGAAACTGTCATTTTGTTAGCCTTATGCATCTGCAAAATTTTGTTTTTTTAACTTATTCCATAACGGAGAAATTTAATGAAAACTTTTTTTTGCCAAAATTTCAAAGGGCTGTAACTTGGAGGAGAATGGGTTTCAAGAAAAACTTTATAGAAAAGACACCTCTTATTTTTCGCCATAGAATCACTCTGTAAAATTTTTCGCATCAATTAAGAAACATCCTGTATATATACAGGATCGCGCATTGAAAACGAAACAGACCGATTTGCGTCCAGAGAATTTTTTTCAAGAAACTCTGAAACACGTCAATTTTAATATTGAGGGCGACATGTTTTGACATAAAACTCAACTTTGTCACATCAACCTCTTAAGGGTGGTGATAACAACCCTTATATTTTAAATAGGGAACATGGGTCGAGTGTTACATCATTTGAAAGCTTTTTCTTTTTCTGAAATGAGCACACCAATTTTTTTGGAAGTTTTATCAACTCGTTTAAAAATTATTCACAGTTGGAGTTGCAAGAACGTATCTCATTCATTGTGATAAGAAATGCACTACTTAGTCATTTTTTCGTTAAAAAAACTAAAAAACAAAACCAAACGTTAAAAAATGTTTATTCAGTTAAGTAAGTGTTGAAATTGTTGACCACCAGCTTCTATACAAAAGTACAAATTTTGCTTAAAACGAGCTCTGACATTCTGGAGCATCTGTGGAGTTATTAGACGGCATTCTTGAACAATGCGTCATCGTAATTCTTCCAGATACTTCGGTTCTGTTGCGTAAGTTCTACTTTTTAAATGTCCCCATAGAAAGAAGTCTAAAAGAGTTAAATCCGGTGATCTAGAGGGCCACTCAATAGCACCTCTACGCCCAATCCATTCTTTTGGAAACTCTCTGTTCAAAAACTGCCCAACACGTTGTGAAAAATGCCGAGGAGCTCCATCTCGTTGAAACACTAATTGATTTTCTTGATATCGATCATCATTTTCAACAATGTCAATTAGTAGAGGATAAACGATATCTTGTAGTAACTCCAAATACGTTGCCTCACTAAAATTGCCATCAAGAAAAATTTGTCCGATTAAACGGTCTCCAAAAATGCCAGTCCAGACATTCAATTTCTGTGGAGTTTTGAGTGTAGACTTCGTGAACATTTTTTGGATTTCTATATGCCCAATAACGACAATTATGACGATTGACTGTAGAGTTCAATAAAAACGTACACTCGTCTGAAAAACAGATATTGAACATAAAGTTCCCGTTATCAGCTATTCGTCAGTCATAACTTCACAAAATTCCAGGCGCCGATCAAAATCATCTTCATTCAGTTGTTGTACAAGATGAATTTTATACGGGTGAAATTTATGATGCTTCAATATTCGCTGAATAGTTCTTCTTTTGATGTTTGAAACAGCGGCCAATTTTCTCGTGCTCAAAGTTGGGTCTGCAGCAATTTGTCCTAAAACTTCAATCTCAGTAGTCTCATTTCTAACCGGAAATTCACGTTAAGGATTCCGTTTTTTGTTGACTACTGAACCACTTTGTCGAAACTTTGCAACTAACTCCAAAACGTATTTTCTGTTAACATGTCTGTTCGGATGTCATTCATTAAACAAATTTGCGGTACGGTTGGCACAGTCATCGTTTTTGAAAAAAAAAGAGTAATTATTTCAACTTTTTCTTCTACAGAATACACCATTGTGAAATTAATTTTCGGTAGTACTATCAAGTATCAAACCGACCGATAAACTGAAATAATAAACCGCATTTCTCCCATGCCGACAATAAATGTTCTGATAGTCAATTTTTTGTTTACAAACCAATAAAACATTGACTATCAGCACATTTCTTATCGGAATGAGTGAAATGCGGTTTGGCATGTTTAACTGTGAATAATTTTTAAACTAGTTGATAAAACTTCCAAAAAAAATTAGGTGGCTGAATTCAGAAAAGAAAGAGCTCTCAAATGATGTAACACTCGACCCATGTTCCCTATTTAAAATATAAGAGTTTTTATCACCACAGTTAAGGGGTTGATGTGACAAAGTTGAGTTTTATGTCAAAACATGTCCCCCTCAATATTAAAATTGACGTGTTTCAGTGTTTCTTAAAAAAAAATTTCTCTGGACGCAAATCGGTCCGTTTCGTTTTCAATTCGCCACTATGTATATGTATATATATATATATATATATATATATATATATATATATATATATATATATATATATATATATATATATATATATATATATATATACATGTATCCAACCGATAACTCAAAAAATAATTAACCTATTTTGATGAAACACGGCAAGTTCCTTTCTTTTATTAATATCTTAGGCGACTTCTTTAGCCAGGAAAATCGGACAAGGTTTTCCGGGAAAATTTTAAGTTTTCTTTTGAAACATTTTTTATATCTCCAAAACTTAAAAAGTTATTTTGATGAAGTTTGGTAGATATGTTACCTTGTGAAAGACCTTACTACACACCAAAATTCAAGGTTTATAGAAAGTTGAGTTATGCAAATTTGAAGCATTCAATAAAAATTCTCTACCATAACGCACTTGCTGCGTCCCGAACTTTTGATATTTGCTTCTAGGGAATTTTCATTAAGAAAATTCACTAATAGAGAGGTATCGATGGTAAGACTTCCGGAAAATTTCTTCAGGGGCACTGGAAACCATATATATGCAATATCTACAATGTTTGACAAAGGCAGATGACGTTACCTGTACTGCTATGCGATTTAAATAAATCGTCTGCCATTACGCATTTGCTGCGTCCCGAACTTTTTTCTTTTTCAAAAAAGTGTCAAGTAGTTAACAAAAACCTCTGCTCATATTGACATTACCTAATAGCCATAGGTTGCTACGTCGAGACTGACGTGAAGAACGGTCTCAAGGGAACCTAGTTTGGAATCGCGTTGTTTTTAGTGACGGTCCGTATCTTATTAAATGGGCAAATGACAGCGGTAGTAAAGTCTATCAAAGACTTGGAGACAGACGTCAAGTTCAGTTTGGAATTAAGCCAGCAAGGGCATTATTATTTGAGGTGTTAATGCAGCTAAAGGCAGTTTACATCTAGTTTTTTGTTACTAAAACACGAAAGACATTAATAACTTACTACAACTTACTACAACTTGCTACGTTGCCTTACCTTTACCAACCAGAAAACCAGATTTTCAATAATGTAATACCACGTACGGCTGCAATTAATAGATATGTCTGGGAACGAGCAACGGTAACATTTCTTCCATGTCCCGGAAAAAGACCTGACTTGTCACCTATCAAAAATCTATGAGAAATGAATGCTGGAAAGTTTACTTATTAGGAATATCCCATACTAGGTATACGAGTATAGTGTTTGCGTCATAAGGTCATACTAGCTTAGCAAAAACAAACCACAGGGAGCCATTGATTATCTCATATGCAGCGTGCCTTGAAGAGTTGAAGAATACCATATTTTAGCGAAGACGTAACGCACCAGTACCTTCTTTCAAGTTTTTGCACCTTATTACAAGCTTTTAGTTAACTACACCTCTTAGTATGTTTGCTAGTATTTTTAGGTCAAATATTGCAAGTCAATACTGAACGAGTTCACCTTTCAGATTGGTCTGCAATTTGAACCGCATGTCAGTGGACAATGCAACATATGCTCTTTGTCATTATTATAAATTCAATATGGCGGACGCTTAAAGATGTCGAATTTTGATTTCCCTCCTGACAAAGACATTAAATTGAGGAGCATCGCGCGCATAATACAGTAACGCATGAATTAAAAATGGCGATCGACGCAAGATGGCGGAATATTTATTTCTCAACAATCCCCTCGATATGGGTATCAAATGAAAGGGCTTGATGAGTAATATACAGAAGACTAAGTATCGTTTTCCTAAATTTAAAATGGCGACTATTATAAGGTGGCGATATATCTGTTTCCAAACAATCCCCTTTATATAGGTATCAAATAAGGCTTCGCGGACCAAATACAGTAGGGTGGGTGACGCTTCCTAGTTTTACTGGGTATTACAAGTCGAATGACAGAGAATATAGATATATTGCTAGAGATGAAATTCGAACGCATGAAACCTGTACAAAAAATTCGTTTGTACAATGTGTTTATGAAACACATCAAGGCATAACTAGCCTAAATATTGTTTTAAGGTTAGTTTACTGTTGCGTTTGCTCCGGGTTCTGGATAAGTGAGACTTTTTAATTTTAACAAAACAACTTTATTTACTCTCTAAATATGGATACAATAAAAGTTCCAGAATGTCTCTCTCACCAAACACTTAATTTACTGTCTAAATATGGATACAATAAAAGTTCTAGAATGTCTCTCCCACAAAACACTTAGTTTATCTGGCCTTACAATCACTAATCTGCACACAAGTTATTATACTGGCACTACAGTAGTTACTCTTTAATACTTCACACTGGTTACTGCTCCTTCAAGTCACTTCAACATTCTCTAACTGAACTGAACTGTGTTGGCTTGCTTTCGCGTTTATATACTCGCCGTACCTTCCACCACTTTTTGGAGCGTTCCATTCCAGAATTTTCCAGGACCTTCTTTTACTAGAAGGTTCTGTGAATACAGATTGGTCCCGTGTGTATACAGGGGGATGTATATACAGGTGATCCAAATGTGGTCATCACTCCTATGTTACACAAGAGGTGTTTCTCGTAATATAAGATCTCTCTGCGTATACAGGGTGTAAGGGTTCTCTGCGCATACAGGGTGTATATACAGGGTGTTCGGAATGTGCAGACCACAGTTATCCGTTCCGACGGGGTACAAGTTGGTACCTTCGTTATTTCTGGTCCTAGAAGGTTGAGACTTCGCCTGAGGGGGGTCACCCCAGGCACTCCCAGGGGGGTGGGGTGGGGAGGCGGTGTTGCCGGATTGTGCAAAAATTCCCAGATGTTGGGGAAGTTCTGGAGATGTGGCAACACCGCACCTACATCTATTGAAGTGCTTTGTTACATTACTAAAGTAACATTTTGAATAGTTGAATTCGTTATAACAATTTTTATAATCTAATAATTTTTGTCTTTGTTTTCCAGGTACGTATGCAGTCTTGTAATTCTGTTTGGTATGGGGTAAGGTGGTTGGTAAGTTTTTACTCAAACACTGTTCCGATATTTGCAAATCGGTAACGACAAAATGTAATTATGTTTAGGGATGCACACTAGTTGTGCGAAGTTTATTTTTAAAAAAAAACAGTGATATGTTTTATTTTGATTTTGTAGCAATCACGTAGCAAACACCCTATATATTATTCCATTTTTAGATACCTTGTCAAATTCTGATATGACTGTGTGTACCATAGTCGGTACTTATCTCTAATAGTTTTCAAAATATTGCGACCTGAAGACAAACCTATACATCTGAAGAGGTTTAATAAAACTGATTCTGTTAACTGACTTTTATCTCTTCAGCTATAATTTTCTTACCTCTTAATGCTGAAATATTGTTTGATCTCATGCAGTTGACAGTTCCTGAGAGATTTATACAGGATGCTCCCAAAACATTATTATTTTTTAGAAACGTGAAACAACCATAACTTGACTATTTCAAATGAAACAGCATACGCATTTTTGAATTCTGCGTTTAATTTTTGACAGAAATATATTATATTGTTATATATTACTTTTGTCCTTAACAAGATTGCCATGGAACGCCTACATCAACTATCAGTTTTGGCGGATTCTAACTCTAAGGAAAGAGTAACTTATTTAATTAACAGTTGACACTAAGAACAATCCCCCACTTTTTTGTGAATTCAGAAGGTTGATGCAATACATTTAATTCAGAATACTACTAGTTTGAATTTACCCCCCAAAAATTGTGGATTGTTTTATAGTGAAAATGTAAAAATCGATACTTCGATGTTTTAAATTGATTATTTTTGGTTTGAGTAACGACATTGTTTTGTATTATTGCCAACTACGTGACAATTATGACAAAGCTAAATCTTGATTGTCTAATTGAGTATTATGTTTCTGAGTTTTGCCAGGTAGGGTTCCTAATTCCTCTAAAAGTATGTACTTGTTTAACTATCTTCGTCGTAGGTCTAGGTCAACTTGGAAAGCGTTATGCAAATATGAAACACGCCCTGTCAGCAATTCTGGGAGGTTGTTATTACTATATCTTCCAAATGACAACGCCATAACGATTTTTACTCAACTGGGAGGTGCAAACAAGAGTACTCTCACTTAGACTGTTAGAATCTGTCAAATCTGACCACTGCTGTTTGTTTCATAGCAACCTTGCTGAAGACAAAACGGTAGTTCTGGACACGCAATACTAAAAACAGTGCACTTAGTTACCATTATACAACTTTCCGCATATATTGTGGAATTTTTCACAAAATAACTAAACGAAAGTCATGTTCTACAAAGTTTCTGCATCTTCTCGCCCAGAATTTATTTTATAGTATCAAATCTAAGACAAAATCCAAAAAAAGTGACTCGAATCCACAAAATAATGAAATACGCGAAAATGGTATTAAACAGTATTATATATTTTCGTCAAAAATAAACGCAGAATTCAAAATGCAATAATATACAGGGTGTTTCATTTGAAAAAGTCAAGTTACGGTTATTTGAAGTTTCAAAAAATAATAATGTTTTAGGCGCACCTGTATAAATTTCCCATGAACTGTCAAGTGCATGAAATCAAGCATTATTCCAGCATTTGGATGTAAGAAAATGTAAGAATTGTAGCCGAAGAGATAAAACTTAGTTAAGAAAAACAGTTTTATTAAACCTCTTCAGATGTCAATTTTTGTCTTCAGGTCGCCATATATTGGAAACTAATAGAGATAAGTACCAACTACGGTACATGAAAGCATATTAAAACTTGACAGGAAATCTACAAATGTGATAATACACTTCTATTTGAAACGAGGAAGTTTGTGTTCACTTCCGGTATAACCGGAAACGATATAAAACTGTAACTATTTCCTTTAAACAGATAGTTATAGAAAACATATCTCTAGAAATTTTCAAATTTTAAATCAGAGTAGTTCCTGATATACGGCTTGCAGTCTAAGGACACTGTGCATATATATATATATATATATATATATATATATATATATATATATATATATATATATATATATATATATATATATATATACATAACAAGTTGAAAGTACAAATATATACAACAATACACTATAAGATCATAACAATATTGTCGCCCGAACGTGGAGCACGAAAATTATTACACGAATTTCAAAGTAAACCTAAAATAAAACGCAAAAATGCCAAGGGGAAGGCAAACAACAACGTCAAAGGACAGACAACGAAAAGGAGACGAAAGATAACACGAACAACAAGAAAGAATGGAGATGGATAAACAAAGAAGGATGGAAAGAGAAATGGCACAATTACCTCAGGAAAAAATGGGGGAAAATGGCGAACAAGAAAGAGAAGGAGAAGCGCAAGAGACGCGGGAAGAAAATACAAAGAAAATTATATCGCAAGAAAGTATAAATGAGAATGAAATAGAGAATGTTAGAAGAGAGGACGAAGGAGAAGAAGAAAAAGAAAATGAGAAGCAAAAGGGTCCAAATATCGACATGGTATTACCATATTTAATGAGAATGAATCAAAATATGGAAAGAATGGAACAAAGGAAAGAACAAAATATGGTAAGGATTGAGGCCAGTATCAAAGAAAAAATGAATGAGAAGTTCGAAATACTCAATAGTAAAATCGAAGAGGAAATAAAGTGTGCAAGAATTGAAGAAAAATTATATATGAAAGTGTAGATATAAGTTGAGAATAAAATACAGAAAACAAGAGAGGAAGTAGAGGAAAGTTTAAGGAAGAAAGATAAAATAATTCTGGGAATACAGAAAGTGGACGACGAATATTATGTGGAATTAGAAAAGAATGAATGATGTGACAGAAGGAAAACTAGAAAATTTCCAACAAGAAATTAACATACCTTAAACGTATGTTAATTTCTTGTTGGAAATGGCTATGACAGGGCAGAAGACACTGGTAATAAAACATGTAAATAACTTAAGAAATCAGATAACAAAGTAAATAACTAAAATATCACGTATATATAAACAAAAGGCGCCCGACATTTAGAAATGCAAATAAAACAATATATATATATATATATATATATATATATATATATATATATATATATATATATATATATATATATATATATATATATATATACATACATATATACATATATATATATATATATATGTATATATGTATGTATATATATATATATATATATATATATATATATATATATATATATATATATATATATATATATATATAATTAACACATTATTTTGGCAAATGTCAGATAACGCTTCAAGTTGACTTAATAATCTTTGAATCTTTGACAACTTAGGAAATGAATATATGAGTGGCTACTCGGTGGCGCAATTCGAATAAACGTCGCCGCTACTGGATTGGAGTTGGGCAACATTGAGTAGCGTTAGTTTAAAGGCGAAGTTGCGCAAAAAATTGGAATATTTTTAAAAACAAATGTTTTTGAGGCAACAATTTTTTTCAGAGAATTTCAATAATTTGTTCTAGCATGATTTTGTAAACATTTTTCTGAGGATTTTGATGGAAATATGTTTTTGCGAATCTTCTGGTGCAAGACTTTTAAATTTTTTTGGAACGTAACTTGTGTAGAAAAAATCTGTTTGTTCGGTACAATTGTATAAGTTCTTTTTTATCATACAAAAATTTCTTATCTCATTCTCTCTTTTGTTTTCCCGAAGAAGAAAAAATGTAATAAGTCTAAGAACTTAAAATTTGGAATAACTTCGTTGCTTTCAACCCCAATCAATTTCATGCACAGACGTTTTTTCCAAAACAAATGTATATATACGAAACTAATATTTTTTATTTTTCTTGGTTTGGAATATTTTTATGAAAATTCGATACCGTAACGCACTTTCTGCGCCTATAATTAATTAATTCGACATTAACTAGAATGTCTGGGTCATCGAAAATTGATTATTTCTGAGCTCGTGCCATTTTATAGATAGTCATTTATGGAGCATCAAGTCATTCCGCTTCTGAAAATTCCTCATTCTTACACACTTACCGAGTCAAAATATATTCTGTATTTATATAATAAAGTGGTTTGTTAACAAACTGTATCATTTACACAAAAACAAACGAAGTATACTTATAACTACTATACTATTGTCTCATCGATTATTCTAGTCATTTACTATGCTTGCGTTCCTCCAACACGCTATAATTACCAATAACTGCCTATCCATATAAATAATATATAAGGACAAATTACCCTGTATTCTTTTCTGTGTCCCTGAACTGGTAGACATTCAAATCGATCTGTTCTGTTGTTGCATTTCCAAGTTGTTAAGATAGTTCCCTTCTTTTATTTCATTGAAAAATGAGAGAGAAATCTGCAAGTGCAAAAAGGGGGTTTACAATGTTAACGTCATTAAAACAGAATTGCTTTGTCGAGGACGTCGTGGTCTCGACCCCTGTTAAAACCGTGTCTCTTTTTGTTTGCTCTATATTGGTATTTTTAATTGGAGCAGACCATTATAAAAATAATAATGAGAAAAGCTCTGCTGGACATTATCTGTAACGAGTTTTTTAAGGTTTTCGAGGTTCACTGTGTTATATTCTATCTAAAATCCAATTGTATACTACGCTGCTTAAAATTACACTGCGTATTATGGAGGTCTTTATTTTTATATAGCTTCCCTTTATACATTAGAATTAAATCCGTGGTGATGCGGTCATGGGAGTGTTTTTTACTTCGCGAAATAGGGAGTATGCACGTGTTTAAAAAGAGCTAATAAAATATTAGATCTGTCATATCAGATGAAAACCTGGGGGGTTTTGCTTAATATTTTTTATCTGGTGTTGCTTTTTGCTGCGGGAAAGTTTCTTACCATTTCTGCAAAGCTGCATGTTTCCATTAGTAATTCTGGTAGCATAAAAGCTATAATTGCAGTATCTAATGTTCCATTTCCGTGGCATCTGTTAACAAGGTACATCGATTTTGTTTATTTTGGTGAAATAAATAGATTTGTATTCTCCGCTATTTCACAATAACTGCCAATCAGTGATTCCACCCAAAACCCAGCTAACTGTTCATTCTTGTAAGGCTAGATGTATTCTCACCATAATTAGAAGCGCACACTGGTCTCGCTTTAATTAGAGCTCGTCATTGCGCTATATTAATAGTTGAGTAAGGCTCAGAAATATTCTCAACAGAAACAACACTGCTGAAACTGGAGAATACGCTAGAGAACAGGGAGGTGGCGCTGGGGGCCTTCCTAGACATAGAGGGGGCCTATAGCAACACCTCGTTCGGATCGGTTCTGGCAGCTGTCCTCACTCGCGGGAGGGACTCTGCTGGCGGGGGTCGCAGCGGGGTGTCCGCAGGGGAGCGTTCTGTCTCCCTTGCTCTGGTGCCTAGTCGTGGACGGCCTGCTGGGGAGGCTCTCGGGAGGAGGGTATGAGGTACAGGGTTATGCGTACGACATTGTCATCATAGTTCGAGGAAAGGTCACACAGTCAGTGTGGGAGCGCATGCAGACTGCACTGAAAGTGGTGGAAGGATGGATGGTTGGTCAAGGGCTCGGGGTGAGCCCCGAGAAAGCAACAGTCGTGCCGTTTACGAAGAGGAGGAAGCGCGACAGCCACAGAACTCCCACTCTGTACGGTAGGAGCATTCCAATGACCAGGGTGGTAAAATATCTCGGGGTCGTATTGGACTCTAAGCTAACCTGGAATGGTCACATTGGAAAAATACTGCGTAAGGCAGTCATGACCTTAGCCGTCACTAGGCGGCTATATGGAAAAACGTGGGGACTAAGACCTAGTATGGCCCACTGGCTGTACACAAGGGTGGTCAGATCATCGCTAACATACGCAGCACTGGTCTGGTGGACTAAGGTGACGCAATCCAGTGCTAAACAAGAACTAGGCAAGATCCAAAGGATGGCTTGCCTAGGCATCACAAGGGCCATGCCTTCAACCCCAACAGCCGCCATGGAGGTGTTGCTGGATCTGCCCCCCCCCCCCCCTACACTTACTTATTATCGGGGAGGCCAGGCTCGGACTATACAGACTAGCCTGCAATAGTAGACTGAAGATCAACCCAGGCTTCAGGGGCCACTGCAAAATTCAGGAGATCGTGAAGGAGCCCATGCTTGAAATGAGGTCAGACTTCGCGAGCCCGCGAATCGGCAGGGAGAACAACTTTACAGTGGATATCCCCGACCGCGAGGCATGGCGGGAGGAGACGCCAGGCATACCACGGGACGCGCTCGTCTGGTTCACGGACGGATCCGGCGGGGAGCGTGGGCCGGGGGCAGGTGTGTACTCGGAAGGACCGAGGCTAAGTCATAGCATTTCCCTCGGAGATCATGCAACGATGTTTCAGGCCGAAATGTACGCCATCCTGCACTGCGTGCGGGAGAACAAGAGGAGGGGCTACACCAACAAGTGGATCCTCATAGCCACAGACACCCAGGCAGCCTTTAAGGCACTAAGTAGCCCACGGGTAAATTCCTGGCTGGTGAGTGAGTGCCGAGACGAGACGAGCGACCTGGCTGGGCAGAATGAGGTGACCCTTATCTGGGTGCCGGGTCACTCGTGAGTCAAAGGCAATGAAGAAGCTGACAGTCTCGCGAAGAGAGGGTCAGCAGAACCATTTATGGGACCAGAACCGTCTCTGGGCGTGACAAAGAGCACTGCCAGGGGAGCCATTAAGTCCTGGGTCAGAAACCAGCACAAGGTGTACTGGGCAGACTGTCCAGGGCTCAGACATGGGAAGTCAATAATTGACGAACCCAGTTCAAAGAGAGCTGTGGAGCTGCTAAATCTTAGTAGAGCACAGCTCAGAAACACAACAGGTCTCTTGACGGGACACATGACCTCGCATGCAGACTCTGCGGCGAGGGGGAGGAATCAGCCCAGCACATATTTTGCGAGTGTAAAGCTCTGGACCGCAAAAGACAACTGATCTACGGTCAGTCCAGACCGGAGACAGAGCAATATAAAACTTCACCCTACCAATCGTTGTACAGACTAGTTAAAGGCACTGTGATTTTGGAATGGGTGGAGTAAGACTAAGGGTATGCACAATCAACCAAAGGTTGCAGTGCTATCGGGGCAGCAAGGCCACGGACGAGCTCTGAGGGGAAAAAAGGCTCAGAAATGAACTGGTAAGGTATTTTCTAAAAGATATTACCGCCACTCCATCGATCAGCCTAAGGGTCTTTTCTAACACTCATCTAGCCTTACATACATTGTCCCGATATTCGGGAAGAAATGGGCCGGGGCTGATAATTTACAAAATTGCTTGCTGGTTGTACACTGTCTCTATTTATAACATTCTGTGTCGATTGGAGCTGCCGTGACAACACACTACCTGGTTCCGCACCGAGATGGCGACATTGTCGTACATCTCACAATGTTCTAGGACCCTCGCTGTAATTAGGATACCGCACTAACGAGCTCTAATTAGAGCGAAAGCGATCTGCGTCTCTAATTATGGTGAGAATACATCTAGCCTTAAATAGCTTGTCGCGGTTTTAGGGAAAGAATGGGCCAGGGCTAACAATTTACAAAATTGTTGGTAGTTTGTACACAGTCTCAATTTATAACATTATGTGTTAATTGGAGCTGCCGTGACTAAATACTACCTGGTTCCTCACCGAGATGGCGACCTTGTCCTACATCCCACAATGTTCCTTCATCTTATGAAAGTTCTAAAAGACAGTAGTTGTACGCTTTGGCATAGGAATGATGTATATTTTCTGTGTCTAAAACCCTGTTGCCCAAATACATATGCCTATAATTGCTTAGCATATTAGTTATAGAGTTTTTAGAAAAGACCGTAAGGCTGGTCGATGGAGTCGCGTTAATATCTTTTAGAAAATATCTTACCAGCTCATTGCTGAGCCTTAGCCAACTAGCACAATTGGTTGCTGGAACGCACTGAATATCGTGATAACTTCTAAGTATTGTTGCGTTTTCTCCGGGTTCTGGATAAGTGAGACTTCAAATTTTAACAAAACAACTTTATTTACACTCTAAGTATGGATACAATAAAATTTCTAGAATATCTCTCTCACAAAACACTTAATTTACTGGCCTTACAATTACTAATCTGCACACAAGTTACTATACTGGAACTACAGTCTAACACTTCGCACTGGTTACTGCTTCTTCAAGTCACTTCACATTCTCTAACTGAACTGTACAGGCTGGCTTGCTTTCGCGTTTATATACTCGCCGTACCTTCCACCACGTTTCTGGAGCGTTCCATTCCAGAATGTTCCAGGACCTTCTTTTACTAGAAGGTTCTTTGAATACAGATCGGTCTCGTGTGTATACAGGGGGATGTATATACAGGATGATCCAAATGTGGTCATCACTCCTATGTTACACAAGAGGTGTTTCTCGTAATATAAGATTTCTCTGCGCATACAGGGTGTATATACAGGGTGTTCGGAATGTGCAGACCTCAGTTATCCGTTCCGACGGGGTACAAGTTGGTAACTTCGTTATTTCTGGTCCTAGAGGGTTGAGACTTCGCCTGAGGGGGGTCACACCAGGCACCCACAAGGGGGGGGGTAGCGAGGCGGTGTTGCCAGATTGTGCAAAAATTCCCAGATGTTGGGGAGGTTCTGAAGATGTGGCAACACCGCACCTACATCTATTGAGGTGCTTTGTAACAGTATTTTGCTACCAGTCGGTGATCCGTATAGGAATGTTCATATCACGGAGCAACCACCAAAATGAGGAGTGATTGCAACGTTACGGCGTGGTATAGCATACTTATTTGGCTACGTTCCAACACCCTAGCTTTTACCTGGCGATGAAGTGGCGAAACAGCAACAGCCACTATCACGGGACTTATTACCACGTACTCTGCCTTGCGCTTGGTTTCTTGCCTTTAAAATAATTCCACAGAATAATATATCTCCTGTTGTGTCTTGGAAGACCATAAATCGGACACTCAGATAATAACTATAATGTTTTACTTTTTGGTAACAACACTGATACACACCATGTTGACAACTAATTCTAGATGATTATGTCAGTGTTATTGATTATCTTTTCTGTTTCTGTGGTTACAACAGTTCTCCCCCACTAAATTTAAAACACAGGAGTTGGAAAAGAAGAGAACAAAAATAAGAAAAATAAGTTCGTTGTTTCGGGAAATCTCTAGCGGAGCTGCACCTCACATTACAACACTTTATATTGTCTTAATTATGTGGGAAGTTTTTTGTTTCGTCCAGAACGACGTGGCACAGCCCCTGGTTGGTTTTCCGTTGCTGCCTGTGTCGCTACTGGTAACTCTGGAACCACTGGCTCTGGAATGACTGGGTCTGCAATTGTTTCTGGACTTGGGATATCCGGTATATTGAACGAGACATTCTTACGCCTAGTTTGGGTACTACGATCAGGTTGATTGTGAGACTGAGTTACCTGTGTAGAGACCAACTGATTAATATGACGTTTCAGGATGCCCCCAGAATCTAGTTAAACAAGATAATGGCGGGAACCCAATAGTCGAAAGATAGTAGCGAACTGTCATGTCTCTGAATTGTTAACCTACATACGGGCCTGAACTCTCTCCCCCACCAATAGCGAACGTATCCGGCCAACAAAAGCATACTTCTGGTTGCTGCTGTGAAAACTGGGAAATATAGCATCTAATTGTATCCAGATGTTTCTGTCGTTTTGAACAAAATTTGTACTTTTGTATGGAAGCTTGTGGTCAACAATTTAAACACTTACTTAACTGAATAAACATTTTTCAACGTTTGGTTTTGTTTTTTAGTCTTTTTATCAAAAAATTGACTAACTAGTGCATTTCTTATCACAATGAATGGAATACGTTCTTGCAACTCCAACTGTGAATAATTTTTAAACGATTAGATAAAACTTCCAAAAAAATTAGTGTGCTGAATTCAGAAAAGAAAGAGCTTTCAAATGATGTAACACTCGACCCATGTTCCCTATTTAAAATAAAAGGGTTGTTATCACCACCCTTAAGGGGTTGATGTGACAAGGTTGAGTTTTATGTCAAAATATGTCCCCCTCAATATTAAAATTGACGTGTTTTAGCGTTTCTTAAACAAAAATTTCTCTGGACGCAAATAGGTCTGTTTCGTTTTAAATACGCCACCCTATATATATATATATATATATATATATATATATATATATATATATATATATATATATATATATATATATATATATATATATATATATATATATATATATATATATATGTATATATATATATATATATATATATATATATATATATATATATATATATATATATATATATATATATATATCCCGGCAGGACTAATGTGATGGTGGCTAGCGAGTGATGTAATTCAGTGCCCGTCGTGGTATTAGCCAGGAAAGTAGCTGTTTTCGCTTGCTATTTTTATTTCCACAGCTTCCCTCTTGTTGTACTGTGCATACGTGTAATATGCCGTGTAAGCCTAGAACCGTCACAACACCAGAGTTGGACAGGCATGGCGTATTGAGTATTCTAAGAAGGACGAAACCGGTCTGTGTCTCCGGCTATACATCCTACCGAAAATCCCGGGAGGACTGGAGTGTTGGTGGCCAGCGAGTGATGTAATCTACTGCCCGTCGTCGTATTAGCCAGGGGGAGTTGTTTTTGCTCGCTAGTTTTCTTCCTACAGGCTCTTTCTTCCTGTACTGTGTGCGCGCAGACGCTGCTGTGGAAGTCTAGAACCGTCAAAATACTAAAGATGGCGCTTTGCGCTATTCTGCGTTGCATATAAAGGGAGAATTTTTTGAGTTATCTTGCTTATTTGAAGATTTTTTCGAAAGCCGTTACCTCTCTATAAGCATAATCTGGTTTATGAAAATTTGATACAATAACACACGTCCTGCGTTCAGACTTGTTATATAATGAAGTGTTTTGTTGCCACTGTTCCAATATCATTTACATGGAAACGCAAGTAGAATACCCTATAATTGCTGTATTATTGTCTCATCGATTATTCTGGTCATTTTCTGTGCTTAGGTTTCTCCAGGGCGATTTATTTATTAATAACTTGCTATTCAGATAAATAATATATAAAGACACATGACCGATTTCCCCATTTGTTTGACCGTGAACTGGCAGACATTGGAGTCAATTTGTTTTGTTGCTGTAAAACTTGAAGACAATTCGCTTCTTTTCTTTCATTAAAAGATGCGAGACAATCCTGTGATACAAAAAGCGGTTTTCAGTTTAGCGTTATTCAACCGTTATCATTTTTGAAAGAGCCTCCTCGGATGTGCCCCTATTAAAACCTTATTCTTTGCTGGTTTGCTTTGTATTACTATTTTGTTTTTTAATTCGCTAATGAGGAGATCTGTGTTTATATATATATATATATATATATATATATATATATATATATATATATATATATATATATATATATATATATATATATATATATATATATATATATCCGACCGATAACTCAAAAAATAATGGACCGATCCTGGTCAAATTTGGTAAGCACCCTCCTTTTGCAAGTGGTTTGGATAAGTTCGTTAGCCAGGAAAATCGGACCAGGTTTTTACGGAAAATTTTGTGTTGCCTTTCTAAAAAAATTGATATCTCCGTAAATAACAAAGTAAGGGCAACCAAATTTGGTACGCGTGTTTGTATTACAAAGACTGAAATCTGTAGGTCTCTAGATTTAAAGACAACGGAGTTATGGGCATTAAAGTAACACATTTTGGAGTTTTCCTCAAAACGTGAAACTCGCAATTTTAAACGTCAAAATTGGCAATGTTTAGGCAAAGAATATGAAACAAATACCGATTGTGAAAAGAAAATGTAGCAAAAAGAGTGTTCTGCAAACCCTTAAGTTTCAGATTCAACCGTCGTTGCCCTTCATTTTACTAAAATATTTACAGAATATCCATTTCAAATAGACCCTTTCTTTGATGCTTTGGCTGTCAGTTTAGTTAAGTCGGTGCGTTTTTTGGATATTTATTTGTAAGTTTAGTGGTGTTTATGGTTGACCGGTTTATAATAGGGGTGCTAGGCGAGGTAGGTAGTAAAAAGGAAATATGAGTAGAAAATGCGAATAAAACGGGCTTCAAAGTTGTCTTTTTCACATCTTGAAGCCATATACCCCCTAAACCCTGCCTACCCCGCATAGCATCCCTATTCCCCCAAAAAAATTCTTCTTTACACTCCCCAAGGAAGTTACGGAACCAGGAGTTAGTAGGGGTGTATAATTTTTTTTAGCTAATTTTCGTAGAACAAATACGTTAATGCATTTTTGAATTTTTTATAGAAATATGATGCGTTTGTAAGAAAAATCTCTAGACGCAGTAAGTGCGTTTTGGTAGCGAATTTTCAGTAAATTTGCAGTTTAGCTCCCGAAAGCTTTTCACAACACTGTTTTCAGAAACCTGCCTAGCCACCCCCACCCCCCCGGATCCACAAACCCTACGAAAAATGTCTTGTTCACACTCCCCAAGGAAGTTACGGGACCAGGAGTGAGTAGGGGTGTATAATTTTTTTAGCTAATTTTTGTAGAACAAATTCGTTAATGCGTTTTTGCATATTTTTTTTTCGAAATATGATGAGTTTGTAAGAAAAAAACTGGACGCAGTAAGTGCGTTTTGGTAGCGAATTTTCGGTAAATTTGCAGTTTAGCTCCCGAACGCATTTCAAAAAACTGTTTTCAGAAACCTGCCTAGGGCCCTCCTGAATCCACAAACCCCAAGAAATAATTCTTGTTCACACCCCCCCAAGGAAGTTACGGGACCAGGAGTGAGTAGGGGTGCATATTTTCTTTTTTAGCTAAATTCGTTAATGCATTTTTGTAATTTTTTGTCGAAATATGATGCGTTTGTAAGAAAAAAATCTGGACGCAGTAAGTTCGTTTTGGTAGCAAATTTTCGGTAAATTTGCAGTTTAGCTTCCGAACGCTTTTCAAAAAACTGTTTCCATTTTTCAAAAAACTCTTTTCAGAAACCTGCTTAGGCCCCCTCCTGGATCCACAAACCCCAAGAAAAATTTCTTGTTCACACCCCCCAAAGAAGTAACCAGGAGTGAGTAGGGGTGCTGAGCGGGGCAGGTAGTAAAAAGAAAATATGAGCAGAAAATTCGAATAAAGCGGGCTTGAAAGCTGTCTTTTTCACATCTTGAAGCCATATCCCCCTTAAACCCTGCTTACCCCGCACACCACCCCTATTCACTCCCAGTCCCATAATTTCCTTGGGGGAACAAGAAATGTTTCTTGTGGTTTGTGCTTCCAGGTGGGGTCCGAGTAATGTTTCTGAAAACAATTTGTTGAAAAGCGTTCGGGAGCTTATCTGCAAATTTACCGAATTTTCATTATATCCTTCAAATTTTCAATAACTCAATTAGCTATTAACGTAAGCTTTGTTGGTTAGAAAACCGACATGTAAGTTTATTTTCGGAAAATTTTTGTACATTTTCAAACCATAAGTAATTTTGATAAAATATAGTACATTGTTTCTGCCACATAGGCTATACCGGTAATCCGATTGATGCCTGCTTGCATTTGCTATTAAAAACATTTTTATGGAAATTCCCTTCCATAACACATTTGCTGCATCTAGACTTTTGAAAAATGTTTACATCTTTTCAAACAATAAATTTATTTCGATGAAATATGGTACATTGTTTCTACTATATAGGCAACCAAGTTTGATGCCTGTTTTCATCAAAGGAAGACATTTGCTATTAAAAATATTTTAAAGAAAATTCGCTACCATAACGCACTTGCTGCGTCCAGAGATTTCTTAAATTGAAACAGATCATTAAAGAAATAATATTCAGTAAAGCTCTGCTGAACATTATCTGAAGCAAAGTTTTTTAAGTGGTCAAGTTTCACTGTGTTATAATATCCTAACTCAAATCCAGTCGGACTCCATGCTGCAAATCCCACTGTGTAATATGGATTCATTTATGTGTGTGAGGCTCCCTTCTATGCATTGCAATTGAATCCATACTGCTCTGTACATGTGAGTGTTTTTTACTTTGCAAAACAGGGAACATGGAGATGTTTAAAAAGAGTTTATAAAATATATACTGTGTGTCATTTTGTGTGAAAGCCTGTGTCTGATATAGCCTTATTTAGTGATGTTTTTTTGCGGTATTAAAACTTCGTTGCATTTCTATGGCGCTGTATGTTTTTATTAGAAAATATGTGAACACGAGACTTTTGGTAGGTAATGTTGGTGGCTCATATAGAAATTTAGTTTATATTTAAAAATTTGGTGATGCAACTGTCACTTGAAGGGTTAAATGTCAGAGTGAAGTTTTCACGTTGTAGGATGTCATTTTTTTAATCTAAATTCATATAAATATTGTGAGATGTACGACAGGGTCGCCATTTCAGTGCCGAACCAGGTAGTATGTTGTCACGACAGTTCCATACCACATCTAGCCTTACATACATTGTCCCTATATTAGGGAAGAAATGGGCCAGAGCTGAGAATTTACAAAATTATTAGTTGGTTGCACACGGTCTCGATTTTATAATATTTTGTGTTATTTGGAGCTGTCGTGACAACATACTACCTGGTTCCGCACCGAGATGGCAACCCTGTCGTACATCTCACAATGTTCTTGGAGGCTGGCTACCATAGCCGTATTACTTTTACCTACTTGTGTTCTTGCTGTAATAAGTATACCGCACTAACGAGCTCTAACTAGAGCGAAACCGGTCTGTGGTTCTAATTATGGTGAGAATACATCTAGCCTTACATACAATTGACGAGTTTCGCGATTTTTTATAAACATGCACAATAATTGAAATACTGAATTTATTTCATTTGGCTGTTCGCTTCTGTATAGACCTCATCCGAAGAGTATGTATTTGTGTCGAGAATATTCATTTTGCCTTTTATATAGTAGATTAGGTAATGTCTGGGCGATCTCCATTTTTATGTTTTTATCTTAGGTAACCCAATCACCAACTATTACTATCACTTTTCACAAGTAATAAGTGTGTGTTTTGTTTCTTTAACGTCGGCCCATTTTCGCGACTATGGCAAATCACCGACGCCAGGGAGCAGTTTCACCTCACTATCCTGGAAATTTTGCTGAACCCCTGCCTTTCTGTAAAGAGGGTAGGAATATTTAACGTGCCCAACATCTCGTGGACACGAGACCGACGGCCTTACGCCCCCTGCGAAGGGCGGAACGTGTAGACATTCAACTTGCTCAAATACAATGCCAGAACCTCGGTTGATGTTATGTTAGAGTTTGTACTGGAAAAGTGGAAGGAGTACCCTGAGATCGAACCTAGTACCCTTTAGTTCAGAGGCGCACGTTCTTACCCCTGAACCACCGAGGTTCTTGACACAAGTAATAAATATTCACAGTAATACTTATTGATATCATTTAAATGGTGCGTAATGTCACAAATGAGACTGAGTTGTTAGTTTTCTATAAGTCCATATCTCACCACATATTTAGTTGGTTAATTAGTACAGGTACACTACATGGAGACAATATATCAGCAGTTTTAGCCTTTAGGTGGATTACATTTATATGTACGCACCGAGGTACCGGTACTTTCAGGACACGCTTGGAAGTGTTCCGAACCTGTGTTTTGGAAAGGCATTGGTAAGACCACGGTCTCCTCGGATAGATGTCTAAAACTGGATTATATCTGCGTGAGATGATACCTGGCCACAACTCGCCCAGTCAAAAAAAAAAAAAAATTCGAGACGCAGCAAATACGTTATGGTAGTGAATTTTCAGGAGATTAATATTTTTGATTTAGTAAAAGAAGAGTAGGTACTACAGAAAGGACAAATAAAATACAAGATCTCTACATAAATCTTTATTAATGATTTACACAATCAGTTGTATAAATAACTCAAACAAAACAACTGATAAGCCGAAATTGTAGTTAACAAAAATACACTTAAAGTTAAAATCCACATATAATACAATTTTAAACAACTGAGTTGTATAAAATTTTATCAATTTAAAGTACTACATATAATTTAATATATCATTAAAATGACACATACCATTCTTGAAATAGTTACGTACATAATTAAGACACTTATCACTAAACTAGTTTAACTTACACTATACCCACGACCAAGCCCAGCTGGTTTTGCAATGTATTTAATTCCGTAGCCTTTTTATGGCGGTAAACAGTTTTACTAATATAAAAAAACTCGGGACGCAGCAAGTGCGTTATGGTAGTGAATTTTTATTAACTGCTTAAAATTTAAATAACTCAATTTTCTATAAACTTAGAGAGTTTAATTTCAATACATAGTAAGGTTTTTCCTAAGGCAAGATATCCACAAAATTTCATTAAAATAGCTTTGTAATTTTCGGAGAAAAAAATTTTTTTCAAAAGAAAATTTAAAATTTGAATAACTCAATTTTCTCTAAACTTAGAAAGTTGAATTTTGGTACGTAGTAAGGTTGAGGCAACATATATAGTAAATTTCATTAAAACAGCTTTGTCACTTTCGGAGAAAAAAATTTTTTCGAAAGAAAACTCAAAATTTTTTCGGAAAACCCCGTCTGATTTTTCTGGATAACGAACTCATCCAAGCCATTAATAAAAGACAGGCACTTGCCAAGTTTCATCGAAATTGGTTAATTATTTTTTGAGTTATCATATATATATATATATATATATATATATATATATATATATATATATATATATATATATATATATATATATATATATATATATATATATATAAATTAAATCTATTTACAAATGAACTTGAACAAGATATGCTGTGACAATACCTCTCTCAAGCACCCTAAAATATAATCAAAATGTGCACAGTTATATATGTTTTATTTCTTTTTCCCTTGTCTTAATACACCACATATTTTATGACAATCGATTTAATTTACTTATTTGATTTCATAAATAGTCGGTTAATAGTGACTTGGAATGAAGTAGACACCACATCTTCAAACATATTAAGAGAATATGAGTTAATCAACAGCACCTGGGAATGAATTCGGTCAGTCCCTCAGCCACGTGGTTAAAAAACACTGTTTGTATGAGTGGTTACAACTCTACCTCTAAATAAAAGGACTGTAACAGCGGCAGAAGCAGAAGTCAATGGAAGGTGTGTGTATTCGCAAAGAAACTATTGACTATTAATAACAACAATTGACTAAAAACGCTGCGAGTTGTAAGAAAAAAATAATTATACTACAGAGGTGATAAATGATAATAAATTACAATAGGGTTATATATAATCGTAAATGCTTCCAATGATTAACAATCAGTGAATTCAGTATTATTGACATTTCTCTAAAAGTTAAAAATGAATTTCATGAGTCAATGACAATAACAGAAGCATTGACTAACCAACAGCAACCACATACTTATGATTTAAACATAAATGTTTCAAATTTGAATAGCTCAATTTTCTGTAACCCTAGAAAGCTGAATTTTGGCACATAGTTAGGTATTTCCCAAAGCAATATGTACACCAAATTTTATCGAAATTTTCGGAAAAAAAATTTTTTTTTGAAAGAAAACTTAAAATTTTCGCGGAAAACCCCGTCCGATTTTCCTGGCCAACGAACTCATCCAAGCCATTAATAAAAGAAAGGCACTTGCCGAGTTTCATCTAAATCGGTTAATTATTTTTTGAGTTATCAGACGGATCCATATATATATATATATATATATATATATATATATATATATATATATATATATATATATATATATATATATATATATATATATATATATATATATATATATATATATATATATATATATATATATATATATATATATATATATATATAAACATATAAACATTCAAACTGACCCCGGATATGGGTTCTAGGGGTCCTAATTTGCGCTCATTTGAAAGAATTTTTGCAAAGTCTCACCATCGATACCTCTCTATTAGTGAATTTTTTTAATAAAAATTCACTAAAAACTCAATCATTTCATGACACTTATCTTTATCAAATAAAAATTTAATGAAAATATAGCCATAAGTTCGATTTCAAAGATATTAATTATGTGGTTTATACATAATTTAATAATTGCATTAAAACCGTTTTGTAGTCTGTTACAGAAAAAACCCAAAATCTTTTTTTAATAACTGTTTATGTAGAATATAAGAGAATTCTAACAGTAGTACCCCACTTTCTCCATAAAGTTACAAAAAGCCTAATTTAAAAATCATTTATTCAGTGTTTGAGTGTACTATGGAATTTCTGGAAATATGCAAATTCGATCTTCACTCCTCTAAATCACTTTTGTCAGTTGTATTTAAAAATGTTATCAAAGGCGAATGCCGACGTTTCGTTTTTCAGAATCGTCGTCAACTTTGATTTTTCAAATGGGAGCCATATTGTATTTTAATGTCATTATGTTGTACTTGAAACAATTTCATTAATGTGTCACATGATGGGTCTGAAGTGAAAGACATTTGATTAAATGCAACCATTTTATCAACGTTTAATAGAAGCGGGTGATCACTCACACACAAAGTATAGAACCAGTTTAGGGGTTTCAGGAAAATAACATTGTAATGGGAATATTTTGAGATCAAGGCCTTATAAAAGTTTTATTCCAAAAATGCGCCATTTGGTGGCAATATTAAGAACATATTTTTCCCGAGTTACGCTTGAAAAGCCTTTCGAATGTGTTTTAACGAAGCTCTAGTTCCCAGAGTTACGGAGATATGAATGTCGCCCACCTAATGAACCTTCCTGCATATCTCGGCTCCGAAGCACTTTTAAAATCTTTTTCTTTTTTCACTAATACATAATATGTTGCATAATGTACCTAGAATGTAACGAGCCTCCAATTAAGTTAAGAAGAGAAGAATTACTCTTAAAATACGCGGCTAAGATATCAGCAAACCCAAATAATTTAGTCTACAAATTCTTGGCACAGACCAACTTCAACAGATTCTATGATGCGAACGTTTCAGCACAACTACCATTTTCTTTACATATAAAAAAGCTAAATCATATTTTCAATCCAGATCTGACAAATCATATATGCAATGGTGCTATATCTCCATAGACCATTGTTTTTCCACCTACTGATGCGACTTTTTTATTGCATAAATCGAGTGTATTACCAGGTGAATGTGTCAATAGATTATTTCAATGGATTATCTCTAGATATCGATATGATATAAATCTTTACACTGATGGATCAAAAAGTGAAATTGGTGTCGGATATAGGTAGTATCACTTCTGCACTAAAGGAATAATCATATCACTTACCGTCAATATGTAGTAACTATACAGCAGAACTATACGCCATAATGAAAGCAACTAACACATTCGTCAACTCCCATTTCAATAACGCCTTAATATGCACCGATTCTCTTTCTCGCAGAAACCTTTAACCAAAGGATCTTGTAATCCAAGTACAAGAATCTATTCATTGTGACTTGCAATCTGGCAAATCTATCAGACTTATATTTGTCCCATCACACTGTGGCATTACCGGAAATGAAAATGCAGACGAATGTGCCAGAAATGCTGTCTTAATCGATACTGTAATTCCTCTTCAATTTTACTCTGACGTTTCTGCACAGATAGCAAATTTTTATAGACAGAAATGGCAAATCCATTGGTCTCTGCTAAGCAACAAACTGCGAGAAATTGAACCAACTGTGGCAATCAAGAAACTTCCAGATTTATCATGCAGGGAAGAAGTGATTATTAGAAGACTCCGAATTGGCCACTCTCTACATACACATGGTTCTCTCTTAAATCAACAACAACGCCCTTATTGTGAGCTCTGTGACCGACCAACTTCAATTTTTCACTTACTATTGAAATGTGTCTTATATGCCTCTCCACCATTTGAAAATTTTGGTGAAAGAAACTTGTCTGAAATTTTAGGTCTAAATTTTACGAATGTAAACTGTTTACTTAGATTTTTAAGACAGTCTAATTTATATAATAGTATTTAAGTGTATTTATTAGTTCCTCTTTTTATATATAATTTTGTTATATATTTATTTAAAGTGTCGTTAGTGTCAATGACCTTAGTTATTAAGGCACTTAAATTATTAAAACTCTGGACGCAGCAAGTGCGTTATGGAAGTGAATTTTCATAAAAATGTTTTTAATTACAAATATATCGCTCTAATGCGAGCAGGCATCAATTTGGTCACCGGTATAACCTATATAGTAGGAACAGTATATCATATTTTATCAAAATAATTATTTGAAAATGTACAAAACTTTTCGGAAAATAAACTTTAAATGTTTCTGAGAAAACTGGTCTCCTAGCCAATGAACCTTAGGTTAATAGCAAATTGAGTTATTGAAATTTGAAACAATTAAGGAAAATTCGCAACCAAAACGCCCTTGCAGCGTTCATACAAAAAGTTTCCGAACGAAATTACAGTTAAATGTTGGTTTTCTAACCAGCAAAACTTACGTTAATAGCAAATAAGTTATTAAAATTTGGAGGATTTAATGAAAATTTGCTACCAAAACGCACTTACTGTGTCCAGATTTTTTCTTACAAACATGCATCATATTTCGATAAAATATGTTAAAATGCAGTAACGAATTTGTTCTACGAAAATTAGCTAAAAATTATAGACCGTTAAACCATAAGCTTCACTAAACCTAGCGAAAGCATCAACTTAACTAAACCGACAGCCAAAACATCAGAGAAAGGGTCTATTTGAAATGAATTTTCTGGGAATATTTTAGTAAAATGAAGGACAATGACGATTGAAACTAAGACTTCAGGCTTTGTAAAACATTATTCTTGAGACATTTTCCTTCCATAGCTCATATTAATGTCAGGTTCATTGCCTAAATATTACCAATTTTGACGTTTAAAATCGCGGTTTTGAGGAAAAGCCAAATGTATTTTTCTTTGAATACGTGTAACTTTTTTGTCCTTTAACCTACGGAGCTAAATTTTGGTAGGTAACTTGCCTATAATGATATAAACCCACGTATGATTGGTTGCTCTTACTTTGTTAATTTTGGAGATATGATTTTTTTTCGAAAGAAAACATAAAATTTTCCGGGAAAACCTCGGCGGATTTTGCTGGCTAACGAACTTATTCAAGCCACTTGCGAAAGGAAGGTACTCACCAATTTTGACGTTTAAAGTCGCGATTTTGACGTTTTGAGGAAAACCCAAATTTATTGTTCTTTAAATGCCTCTAACTTTTTTGTCCTTTACCCTACAGAGCTAAATTTTCGTAGGTATTTTACCCATAATGACATAAACCCGCGTGTGGTTGCCCTTACTTTGTTAATTCCGGATAATTTTATTTTTTTTCGCTTTTTTTTTCGGAAGAAAACACAAAATTTTCCGGGAAAACCTCGGCGGATTTTTCTGGCTAACGAACTTATCCAAGCCACTTGCGAAAGGAAGGTACTCACTAAGTTTTATCAAAATCGGTCCATTATTTTTTTAGTTATAGGTGTGACACATAAATATATATATATATATATATATATATATATATATATATATATATATATATATATATATATATATATATATATATATATATATATATATATATATGTATATAAACATTTAAAGTCTGAAACCGACCTCGGATTTGTTTTCCAGGGGGCCTAATTAGCGCTCATTTGAAGAAATTTTTTCAAAATTCGAAAGTCGGGATCTCCTCATTAGTGAATTTTTTTAAAGAAAATTCACTAAAAGAGAGAGAGGGAGAGAGGGAGCATGGTAATTTTCTTTGTGCCCGCTAAAAAAAGTGATTATCCCAAACTGACCTGACCATTTGCAGAGTTTTTTCACGAAACCGGACATCCGTTTTTTTCAAAACTTCCAGAATAGTTTTATTTTACCGTCAGCCATACAAGGTTTTTTGTTATGTGTTTCTCGGGTATGTGTGTTTAATCTTAAAGCACATTATAGTATATGCTGTGCTTAAAATCTATTTTAAATAGAAATTTTGGATTTTCTGACGCTTATCTTCATGCATCGGAATTAAATACATGATGTTGTGGACATGCGAGTATTTTGTTACTTTGTAGAACGAAGACTAAATAGGTATAGAAAAAAAAGCACAGTAAAATACTACCCGTATGTCATATTATGCAATATCCTGCTTGAACTATAAGAGCTCTTTAAGTGGCTGGAAACGCAAACCTAGACTGCACATAAACCAGAACTATCTGGTGTAAATAAACAAGTTCTGCCTTGAAAATGTCAGGAAGTAAGAAGTTACTATAACTACCTAATGTATCTTAATTATCGCACATGCTTATACACATACACACGTATAAAAGCATACATATTGACGGTTATTTATGAACACTGCGCCAGGAGCTTACATTTATCTTAATAGTGTTCTAAGCGATCTTGGGAAGTTGCCCCGTACTTTGAGATTATAAAACTTTTAAACTTTTATTTAACTTTAATTGGTGCCTGCCAAAAGTATTTCCTAGTAACTGCAAAGCACTTAGTAAGCTTTAAGCTTATAAACAAGAAAGTTTATGTATAGTTTAGAGGCGAGTTGTGCATAAATTCTAATATGGTTCCTGTTGGAAGGAGGCTAACGAAACGTGATTTATTGGGTCGATATTGTTTTCATAATCGTTATTTACACACACACACACACACACACACACACACATGTATATATATATATATATATATATATATATATATATATATATATATATATATATATATATATTATTGCATGCCCAGACATGGCTATATATAAAAAAAAAAGTTTTAAAATAAACACATACCTGGAAGTAAAAATCCAATTTATTGTCCTAGCTATAGTCAGACACAGGTGGTAAATTGCAGCCTTTTATCCTACTGAACCTACAAATTAAAAACAATTAAATATAAATATATTCGTCAATGAATATATTTTGACATAGTTTAAGTTTATTAGGTAAGGCATAAAAAACATTTTTGTATCAGAAAACATTGAACAATTAAACTCACAATGAATGAACTGCTTAACAAAATACAAGGTGATATAAACCCGGTATAGACAGCTACAAACACAAACAAGCTGGTAAAAGACCAAAGTTATAAACTGTCTTCGACAGAACAAAGTGAATTTAAATAGGAATGTGATTAGGGATTTTAACAAAATGTGTTAATATGTATAGAAAATAAGTAAAAATTTGTTAATTACCAATTAGGGAAACTATGTGTTAGTAATTATTCTAGAAAAATAAGGTTTAATGTGTTAATGAACTGATAGGTTATAAATTTTAAAACAAACACAATTTGACTTACATGTATAAAATCGGAATATTGAATTATATGCAGGAAATGACTTTCTTTTGACTAATGTAGTTAAATCATGTTATTGGCTTATCTGAAAACAGAAAATGGTGATTGGTAAATAAACAAGCTTAAATAATAATTAACAACTGTGATTCGAAGTTACAAAACAAAAGATAAAAATTAGAACTTCCGGGAGGAAGAACGGGGATTGGAAAAGAAGACGCTGGTAGAAACAACAAGCTAGTAGATTGCAGCAAGAGAAAATGTTCAAAAAAGTTAATATAAATGATTAAAAACTAGAGTGAAAGTATTTTATAGGTTATACCTACCAGTAAACAGCTATACAACAACTCCAATCAAGAATACCCGTACATAAATTGAGTAAAAACAGTGAATAAGCTAGAAGATTGACCCACGCCAAGTAAACTCAAAGGTAATACATCAATAATTGTTAAAAAGTGTATTATGTCTTCAAAACAAGAAATGAACCTGTAAGTTTTATAAAAGAATAATATGTCAACGTCAATCCAAGAAGTTAAATGTCATTTGCAAAGGCAATCATACCAAAAGAAGAACTAAATATAAAATATTTATGAAGTACTTGTAAGAGTCACCACAGGGCGATAAGTAAACGTAAGAAATTCAACCTTATTTCCTCCATTTTAATATTTCCGTTGCCAAGCAACAAAATTCACCTGAAACGACGTTACCATGGTGATAAATAATTGCCAATGAAACTATTCAGATCCGTCATAGCAAGTCATAACTTTTTTTTAAACAAAGCATTGGAAATAAAATTCTCAATAATAAGTCATAATTGCATTAATAAAGCTGGCATATTTGTATGTTAAAATTAGTAATATACGGGATCCCAAGTAAGAATTTAAATTTATAAAATTAAGTCAATAACCAAACAAAAAGCTTTTTGATAAAAATAATAATAATAATAAATATTTAAAAAAAAAATGTCAAATTATATATTGCTCATTATTTTATTTTCTGTAAATGTCACACATATCTGTTCATTGACCAATTAATCCTCTAGCCGTATATAATAAGTTCAGCAAATATAATATATATGCACTAAGAGTAAGAATTTTCGACATTGGTGAACCCAACTATTAAACATTCCCTGTAGGTAAGAAGAGTCTCAACAAAATAGCTGTGGCATAGTAAGTAGATCAAAAACCAGGTAGATATTTAATTTGATAAAATTATATATATATATATATATATATATATATATATATATATATATATATATATATATATATATATATATATATATAACATGATTTTATTGACAATTAAGTTACATGTCAAACGGCAGAGTTCCGAAATATTTCTGTTCTTCCACTCAACACAATTAAATGGTGGTAGTGACTATTTACAAACTCATGAAATAAACAAACAAAAGAGAGAGAAAAAAAAGAAGACAAACATGACAAAAAGGAGAAGTAACCTCACCAATATTAACAAATAAAAATAAATACATGTTTATAACTATAATGAGCAAGAAAAGAGTAAGAAGAATAAGAGAAAAGAGAAAAGAAAAAACCATTGGTATGTAGGTACACATATATTATGTCTATACTACAAACAGCAGACATCCAGGCAACATACAAGCTCCGCAGCCACAGAAAATCATAAGCTTCCCTCCAGAAGCAGCCCCTTCAACCTTCGTTTAAAAGCAACAGCTGATAGTGACTTGTAACAATCGGGAACCTTATTATAAAGATTCGCTATATTATAAGAAAAAGATCTTTTGAACAGCTCGGTTCTATGCTGTGGAATTGTCAGCGTTCCCTTACTTCGGATGTTGAGACTGTGGATGTCGGTCCTAAATTTAACTTTATCATAAAGATATTGGGGGTCCGATTTTGTATTACCTTGTGATGAAGACACATACAATGAAGAGTTCTCCGCTTTTGGAGTGACAAAATGTACAAGTCTTTAAAGCTACTAAAGATATGCTGAAACTTGCGCAATCCACACACCAACCTCACACAGGAATTCTGAACGCGCTGCGGCCTAGTTGAATCTACCACTCTCAAGCATGCATCGTACAACACATCACCATAATTTAAGTGAGATAAGACTAGTGCCTCGCACAAAGTCAGTCTAACAGCCCTGCTAAGATACTCCCTGTACCCATACAGCAATTTTAAGTTAGCATAAGCTCGGCGTGTAATCATACTGACGTGATGGGAAAATCTTAGTTCACTATCTGTTCTTATCCCCAATATGTCAACACATTCTTCCGGTTCTAATTCTACGCCACGGATTCCAAGTTAAGCCAAAGGTTTATGATGTTTAACTGTAGCTTTGCGTCCGAAAAGAATTGACTTTGATTTAGAGGGATTTACAGTAAGACTTTATTGGTTTGAAAAATCATTTAATCTGCCTAAGTCCCTGTTAATGATATCACAGGATTCCGAAATTGCTGAAGGTTCAAACGAATAATATATCAGTGTATCATCTGCGTAAAAAACATACTGACAATCACGAAGATGGGTAGGTAGCTTTGATGTATATATGCTGAATAACAAAGGCCCTAGTATGGAGCCTTGAGGGACACCAGATGTGACCGGAAGAAAGTCTGAAGTTTGATCACCCAGCCTTACTCGCTGCATTCTTCCAGATAGGTAATTATCTAACATGGAAGCAGCGGCGACCCCAAACCCAGAGTGCTTCAACAAAGTCACCAGAATCCGATGATTAACCCTATCGAACGCCTTGGAAAAATCGATCGCCACCATGAGTGTCAGCTTATTGTTATCAGCAGCAATCAAAATGTCGTCCAGCACCTTGAGCAAAGTCGTAGAGCAGCTATGCCCAGGCTTAAAACCAGATTGATTAACAGGTATTAGACTGTTGAGATCCAAATAGTTCTTTATCCATTTAAACATAACGTTTTCTAGGATCTTAGATAAGACGCACAGGATGCTAGTTGGTCGCAGATCACTAAAACTATTGGGATTCTCATTTTTAGGAAGTGGCAGGATATCCAACAATTTCCACACAGTAGGAAAACAATGATTCAGGATACAAAAATTTATTATGTGTGTTACATATGGGACAATGAGTGGACAACAATGTAATAGCATAGATATGCTGATATAATCATTATATATATATATATATATATATATATATATATATATATATATATATATATATATATATATATATATATATATATATATATATATATATATATATATATATATATATATACTCCGCCTTCGGATAGGACCCTTGGGTTTTCTCAGATGCCGGTCCTAAGCCCGGATAAAGGAGGAGGTCCACCACACGCACCACACACACGCATACAAACGCAGACACGACACACATAGGTCGGGATGGGGGCTTCTCGGCTTTCGGCACGGATTCTGAAGAGGGACTCCGAGCGGAGCCTGCTCTGGACTGGCAGCGCTGTGCCAACCAGGTCCGGCACACCTGGCACCGTATGGACAGTACAGTGGCCCACTCTTGCCTTGGTCGGTGTAGGGAGCTGCCCTATCATCCATTCGAAAAATGCTCGATCGCATCAGCAGCACCTGGTAGCTCCGGAAGAGGGGGTTAGCTGCACGCTTCGGGTTGCCACGGCGTGGCCGCAGAGCCTCTCTTAACGGAATCAAGTCTCATCATGGATAAAGCGCCGGGGGCGGTGGGGTGATCTCCCGTATCTATACGCTCACCAAACCACAAGCACACCCTCACACTTTTAAAAACTCAAGCAGCCTTGGAAACACAAAGAAACGAAGACGGTAACGTGACAAAATCCAATGAGGAGGTAGAAGGTAGAGATATCCCTGTCTTGCAAGCAGTTCCGGCAGGGAGGGGGGGTGGCAAATGTGTCCCCACTCCTGCGGGAACGGAGCGGTGCTGCGACCCCGTCCGCTGGGGCGGGCCTTGGCCCCTCGGGAATGTCAGGTCCGGCGGGTAGGAGGAAAATGCAAGTAGTCATCACCTCCAACCGGGGGGATGGCGTAGTCCTGATGGAAGAGGCGGAGCGAATAAGGAGTAGTTTGCTGGCGGGGATGTTGGACGCCATGACGGTATCCGACAGAAATTAAGGAATTTTTGTTGTTTTTTAATTACCTTAAAAATATAAATACTCTCGTACGCATCTAGCTTCGCTAACATTTTCTTTCTTCTTTGTCTATTAATTAATTTTCCCACTAAGCAATCCGAACATCTGTTATATTTAAGTACGTTTTTAATGTACTCTAAGTCGATACTATATCTACTTTTACCTAAGGGAAATGTTATTAATCTATTAACTAACAAATTTAAACCGGCCGTTTTTGTGCAATCGTAGGATGTGGGTCATTTGGAATGTAACTTGGAGTGGTAGTCACCTTCCTGTCGACACCGAATTCAAGAGAGTCTTATTTTTAATAAATAGTACATCTATAAAAGGAAGTTCACTCTTAACTTCTAATTCGTGGGTGAATTTCATATAATCAAATTTACAGTTCAGTATTTTAATTATGCCATCCACTTTGCATATATTGGCGTTAAACACTGCAAAAATATCATCCACATAACGAAACGATACTTTCGGAAAATACTCACTTTCATTATTTAAATCCGTCTCAAATCTACTCATGAAAAGGTCCGTAATGAATGAAGAGAGTCTGGTGCCCATTGCGTGCATCCAGTTTGTTAAAACAACTCATTGTTAAATTGAAAGATACTTTGTTTTATAAAAAGGTTTGTTAAAGGTAAATATTCTTTGCAAACACCTTCACTTATGTTGTTCAATTTCAACAACTGTTCTAAATACGTTTGTTTCGTAGGCACGCTAGGAAACAAAGACGCTACATCAAGCGATCTCAAAACATCGCATTCAACCAATTTAACATTTTAACTTTGTTAATGAATTAAAGTGAATACGAAGACGCCCTCGTGGCGCAGGTGTATAGGTGCCAGCCTGCTAAGCGAGAGGTTCCGGGTTCGATTCCCGGGCGAGCCAATTTGACTCTGTCTGGAAAATTTAAAAAAATATAGAATGATGGGAAAAATGTGCTAATGGCCTGAGATGCCGCAGCCAATAATATTAAATTAAAAAAAAAAAAAAAAAAAAAAAAGTGAATACGACACTGAAAAACTTTTTTGTTAAACAGGCAAGCTTTTGAACTCATTTGACAGCCACTTCGCTGGATTATGTGCCGGAGAATCTATAGCCGAAATAACAGGTCTCATTGATTTTCCCGGTTTATGAATTTTTGGGAGACAATATTTTTCAGGAACTTTGAGAACTGTAGCTTGTAACCTTCTTCCTATATCTTTTGTTATAAGACCCTGACAAATTTTAAAACTATTTTTAACCCCGGTAATCATTTTTGTGAAGTGCTACATATATTCCACGCTTCTATATGGAGTTGAGGCGTGGACGCTAAAGGCTGGCGGTCTAAACAGACTCGAGGCATTCGAAATGTGGGTGTATCGACGAATGTTGCGAGTTCCTTGGACTGCTCACACCACAAATTTGGAGGTTTTGGATCCTATGGGCAGATAACGTGAACTCATCGAAATCATTAAAAAGCGAAAAACTGCATATCTCGGTCATGTAATGAGACACAATAGATATTAATTGCTACAACTCATGGTAGAGGGTAAGATCGAAGGTAGACGTGGACCGGAAAGCAGGCAGTACTCCTGGCTTAAGAACATACGAGATTGGACAGGCTTGGGTTCAAACACTGTGCTGAAAAGGGCCCAAGACAGAGAAGAATTCGCCAAAATTGTTGCCGATCTTCGATAGGAGAAGGCACTCGAAGAAGAAGAATTATTTTTGGTAGCGGGCTTTATTAAATTTTTTATGCGGCCCTGTCCCTATTGCATTACTAACTCTATCTTTATAATCTTTTTTGTCCAAGATCACTTCCTCATTACCTTTATATGCTTTCACATAAAAACAATCATTCTCTCGCAATCATTTAACCATTTTCACTTGATTAAAGTTTTCCTTTTTAGTAGACTTATTTTCTTTCAATTTTTTTGAGATTTTATTTTACATGCTTCCCGAATAAAGTATTTTAAAGATGCGGGTAATTTTTTAATTCCTGTCGCAATGCTAGTAATGACATCTACTAGTACGTCTTTTTGTAACTGCAAACCGCATGTTAACCTCTTAATTAAGAAGTCAGTCTCTTTTTTGTTAAACGACTGCGAAGAAAAACTATCGACGGGGTCAATTTTCCAAGGAACTTGTTTTTTGGTTTTAATTTGACACTTGACAAGCTGCTTAAATTTTTAGTGAATTTTTATTTTAAAAAAATCACTAATAGAGAGGTATCGATGGTGAGAAAATGTTTTCAAATGAGCGTGAACTAGGGCCCCTAGAACCCATATTCGGCGTCAGTTTCAATTTTTATATGTTTTATATATATATATATATATATATATATATATATATATATATATATATATATATATATATATATACATCGGAAAAGTCTAGGGATATTTTTAAATAATACAAAAAAGGCAACAAATTGGTTTTGAATTCGGTCAAATTGCACTCACGGTGTATGTATTTAATCAATCACTCAATTTAAAACCATCCGTTTAAAAAAAAAAGTTAAAATGATATCAAAATTGATAAACCCGGTAGTAGATAGTGCGGCACCTGGGACCATCCCCTCCACTTTTTACTGCGCATGCGCGTGACGTCATGCGCATGCGCTGACCTGCGCAGACCTGTGACAGTTGACAGCTGACCTGTCAGATTTGACAGGTGTCAAATGTCACTGACCTGACAGCTGTCAGCTGTCAGCTGTCAGTTAACCTGACAGCTGTCAACGTCAGCTGTCACCTGACCTGACATGTGTCAACGTCAAATGTCACCTGACCTGTCAGATGACGTCACAAGCATTCCAAGATGGCTGACCTGTCATAGACAGTTGCAACCCGGGTTCTCTCTATGGAACTAACCTGAGATGACGTCACAAGCATTCCAAGATGGCTGACCTGTTATAGACAGTTGCAACCCGGGTTCTCTCTATGGAACTAACCTGAGATGACGTCACAAGCATTCCAAGATGTCTGACCTGTGTGTCCATAGATATCTACAAGTCAGGTTAGCTCTCCATGTGTGTTTGTCTGATTGTTTATTAAGGTTATGTATTTGTTTATTAAGGTTATGTTCGCTCACGTGTCATCTGTTTGTTTATTAAGGTTATGTTTGTATTTGTTTATTAAGGTTATGTCATGTGTGTGTGTTGATTACCATGCATCTGTTTGTTTATTAAGGTTATGTATTTTGTTTATTAAGGTTAGGTGTTCGTATACAGACTGATTACCAAGCCATTTTGATTGTTTATTAAGGTTATGTTTGTATTTGTTTATTAAGGTTATGTTCACACACGTGTTGATTACCAGTCATATGATTGTTTGTTAAGGTTATGTATTTGTTATTTGAATGCAAACAGAGATAATACAAGATTGTACTTACATACAACAAGAGACGTCAGCCTTCTTTCACAGCTTAATACACACACTACTGAACAGGTGTCTTCTGTGTTGAGGATACAGACAGACAACTGATTGCCATTGTTAAAGCTTGTATATGTTGTTTGAAAGGATATAACACACGTCATGACAGTTCGATGTCTTTGCCTAAACTGACAGATGCATGTGTAATAACACAGCTGTTTAACAACAGCTAGAGTGAGTAACACTGGTAACACACAACAAAAACAGACAGACAGACCATTGATTGTCAACAAGTATCATATAGAATCTTGTTAAAGCTTGTATATGTTGTTTGAAAGGATATAACACACACACACACACACACACTCGCATAGGTCATGCCAACACGAAGGCTTTGCTTAGACTGACAGACAGATGTATGTAATAACACACCGACAGACATACGACTATTTAACAACAGCTAGAGCGAGAGTTGAACAGTATAACGCTGGTTAACGTGGAGAGCAGTCATGTTCAAGCTACTCTTGAGTATCTGTGTTCTTTGTCTAAGTGCCTCCTGTGGAGAGGATGTAAGTGAAACAGACAGACAACTGGCCAACGATTATCTCATCAAATATGGTTATTTAAGCAGTAATATCACTAACAATGACCAGCTAACGATGTTAGAGAAGACAGAAGCTTTCACAGAGGCTTTAAACATGTTTCAAACGTTTTTCAGTTTACCCGAAAGTAACAATTTGACTAGTAGAGACATTGAACTGATGAAACGTAAACGATGTGGTGATGAAGATTTTTCACAGAGTTCATTATTAACAGTAAAACCTATATGGAAAAAGAAAACTTTGAAATGGTACATACATTATTCAGATCCTACAGTACTATTGCTAACACAAAAAGCATTCAAACAATGGGAACAACATATTAATTTGAATTTAGTGAGAACAAACAACTATGCGGAAGCCGACATACTTATAAGTTTTTGTGATGACCAACATTTTTACTTGAGAGGTGGGAAACCGTGTACATACCCAATTGGTGGTGATGTTTTAGGACACGCTTATTTTCCAAATGTTGCCAATACACCCATAGAGATCCACATAAGCAATAATCTCACGTGGAACCTTCAACTACACGCATCAAATGGCTCATCATACTATATGGTTATTCTACACGAACTGGGACACGGTTTAGGACTCAAACACTCCAACAATAAAAACTCTCTTATGTATCCACATGCTGGGGCCGGTATATCTGACGAAGATATTCAACGAATGCAGGAACTGTATGGGCAACGCTCTACAACAGCAATAACAACAACAACAACACAGCCTACATCAACCAAGACATCAAAGACTACAACAAAGACTACAACAAAGACTACAACAAAGACTACAACGAAACCTTCGATAAAACCAAAGGCTGTCGCTGTAAAATCTGAAACCAAAAACACTATGGACTTGTGTAATTATATAGACAAGATCAAACCGTTAGTCATTATAAACCACAACATGTATCTGTTTTATAAGAAATGGGTGTGGGTTGTCCCGTTGAACAATATGAAGGGGCCCTATCCGGAGGCAAAACTTGTGACAGATTGGTTGCCACATTTGAAAAATTTAAAAGAAATTAAACATATATATCAGAGACCTGGTGGTGAAGTGGTCATGTTTACAAATGACGAAACATTAAGCATTGTTGCGTTTCCTAGCATACAAGCTACATTTGTAGCCCCCTTCAATAATCTCACATATCTGAATACTTTGAGGTTTGACCGGATAAATGCAATGGTAAACACATATACAGGAAAAACCATTATATTTCATTCGGACAACATGTATGAAATCATCGGTGAGAAGGGAGCTAATTTCTATAGACTAGAAGCAGGTTATATAGACAAATTTTCTCCAGAATTTCCAGCTAACATTGATGGTGCATTCCGGTACACCAATGGACGGATATACATATTTCGTAAAAATAAATATTACGAATTTGATGAGTTTACCAATCAGGTCGTTACAATAGGCCGTAAAGATTTATCTATGTTTGGTATTCAATGCCCTACCCGCAGTCTATATGAGCAACTCAGTCTGCTATTACAAAAGATTCTCAGCTATACAAAGGATAACACTGACCACCAACAACCAGCAAATATTGAAGACTATAATGATTATATATAGTGTTTAACTTGTACAAAATATGTGTTTAACAGATCAAACAGCAGACACTTAGCTTAACATATTAATGTATGAAATAAAAATATTTACCAGCATGTGTATGTGTTTTTATTCCTTCTCAACAAGACCACTGTTCTGTTTAAGACTGTCTAGAGCACACTGAACAGCAGTTCAATATATGAGTTAAATAACACTGTTGTAGGGGCCCCCTTGATGAGCAAACGGTATTCGTGTTTGGACTTGTCTAGAATACAGTCGTTAAAAGTATGACATCATCCACACACCTGTTCTGTTGTAATTTACGTTGAATGACATCACCCCATTATTCGTGTTTGAACTTGTCTGTGTATCTGTTCAATATACGCAAGAGAGAGGCCCTCTTAAAGGTAAACAACCTGTCAGTTGATGACCTTGTGTTATATCTGTTCAATCACCCCATTATTCGTGTTTGAGCTTGTCTAGTACAAACCGAGAGGATGACATCATCCATGTATTTTAGCCTAATATATAAATAAGTGAGTAAGTTCGGTTATATTATTAGTTGTTGTTGTACCATGTCGTTTAACAGTGTCTTATGGTATGGACACAAAAATAGATTGTTTGAAGAAGACTGTGAATTTGAATTAAAACAGTTGGTGTTAAAGATACAAGAAGAAGCCTTTATCGACGAACGCGATTCTGAAGGAGAAAATTATGAAGCCGGACATATAGTCGAGTTGTGTGACATATATTTAAGTGGGTTCTGCTCTACACAATTTTTTGCTTTGGCACTCATTCGATACTGTACAGGAGCTCAGTTAAGTGAACCGTTTTTCAAGTATTTACCCGAAGAAGCAAAACATCAATACATACGTTATTACGATAAACAAACCGTCCACACAGAGGCTATTTAGTTTATACAACAGCCCGTGGTATACAGATGAAACAAGAATGAATAGTGAGAACGACACCACAAAAGTTAGACTGTTAGTGTTACAGATACAAAAACAAGCTTATCGAGACGGGCGTAAGTCCGAAGCCGAAGAATATGAAAGTAGACATATGGTAGAGTTGTGTGACTTATATTTAAGTGGATTTTGTTCAACACAATATTTTGCTGTGGCACTCATTCAACACCAACCGGGGGCCCTGTTAAGTGAACCATTTTTTAAATATTTACCTAAAGAAGCAAAAAATCAATACAAATATTATTATGATGCTGATGAGGTCACACTCGAAACAACGAACATTGAAATTGAACCGCCCAGCGAGGAAGAACTCAAACAAGAAACACTCGAAACGATGAGAGAAGGGTTTAATAAAGAATTTGAGTTTTCAAGCTGTGATGACATCCACAAGGTTGCAGACCATCTAAACGATATATTAAAGCACAGTTCTAATTTAAATGATGATGCTGAACGTACTAAATCCATTAATTTTCTAACACGAAAACTTCACCGTACAGACGCCACAGACATGTTATATACAATTTGTAACGAATATTTCGACAGTCTTCCAACCAATGCTGATTGGGATAGATATGAGAACAAAGATTGTGTTGCTGTAGACAAGTTTGTTAAAGTCTGGCAGAAATATCTGGATGATCATGCAGTGTAGCACGAAATATGTTAAAGTATTTAGTGATCGCAATAGATTTGTAAAATTTACCAGGAAACCACTCAGAACCATTCAACAGACGTTTGTGGTGGGGGAACAACAAAACCTACTTAACACGGTCAGCAAGCTTCAGTCTAAACTTAAACGAGTTTGTGTAAACATGTCTTGCGATTGTATTAACATGAATATGTCGGTGTCTGAGAGTGATAACAACGATAACGATTATGCCGTTGATGAAAACGATGGCCCTGATTTCACAGAACACCGAACACGACGAGTCTTATTTAACAAGTATCAAGCTGACGACAGGCTATTGATGGAAACCACTTTTAGTGTTCGACGATCCTTGAAATTGATTACAGGCATCAGTGCAAGAAACGACTTTACAAATGTTGTGAAATTTGTCAATCCGTTGGCTCTGAATGAAGAAAACCAATATTTGGCATTGGAAGAATGGGATTTTTACGATTTCCTAGACAACATACGTGAGCTGTATAGGAAATATCTTAAAGGTGAAGACGAGCCAAATAGCTTTATAGTGCATCATCTTAATTACTGCCGCATAACCTATTCAAAGGTGCTAAGTGAAAAAGCCTTGTGTATCGATAACGGTTTCACATCTATGCATCTATTCTTAAACGAAGAGTGTGTAGAACAGCTGCTGAGACTTGAGGTGTTGGTTAAAGCAAGACTGAACTATCTGAAAGAATCTCAATTTACCTGGACTTACACGTGTTTTATGGAAAACATAGTGGAAATATTAAACGATCTGAGTAGATGGGATGCCAGTGTACCGCAAATCATACAAACTATAAAAACGTTACTCAACACTGTAACACCAGCATTTAAATATTACATGTTGGAGTGTTTGCACTACGCTCAAGAACAAGTATTGACAGACATCCACAACATTCGCCATGGTTCTTTTTAAATCAAGTTTCATCGTTCTATCAGCACTGTGTCAGAATGTGTTGTATATTCATAAGCCACCCAATGTAACAGAAGTACGAATTTGTTTCGACATCGATGACTGCATGATATGGTCAGCTCTTACAACAACAACATATCTACACAACGACGACCTAACCCCACTTGCAACATACAACATGTCAGCCAAAAGCCTGTCATCTGATGTGATACGTTACAAAGTTATGTTTCTGTTTGATAATGGTAGTCGGGGCGAGTCACCTGATTGGACCACTCTTGTGTTGACTAACACCCGACTGTTCACTTCAAAGTATATTTTTGTGTTTATATCAGCTGGCTTTCTTACATGTCTTACCATATTCATGTTGATGTATTTTTGTTTCAAATATAGCACTTATCTGCACATGTATCGCAAACTTGTTTGCTAATACAAATATATAAAATAAACACTTGTGTTTTATTTACTAGTTTTAAGGTTTGCTAAGGGGGTGTTACTAGAAAAACATATATATAATTTACAACTTTTTATTTCGGTAACAAGTTTACAACATACGAAAATAATAGCATACAATTATTGATGCTGCATATACAGCTTCTAGTGTATCCTGGTGAGTGATGCATGCACTTAGGAATGTCTGGCACCAACGCAGGACAATCAGTGTTTGTTTCTAAATTGATCACGTCCACACGGTAGCCACAAGTGAGCAGCATCTGTGTCAGAAATCTCTGTTTATTCTCGCCTTTTACATAGATTCTGTCCACCTGTTGTTCGACGATGTGTTTCATCAGGATATTTGGTAATTCTTCTAAATAAACAGTACCATAATTATAGTCGATACAGTGGTGACGGGCCTGCAGAAACTTGACTTGTTTGATTACATCAGCAGATAGAAAACGCATTGGTTGTGGTGGCTTAAACACATACTGTACAGTTTGATAACCATTATAAATTACTAGTTCTTTGGGTGTGAAGTCGGGGAGACAGAAACCCTGAGTGTCGACAACAACGAACCTCATCTTGATACTGCCCCAATTCACTATACTTCCGCATCAGCTTATATACACCTCTAGGTTGAGCAGTTGGGGGAACAGCGTTGTATGCCATACTCAGATGATAGAACGAACAACGTTAGAGAGTGGGGAGTATTCGATGATGCAATCATGTATAATTATGCAGAAACATTTAGTGTTATTGGGAAAGTTCTGGTTACTTTCCATTTCCAATTTGATATCGACAGTAGACGGTTTGATGGAATCCGTATACTTTGAACAATCAAACACAAACATGGGATATTTAGCGAAAGCTTTGTAATCCAACGTAGGCTGCGGTTCTCTACCGAGATATGCTCGTTGAAATTCAATCATGTTTTTATATGCTTCCAGATAATTTGCTTGCCCAAAGTTCAGATTCATACCCTCGGTCGGTATTTGTTTTGAATTCAGATGTAGTCTTATATCTCGAACGTCCACATGATCAAACTGATTAATATCTTTTCCTGGGTTGTGGTGGCGATCCGTTTGAAAGACTACGATAACGAAGCGAGGTCGTTCGGTGTTTGATGAGGTCTTTACAGACCACAAGTCTTTGATTGAATTACTTACATTCGGTAATTCGTACATCTCCCATTTTCTAAACGGTATAAGAATCTTTTTATCTTGAGCGATCGATTGCAACAGCTGCTGTTGTATCACATCGCTGGGGTGTATGTGTTTGACTTGCAAAGCCATATGTTCAATATTAAACTTTATAGCTTTGTCAGCGCCTGCTACACTGCTCAGAATATAGCAATTTCTATCGTTCTGACCGCGTGTTAAGCGTACCAACAAACGACTGAAAAGTACTTTTCTGTAATCTTTGAAAATATTACACAGATAGCTGAGCGGTAGGCAATAGCAAAATCTGTTGTTTTTCACCATGGTGTTCCTTTCGTTCGGATGCCAGCCGGCAGGAATGAGAGCTCGTGCTTCATCGCTGTTGGCTTGTAATAATGTTCGTACTGCTGTAACGATGCCTGGGTTTCTAACATGTTCGATAATCTGATTACACATCTCAACAGCCACAGAGGAGAACAAATGAGCTGCAGCATTCGCTGTTACCGACACATCACCAGTTGTACCTGTTGTCTCAGTGGAACCGCTGATCAGGAGAGCTGCCGAAGACCAATCGTAAAACACATCTTGTTGATTGATGGCAAACTCACATGTGTCGTTGTAATCAAACGATCTGGTTTGCGGGGCGTACGTGTGTACTTCTTCTCCTTTGATGGATTCGTCGTGAACGGGGTCTGCGAAGATATGTAGTTTGTTTGACATCGTAACCCAATGATTGTAGAAACTGTACGTTCTCTTCGGATAGAACCGTCTGTGATGCAGACAACAACGATACTGACCGATGTTGCTCGTCGGCACCTGTATTTATAACTAACATACCACCGGTGTCTTGTTCAGCTGTAATATAACGATGATCTCTTCACCTTGAAAGTTCACAGGCACTGCATTCTGATCGATGATGTTTACATTTATATGGGCGATGATACGTGTGTTGACGGGTAGAAACAGTTTACTGTGGGGGTTGATGTCAATTGCGTAGCCAGGATCAACCATCGGAGCAAACTCGTATAGTGTGTGTGTGAGGGTTTGCCTTCGTGGTAAGACCCGCTTACTATGTTACACTCCAAACGAATCGTTTTCACTTTAACAATCTCCACTGGTAAATCGGATGCATGCAACACATCCTTAATAAGAGATCTAGTTGAGGAAAAACCCAAGAGAGGAGCTATTGAGGCGTCCCTTGTCAAATCAATGTCATACTTGCACTGTATCTCACACTTCAAAGTGTTGTTGTTGGCTTTCAAACTGAACAGTTTACTTGCATCGTCAACAGAGGCACCCTCTGGAAATTTATTCAACTTGAGATAGATACGGGCCATTTCATTTTGGATACACCGTTCCATATCGCTAATTTCATATGCTCCATTGGGAATTATTATTTCTTGTATAACACCAGCTTTCTTAGGCTCTGCTTCGAGTGTAAAATTAAAATGCAACTTATTACAACCGGTCTCTATATTTGGTATGGTGTTGTATGTGTGAAAATTCGAGAGTGCCACCGAATGATCGAACCGGGGGTCCAACACTATCGGTGGAAATATATCCAATGACAGGGAGGACGTGGAGCCTTTCAACTCGAACGTTAGCGACATGACTGATACACACAGGTTATTGTTTGAGTCTTTTATTGTAAAAATTTTAAACACAAATGACCACAATTAATTGTGTTATATGTTTGATACACATCATGATTATACAGTATGGAATAGTCTTTAAGGTAACGTTGCAGCTCTACAGGAGGCTTCAAGTTTCCATACGAGTCAAAGTACTCGACGATGTCACCGCGTTTCCTCACAGCGACCCAATGACTGCCTGGCTCCTTGTGTGTTTGCAAATTCATGATGAACGATTCATTTTTACGTGGTCCATTGCGAGGTAGCTCGTCTCGCATGTATACACCTCTAAAATATGGGATTTTCATTTTACCAGCAAACTTGACAAGATCTACATTTGTTAGAGGTCTTGCTGGTAAAGGTATTACACGTTTTTTGTCTTGTGTAAATACAAACCGTAGCCGGTGCGTTGTTTCTTCATGTACAAACCATCACCAACACCACGCCCTCGTTTACCCACAGCAATGGCCTCCATTGTTTGATTGTGACGTTTTGCCTCTTCCAATTTCTGTTTCGCAGACTTGGCATCGTTCACAGCTTTAGCAATACCTGCAGCACCGCCACCCAGAGCTCCTAGTGCTGACAGCCCACCAAATATAAGAGGTAACAGCGGTAGGAAGCCACCGCTTTTAGGTATTGGAATAACTCTCGGTACCTTAACTTGCTTTCGACCACCTGCGTTTTTTATGACTTTTCTCGCTACATGCAGTAGATTTTTCACAGACGGCACCTCCTCTCCCACATTGATAGCACCGCGCATCAAAGCCAGTATGTTTTTAAACGGTACCTTACCACCGACTTTTCTCTTACTAGTTTTTCTGAGTTTGTTCACACCCATACCAAGTTTTCGTTTAACTTTCATTGTTTTTGCTACACTCCAAGCGGCCGCCTTCTCACCAAAACTTGCGTCCTTTGACTTGACTCGTTCCTTGGCTCGGTGCTCCAACACCTTGTCGGCACGATGCCTGTCACTCAACTGTTTGGATTGAGAGTAGGCGATGTCGTGCTCTCGACAAGCCTGATCTAGTGGGTTGATACCTTGATCGCCTCTGGCAAGACGTTCTTTAAGTTTAGTGCCTGGACCACAAAACTGATAGCCTGGTATGTGTAACTCAAAAGGCAGTTTGTTAATGAGTGTGTTAACAAGGCCTTCACCCTTAATGACCAACATTGATACTAAAGCGGTGCTGTATTAAACACCCAGTATTTATACTTACAACAAGCAGGTTGGTGTTAGTCTAGTTAACGATGCGTATCGTAAAACACACAACAACAGCCCTACCAGTTACAAACTTGGACGATGTTGTGCATGTGGAAACAGTTACACAACACAGACACGGACTACTGTTACCCGGCACGGTACGTTGTTTGATATGTGGTCCTAGTGGCTGTGGTAAAACCAATGTCATGCTGAGTTTACTGTTTGAAGCAAACGGTTTAAAGTTTGAAAACGTTTATGTATATTCAAAGTCACTGTATCAACCGAAATACAAGATGTTAAAGGAGGTGTTGGATGCTACAAAGGGTGTTGGTTACTATCCTTATCGAGAAAACGATGACATATTAGATCCGGGAGATGCCTTGGACAACTCTGTGTTTATCTTTGATGATGTAGCTTGCGACAAACAAGATAAAATAAGAGCATACTTTAGCATGGGCAGACATAAGAATATTGATTCCTTCTATCTTTGTCAGACATACAGCAAAGTACCAAAACAACTGGTACGTGACAACGCAAACGTTGTTGTGTTATTCAAACAAGACGAAACCAATCTTAAACATGTGTACGACGATCATGTAACCACTGATATGACTTTTGAAAAGTTCAAGACACTGTGTGGTGAATGTTGGCAGACCAAGCATGATGTGATGGTGGTTGTTAAAGATTGTGATTTAGCACAAGGACGGTATCGCAAAGGTTTCGATCATTTTATATATATTTAAACTTGTGTGTGAGTGTGTGTTAGTCTTCATGTGTTCAACATACAGTGAGCATGGCTAAAAAATCTAAAAGTCTTCGGCGCCAACAAAAACTATCAACACAGCCGCCCAATATCAAACGTAAAATAGCCGATTTATCAAAGATTATTCGAAACAAATATTTGGCTTTGAAACTGGGCAAAACAGAGACAGATGAAACGTTACACCGTTTATATAGACCTCTGTTAAAACCGTTGGATGATATATCTAAAAACACAGCAAGCACAGCGTTGGCTACTGCTCAAACAACTCTACAGCAACAGCAACCAACTAAAACTGAACTTGATGTCAAACCCCCACCACCACCACCAACATCAACAAAGAAGGAAGTTCAATTTCTTAGTGATGATGAAACGTTTGAGTTGGAAGCAGAACCAGCTGAACCTGAACCTGAATTGTGGGTTACCAAAGCTTATAGAAAACTAGATGCCGCAGCAAATACACCGGCAGCTATTTACGAGCAAACGTTAAGTTCGTATCCTGTAGTTGTTCGCTATTATGTTGATAAATATTTCACAGATAATCAACTATGTGATCAAACATACGGAGTTACTTATGATAAAGCCACCAATACTTGGATGCTTGGCAATAAGTCTGTTAAATTTGTTGTTACTGACGTAGATTTTAGAAATAGAGAAAGCTTTCAAATTGTTGTTGGTGACAGAAGATATTACGGCACTCAACACCTATTGGAATTGATATTTTTGAGAAAACCAGGTATGAGTGCTATGAAAAATAAGAACGCTTTACGTGACTATGCAGACATTATGGCAGCTACGAGTCTTCACAGAAAAGATAACAATCCTAAAGAAGACGTTCTGCGCAACACCTCTACCAAATATCAAAATGTAATAAAACCAATTTTAGAGAAACAAGAAGGTGCTAGAGCACGCTCTTCCTCAGTTACTTTAGGTCATGGTATGCCATACATGCTACATACTAAGCAACAGAAAGAATACGTATACTGGGACGATGTGAACGAACTGGTTGACAGACTTCGTCTTCTCGTGGCTTCCCAAGTTGCAGGTAATAATGCTCATAACAATGAGATACAGTCAATCTTAGAGGAGCTGAAGGAGGCTCGCATCATATAAAGCGTAAACACAAGCCAACCATCAGTTTCATCATGTCTATCGACAAGTTTGGTCGTACTGCTGCAAACTTCAACAGCAACAGCTCTCTACACAATCGCGTGGTTCAACGAGAGATTTTCCCTAGAACTGCAAGTGGTGACTTTGACGTACAAAACCATAGATTGTGTAACGTAGCCAACCCTATCGATTCAACAGATGGCGTAACTAAATCATTTGTTGATGCCTGGGTGGGCGACTATCAGAAACATAAAGCTGAGTATCTGAAGAATAAAGATGAAGTGACACAAAAACTAGTGGCCATTGTGTTAGAAGCCGTGCATAAGCCGGAGTTGAACGATTTGAAGCACGAATTGGAACAGAAATTGAAAGCTTTAACCAAGACCATATCAGCTCAAGTTTTAAAAGATATCGATGTGTCAACGAACCCAAAGCTAAAGAAGAAGTTGGGTGAAATAGACAAAAATCTAAAAGATTTGCAAGACAAGTGGATACTTTTAAATCCATCATCACCATGAAGCGTCGCCGGCAACAACAAACACGTAACGATGAACCATCTGATGCTAAGAAACAAATTATAAACGAGCTGTACAAGCCTGCTAGAATCAAATTTAAACGTAGACAGACCATAATTAGAGGTTTGAATGACTTGTGGCAAATTGATTTGGCCGAGTTTACAGACTATCAGCGTGAAAACTCCGGTTACAAGTACATTCTGGTGGTAATCAATTGTTTTTCAAAGTATGTATGGACGCGTCCGCTTAAATCTAAAAACGCCGAAGAGGTGACTAAAGCCATGGCCGATGTTTTAGCCAACAGCACAGCACCATCTCACATTCAGTCTGATCTTGGCAAGGAGTTCTACAACGCTAAATTTAAGGCCCTAATGACCAAATACAGCATCAATCATTACAGTACCTATAGTGTTAAGAAGGCGGCAATGGTGGAACGAGTCATACGTACGTTGAAAGAGAAGTTATATAAAAACTTTCACTTGTCTGGTTCTTACAAGTGGCTACATATCCTACCCAATGTCACAGCTACATATAACGCAACCATTCATCGTACCACAGGTGTAAAACCTTTGGATGTCACTAGGAAAAACGAGGCAGCTATTCGTAAGCAAATCTATTCCAACACCGTACCGGTATCTGTACAAACTAAATTTAAAGTGAGTGATGTTGTACGTATAAGCAAGGCAAAAACATTATTTGAAAAAGGTTATACGCCACGTTGGTCCACAGAATTGTTTAAGGTGGCCACGGTACACCCCACTATCCCAGTGACGTATTTACTAGAAGACATGCAAGGCAAACCAATCAGCGGAGGGTTTTATGAGCAAGAACTACAAAAGACTTTATCTTCTGACCTGTATTTAATCGAACGAGTGTTGAGAAAAAAAGGCCCCAAGTCTTACGTGAAATGGCTTGGTTTTGATCGTACTCATAATTCCTGGGTCAACACTAAAGACATTAAATAACTTGTATTATGTTATGAATAAAGGAAACATGTTAAAAGTATTTTTTTTATTTCAAATCTTCCTTTATGCATTCACGCCAACAGAATGATTGTCAGAAAATACAGCTAATAAAACACAGAGATTTTTACACATATATTTTATTATCAACTAGTGTTATAGGTAAATCTGTTACATGTTAGCATATCTTTCAGTACAAGTTGATATTTAGTAATAAATTCACACACTATACACAGATTCTCAGAGTATTTTAAGCGGGCAATGAAGAAGGCACAAGGTATAACTGCCCTGTCTCTGAACTTGGACAGTTCCGATCTAATGTCAGCCATAAACATGTTTAGGTCAAAGAAACTCCTAAAACGTAATTCCAATAATAAGTCTTTGACCACAGAGCCAACATCTTCTAGTATTTTCAATGATTCCAAGCTTAGGTTGAAATTAGTGACATATTCATCACTGCACAACCTAAACTTAAAAAACACTGATTTTCGTTGTGTTTGAACCAAGTATTTAGTAAGTGTATACGAATCGGTGTTTTTGTCTGTACCTTGTGATTGGTTTTCCAGGTTGAAAATTATGGTGGGTAACACGTTTAAAAATTCTTCAAATGTCCACATGTCGAAAAACACAGGTATATTACAATTTTTCTGTGAAACCTTAACCAGAGGCATAAAGTTAAGCATGGGGTCAGCTCCGATCGTAAGTATTTTCTCACCGTTTGCCAACAGCGCAAACGTTGTCTGACCAACGAGCTCACAGTCTTGTGTTTTTAGTTTTTTCTCCATACTTTTCTGATTGATCTGCACCAACTTCTCATTCAATAGCTCATCGTGTGTAGGCTGATATTCGACTGTTTGTATGTTTGTAGGATCTGCAGCATTCATACTAATATCAGAGAGATTATTCGGTTCACTTGTGTTTGTTGTTGTTGGATAGCTTGTGTACAGCTCACCTATGATATTATCCCACGTCTTTGGTTCTTCTTTTGTTATAATACTTTCAACTGCGTTAGCCAGCAAGACATCTTGTAACACTTTAAGCTTTTTACCTCCACCAGCACCTCTACCTGTATTTTCTGTGTTGAGAGATTTTCGTTTTCGCGTATTCTGCACCATATTAGTTTTTAGTTACACCTTGTTCAACGTACACCAACAAAACTAGCTTCTAGACAAGCTCAAACACAACTGATGGCTGGATACCACCTAACAGAACTAACCCCTAGATCATAACTGTAAAGACAACGTCAAACAGGTTTATCAGATCAAGGTCATCAACAGACAGGTTATTTACCCTAAGAGGGCCTCTCACTTGCGTATATTAAACAGATACACAGACAAGCTCAAACACGAATAATGGTATGATGTCATTCTACAGGATATGAGTCATAACCATGTTGTTTGTTCTCTGTTTTATTGTGTTATGTATTCTGTTATGGACATGTGTACAGAGCGACATACTTTTTACTCGTTTACAGGCCTAGGATCGACGTCAGCTCTCTTTAGACATATTTGTTTGTGTCTATAAATGGACGTTCTCAACATTTGTTTATTACAGTGTAAACATGTAACCTTCCTCCTGTCGTACGTGTATTGCCATTTTACGAAATTTTCATAACTTTCCCATGAGTGTGCGTTGTATGGTAGCCATTTTCCCAAGTTTTGACCATTTTTAATGAAACATTTGTCACAACAGCTTCTCTCTGTTGGTGGACAGCGTTTAAAACAAATGACACAGCAACGGAGACCATCATCATTCAGTTCTTGCTTGTCATCCTGTGTTAGTGGTTGTGTTGTTGTTGTTGGTCTCGCGGCTGTGTGTTCTTCTTTACTCTCTTGTAGATTGATTTCATTAAACTGCTGTTGGTGCTGCTGCTGCGTCGACAAACCAGAACCTTGTGAAGTGGTTGCTTGCTGGTGCTGTGATGATCCTAGACTTGTAGCTGTTATAGTAAAGGCATCACCTTCAATGGCCCCCTTATTGCTCTGATACATCTTGTACAGCTCAGACCACACTTCTTCAAACGTCAGCAACGACAGCTTCCTAAACGGCATATGATAGTCTCTATCCAAGCCGGAGAATGTAAAGCTTACTTTGGTGTCGGTGTTCAAGTCTCTAATAACTCGATTATAAATTTCCTGCATACCGTTCTTAAGCCATTGTTCAGGATTATTGACGCCACTGCTATTGAGTGGATTCAACTTGAAATGCACCATGTTCTGTATAATATTAAAACGACTGTTTCTTGTAGTCGACTCTCCAACAATTGAGAACGCCATAGTATGGAACTAAAATGTTTCTTGTTTTTGCGGAATCAAACACAAGACTGGCTTGTGTACGACGACCGTTGTACATCTATAACTCTCTAGTCATAGAGTGCTTGTGTGTGTGTTAACAATCAACAACAGCGTCTATATGTTTTGTTTGGTTCAAGTGGATGTCATTAAACAACTGTGTTATTTCTATAACGGGGCCCCATTCAAGACCTCAACATACGTTAGTGTGTGTTAAGCCGTGAAACAAGTATGACGTCTCTTGCTGTATGTAAGTATACTATTATATTATTTATGTTTACATACAAACAATACTTATCAAACAATCCTCGTATATCAAAGTTTAATTTAGTTGTTTTAAATTGAGTTTTGTTACTTGTGTGTTTTTGATCACTCCCTATATAAATTTAGATTCATTCATTCAAAATACAAACACACTAACATAAACAAACACGCCGGCAATAAAACCAAGTCCCCGAGTTTTATTGCGCTATTAAAATAAACTCATTAACATATCTAGATGTAAATACGTTTTTCTTATTGATATAGTTTACTTGAAACGTTTTTGTTATTAAATGATATTAGATAGGTAAATTGGTACGTGTTTTAAATTTCTTTTTACTATAAATAAACAATTGTTTTTAACATTACAGTTCCTATTATTCAATTGGAATGTAATAGAGATACCACCCCCTGCCTACACACACAAACTCAGCAGCCTCATAAACTCGTTTTATGTAACAGGTTTTTGTTTTATATATACCCACTGATAACAAACTTTCATCGTATGTCTGAATAGCATAATCGGTTTAGCGACGTTTGCATATCTTAGTAAGTTGTATGGTTGGGGGTTCAAATCTAATTTCTGGCGAATGCTTTTCTTTCAAAAATCATATTTCAAATTAAATTCAAAATTTCAAATTACCCGCTCAATATATCTTCCTCATATATGTATGTGTGTGTGACTAAACCGAATGACTGTGTCCAACAGATGTCTCCCATCGAGCTAGAGAATATTCTCTACACTCTACAACTTTACAAATAGAATATTCTCTAGCTCGATGAGTCATATCTCTGGACATAACAGACAGAAATTTTCAAACAAATTCAAATTTCCCGCCAAAAACGAAATACCCTAACAAACTTCAATACACCTTAACAACAACAACACAATAAACAAACCAAACAGCTGTGTTTACGAACACCTAACCTTAATAAACAAAATACATAACCTTAATAAACAAACAGATGCATGGTAATCAACACACACACATGACATAACCTTAATAAACAAATACAAACATAACCTTAATAAACAAACAGATGACACGTGAGCGAACATAACCTTAATAAACAAATACATAACCTTAATAAACAATCAGACAAACACACATGGAGAGCTAACCTGACTTGTAGATATCTATGGACACACAGGTCAGACATCTTGGAATGCTTGTGACGTCATCTCAGGTTAGTTCCATAGAGAGAACCCGGGTTGCAACTGTCTATAACAGGTCAGCCATCTTGGAATGCTTGTGACGTCATCTCAGGTTAGTTCCATAGAGAGAACCCGGGTTGCAACTGTCTATGACAGGTCAGCCATCTTGGAATGCTTGTGACGTCATCTGACAGGTCAGGTGACATTTGACGTTGACACATGTCAGGTCAGGTGACAGCTGACGTTGACAGCTGTCAGGTTAGCTGACAGCTGACAGCTGACAGCTGTCAGGTCAGTGACATTTGACACCTGTCAAATCTGACAGGTCAGCTGTCAACTGTCACAGGTCTGCGCAGGTCAGCGCATGCGCATGATGACTCGCGCATGCGCAGTAAAAAGTGGAGGGGATGGTCCCAGGTGCCGCACTATCTACTCCCGGTATATCATAAAAGTAGAATTTTCATATGTACCGGTGAAGTTAGTTTCGACTTCAGTCATTCTTCAGTTGTTGTTTAGTGTCTGCATTTAAAATATTGTGTTTTACCATGGAACGGCGACATTTGGCTTTAGACGAGCGGTAGGCCTTCTTCAAGCGGGAATGCGGCAGAATGTAGTAGCTGAGCAGATGGGTGTTTCCCAAGTGTGACAAGTCGTTTATGGAGGCGTTTTAGGGAAAAAGACAGTCTGGCCGAGCAACATCCAGGACGAGGACGCTCTCCGACGGCAGTTCACGATGAATTTTTATGTTTCACTGCCAGAAGGCAGCCTACAATTGCGGCACCTGAACTGGTTAGGACTATGCAAAGGGCGAATAATGTTACCATTAGCCGAGATACTGTAAGAAATCATCTTCACGAAGCAAACCTATCTAGTAGACGTCCACTCAGATGTCCACCTATTTCCAGAGGCATCGCGCTGCAACATTGGACTGGTGCCAAAATTATCTGAATTAGTCTGCAGATAACTGGGCTACAGTTTTATTTACAGACGAATCTAGGTTTGTTTCCGTCCGGATTCTCGTCGAATAAAGTTGTGGAGACGATCTGGAAATGCGCAACGCTTAAAACATATTCAGGAAATGTATCCATACAGAGGTGGTACAATAATGGCATGGGGCGGAATAATTATTGGTGGCAGAACCGAACTCGTTTTTCCAAATCGCTTCTTAGCAGCTCAGCTCTATCTGGATACCATTCTTCAACCTATCGTGCGTTCATTTGCAGGCGCTGTTGGTCAAAACTTCCACATAATGCATGATAATGCCCGTCCACATACCGAGCGCATCCTAATCAACTGGCTGGATAACGCGGGAATTGAAGCTTCACCAAGGCCAGCATAATTCCCGGACCTGAATCCGATAGAACATGTCTAGTATATGCTTCAACGAAGAATTGCTCCACATATGGGCAATGTCCACAATGGGTTCACATTCCAGGAGCTTCTGATAGCAGAGTGGGCACGTAGAGGTGTAATTACTCAACGTGGAGGTTGTACTTTGTATTTAACTTTTTTCTCACATGCTCAGAAGTTTTTGAAAAATTCTTAAAATTTGTCTTGTAGTATATATATATATATATATATATATATATATATATATATATATATATATATATATATATATATATATATATATATATATGTGTATATATATATATATATATATATATATATATATATATATATATATATATACCTATATATATATATATATATATATATATATATATATATATATATATGTATATATATATATATTGATATGGTTACTAAAGGGGGCCACATATACATATATACACATACATATACACAAACAACAACTTACCTTTGGTGTATGCAATGTTTTTGCACTGTAAGGCAGGGAGAAACTAAATTTTACAGATATATATGTGTTGAAAGGAGGCAAGGCAAGTGTAAATGTATGACAAGTTTAATTATATAGTTTAAGGTATTATTGTTTGATAGCTGTTATGTAATTTAAGATGTTATTGTTTGTTAGAATTAAGGATATTGTTAGCTTTAAGAATAGTAAGATGTCAAAATTTGAGTGTTAAATTGTAAGAAATGTCATGTCATAACCTATGTTTAAGTCAGCTGTTTTTTATTTAGGACAGACGTCAAACTGACACTAAAATTATAGTTAGGTTAATTATTCTCTCATTGACTAACAACAATCAGAAGTATGTATGTATCCGAGGAGATGATGAAAAACGATTATTGTGTTAAAATTTGTTAGGATATTTTATTTGAAGCAGGCAGATAACAGTTTTTTGATTAGTTACGCTGGTTACGTAGGAAAAATAATAAACAGATGGAAAAATTTTGATAAAAGTATCAGATTAAAATTGTTGAGATGAAAAAAGTTTGAAATTGTCATTAAATTATTAGATGGGAATTTTTGGTAATAAGGATATAGTTTGAGAAATTAGATAGAAGGGGTTTGAAAAGGGATAGTAGCAAGAGGAGAAAATTTAGTCTAGAGGATACAAAAATCTAGAGGGTCGCTGATCCGATAGTCCGACTCAGCAAATACAGGAGAGGCAGCAGAGGCAGCAGCAGTCTGAGTGAGTAGTGTAAAACTAAAAGGAGTAATAAAACTCGCTAAAAAAATAAGTACATAAACTGTGCTTTGGTTTTTATACGACATTCAAGATACTTATAGAGGCAGGGGATCTTTTGGCTATAACTAACTGATAGTCAGCGTGGAACTCTGTGTCTATTGACTAAGTGCCACAATACAGTGGAATTAATATAAACACCAATAGGTGTCGGTACCGTTAACATTTATTTTATTTTCTTTCGTTCCCTTTTATAGTGTAAAATTCAAATAGGTATAAGTAATACATAAGGTTTAGGTTTTTTGTCATATATGTTAATTTAATAAATATTTAAGTTCTGTGAGCGTATAAGGACCTTTGCTTTGTTTTCTTTAACATATATTTATAAGCATTTTGAGTAAAGATCAGAGGGGGAATACATTTCAAAATTTAAAATTTAATCAAACTTTTGGAAATAATAATAAAAATTTTGATAGGACTTGAACCCACTAGTCCCTGTTTTGAGAGTCAAATTCATTCATGTGATCAATTGTATGCGCAATACAGCAGTATAAAGGCATTTAATACACCAAGGTGTAATACACACACAAACCTTTGGTGAACACACATTAACAACACATTACTCACTAAACTTTACAGGTAGATAAAACACAAGATAAAATACACTTCGAAATTAACATCACAAAAAGCAATAAAACATATTTAAGTTAGCCACCATATCAAGTATTTCAATATACCTAATAATAATAATATAAAACTTAAAATAAACCTTTCCCTATTTCAATTATCACCCAATAGTGGGACTTAAACAACCCTAGCTTAAATTAACTTTCTATATCAATTAGCGCCCAAAAACGTGGGACTATAATTTTCCTAGATAGATTAAATTATTACTACGTGGGACTTTAATCTTCCTAAATAACTATTCATTATCAATTGTCGCCTAACGTGGGAGCTTTCGAGGTCCACGAGTAAAAAAATATATATATAATAAGAAAGTCGAGAAAATGCCTAGAGGAAGAAAAATGACCACCTCAAAGGACAGACAGGAGAGGGGAGACGAAAGAGAACATGAACAGCAGGAAAGTAGGGAAATGGACCAGGAGAGAAGATATGAGCAAGAAGTTGGTGTGAATGTGAAAAAACAAGCAGAAGGAATGGTACAAACAGGAGAAGAAACGTCAATAGAAGAACAGACACCTGACGGAGACAAAGTAGACGACACAAATACGACAAACGAAAAACCTGACAGTAACAATGAAATGTTCATGAAATTAATGCAGAGCATGAATAGTATGAATGCAAATGTTAATAATATAAATGAAAGCAATAAAATTATGAATGAGAAAATGAATGAAAGCATAAATGGCCTAAAACAAGACATAAATGAAAGTAAGAAAGAAATGAAAGGGGACATGTATAGCATGAAACTAGATATGAATGAAATGAGGCAAGATATAAATGAAAATATGAATGACAGGTTCGAAAGACAAGAGGAGAATATAAACAAGATAAAAGAAAGTATGACTGACAAATTTGTTGAACAAGAGCAGAATATGAGGCAGATGATTGAGAGATTGGATAATATAGATAGAAATATCACAGAGAAAGTTGAAAAAAGTGTACAAGAAGTGAAAAAAGGTGTAGAAATGGAGATGGAAGAGATAAGCGAGGCAGTACGAAAGTTTGAAAGTAAAGTAGAGACAAAGATGGATATAGTACGCAAGATAATAATAGAGAAAATCAAAGCAAATGATGATGAACCGATGGATAAAATCATAGAGAGAGTGAATGAAAGAAATCAGCGAATGAGAGGGCCTAGAAAGATGCGCAAACACAAAAGAAACATATATGAAACCAAAATGGAAGAGAGATTGAGAGAAGCGAATGGAAATTTGGAGAATCTAAGAGAAGAGCCAGATGTAAAGCTGACGTTGGGAAATAAAAGTCTGAGAGAAGAAGTAGAAGAATGTTTTGGGCCAAAATGGACAAGAGCAATGGGGAATAGAAGAAACAAAAAGAAACAAGAATGCCTAGAAGAAATCAGGAATAAGGGTGACAAATTTAAACGGAAACGTATAGGAAATAAGAGGTATAGACGTGAAAACAAGGATGGCAACGATGGCACGAATAGGTATAAATGCCAGAGAAACGAGGATACCTACAAAGACGATTCTAGCATGGAATACGATGCAAGACAGGCAGAAGAGTCTGATAACAATCATGAGCAGTGGAGAAGACCACATAACGGATATAGAGACTACGCAGCAACAAAATATGAAACGACTACGAAGGATTAATGAACTAGAATGAGATGAATGACCTGGGAAGTCTTTAAACTCACCAACATTTTTTGAAATAAAATAACAATTCAAAATTCAAAATTTAAAGCAAATGTCAAGCATGAAAGAAGAGTATAGGCAAATTCAAAACCGAGGTAGATAACGTTAGTAACCAGCTAAGCGTGGGGAAGAATCTCACGACAAACAAGCAGTAGAAATGCACGTCAAACAAGACATATATGATCGGAAACAAACGAAGTAGTGGGGACAAGTTTAAACCCAAGATAAGAGGACCAGAGCTGCCAACAAATGAGGAAAAAGAAAGAAAAATATATGAAGAAAACAGATATCAAGGCCAATTATGTAAAATTCGTTAAAATTATGGAACATTTAGTAGGATAGACAACTAAATAAGGACGTCTGAATCAAGGAGTAATGGGAAAAGTCAAAAAGATATATGTACGAACAGTGAAATGAATTTAATAGATGGAGAAGCTAACCAGTGAATATGTAAACCCATAGAGGGCATAATGAGATAATGAAAATATATATAGATGATTATGTGCACAGTAGTTGCAAGATATAGGGGAATGAGATGAAAAAGTCAAGTAAAAGGAACATATATTGACTGATAAACAGTAGTTTCAGATTAATAATAAGAAGAAAAAGTTGGGTATCAGAAGAATAAAACGAATTGAAAAAGGAAAGGACCTAATATCAAAAAGAAACATATAGAAACTTACAATGGTAGCAGCAATAGAAAAAATAGTCCAAATATGGGGGTATATACAAACGTGTCGTTATAGAAATCGGTTCATTATCACGCGTACGAACACACGCAGTGAGAAAAGGGAAACTCGGTAATAAAAAAAAATAATGATGATAAAGAGATAAGTTAAACAATAAGGAATTTGAAAAGCAAGAGATAATTTTTTACTTTACTTGGGGGGATACTTAAAACTAAATTTAGCCTTGACATAGTCAATTAACAACATTTTTCATTTAATGTTGATGGCATTTCTTATAGCATGCAACATGCAAACTTAATAGCTAAGTCGAACGTTGCTTGGGCAAACGTGACATTAAAAAAAAGGAATATAAGTTGAAGAAATCCCAGACGAACAAAGCACTGACATGACACATAATTTTTTAAAGCACTTAAACTAACGAAGCACTATTTTAAATAAAGGCCATAAACACTTCGAAGAACTGAACACTTGTGAAGCTGGAACAAACATGCAGCAATAATGACAACAGGATCAGTATTCGACAGTAGCAGAAATTAGCAGGCACAGTAGTATTTTTCTTAAAATAATTGTGGGCACAGCAGTGGTCTTCAAAAACATAATTGACAAAATATTGGCACAGCCGTGTTCTTATAAAACTATTAAAGGCACGCTAGTGTTCCTCTAAATTGTAGGCACGCTAGTATCTTTTTAAACATGCTTATAAGCACAATAATGTCTCTCATGCATAAGTGCATCTGACACTTAAATATAATAACTTCTCATGTTCGCAGCTAGATCACTTAAGTCTCAGATGATAGTTCTGATTACACAGCATAACTTCTTACAGGAATGGCAGTGACTGTTTCTGAAATGCTAAAAAAAATGTATTAAGGGAGGAAAAGATTATATTGCTATAAACTAAAAGCGTGAATAAAAAATTTTTCCTAGCTTCAGAAGGCAAGCCTCTAAAGCAGTAAAAATTTATTATTGGGGATTTGATATGGTTACTAAAGGGGGCCACATATACATATATACACATACATATACACAAACAACAACTTACCTTTGGTGTATGCAATGTTTTTGCACTGTAAGGCAGGGAGAAACTAAATTTTACAGATATATATGTGTTGAAAGGAGGCAAGGCAAGTGTAAATGTATGACAAGTTTAATTATATAGTTTAAGGTATTATTGTTTGATAGCTGTTATGTAATTTAAGATGTTATTGTTTGTTAGAATTAAGGATATTGTTAGCTTTAAGAATAGTAAGATGTCAAAATTTGAGTGTTAAATTGTAAGAAATGTCATGTCATAACCTATGTTTAAGTCAGCTGTTTTTTATTTAGGACAGACGTCAAACTGACACTAAAATTATAGTTAGGTTAATTATTCTCTCATTGACTAACAACAATCAGAAGTATGTATGTATCCGAGGAGATGATGAAAAACGATTATTGTGTTAAAATTTGTTAGGATATTTTATTTGAAGCAGGCAGATAACAGTTTTTTGATTAGTTACGCTGGTTACGTAGGAAAAATAATAAACAGAGGGAAAAATTTTGATAAAAGTATCAGATTAAAATTGTTGAGATGAAAAAAGTTTGAAATTGTCATTAAATTATTAGATGGGAATTTTTGGTAATAAGGATATAGTTTGAGAAATTAGATAGAAGGGGTTTGAAAAGGGATAGTAGCAAGAGGAGAAAATTTAGTCTAGAGGATACAAAAATCTAGAGGGTCGCTGATCCGATAGTCCGACTCAGCAAATACAGGAGAGGCAGCAGAGGCAGCAGCAGTCTGAGTGAGTAGTGTAAAACTAAAAGGAGTAATAAAACTCGCTAAAAAAATAAGTACATAAACTGTGCTTTGGTTTTTATACGACATTCAAGATACTTATAGAGGCAGGGGATCTTTTGGCTATAACTAACTGATAGTCAGCGTGGAACTCTGTGTCTATTGACTAAGTGCCACAATACAGTGGAATTAATATAAACACCAATAGGTGTCGGTACCGTTAACATTTATTTTATTTTCTTTCGTTCCCTTTTATAGTGTAAAATTCAAATAGGTATAAGTAATACATAAGGTTTAGGTTTTTTGTCATATATGTTAATTTAATAAATATTTAAGTTCTGTGAGCGTATAAGGACCTTTGCTTTGTTTTCTTTAACATATATTTATAAGCATTTTGAGTAAAGATCAGAGGGGGAATACATTTCAAAATTTAAAATTTAATCAAACTTTTGGAAATAATAATAAAAATTTTGATAGGACTTGAACCCACTAGTCCCTGTTTTGAGAGTCAAATTCATTCATGTGATCAATTGTATGCGCAATACAGCAGTATAAAGGCATTTAATACACCAAGGTGTAATACACACACAAACCTTTGGTGAACACACATTAACAACACATTACTCACTAAACTTTACAGGTAGATAAAACACAAGATAAAATACACTTCGAAATTAACATCACAAAAAGCAATAAAACATATTTAAGTTAGCCACCATATCAAGTATTTCAATATACCTAATAATAATAATATAAAACTTAAAATAAACCTTTCCCTATTTCAATTATCACCCAATAGTGGGACTTAAACAACCCTAGCTTAAATTAACTTTCTATATCAATTAGCGCCCAAAAACGTGGGACTATAATTTTCCTAGATAGATTAAATTATTACTACGTGGGACTTTAATCTTCCTAAATAACTATCTATATCAATATATATATATATATATATATATATATATATATATATATATATATATATATATATATATATATATATATATATATCCAACAGTTAACTCAAAAAATAATTAACCGATTTTGATGAAACTCGGCAAATGCCTTTCTTTTATTAATGGCTTGGATGAGTTCGTTAGTCAGGAAAATCTGACAAGGTTTTCCGGGAAAATTTTAAATTTTCTTTCGAAAAAAATTTTTTGGTCGAAAATTACAAAGCTATTTTAGTGAGATTTGCTGGATATGTTGCCTTGAGAAAGGCCTTACTACATACCAAAATTCAACTTTCTAAGTTTATAAAAAATTGAGTTTTCCAAATTTTTTTCGAAAATTAGAAAGTTATTTCAATGACATTTGGCGGATATGTTGCCTTGGGAAATGTTTTACCACATACCAAAATTCAACTTTCTAAGTTTATCGAAAATTGAGTTATCAAAGTTTGAAACATTTAATAAAAATTCACTACCATAACGCACTTGCTGCGTCCCGAAGTTTTAGGTATTATTTGTTGTCTACATTAATTTTCTTAATTAACTTTGCGTTAATGACTACAAACATGTTCCTCTGAAAATTGCACCAGTCAACATACTCTAAGTTTCCTAACTTGAAAGCTAACTTTTTAAATAAACTATATGCCTGTATTTCTAACAAACTACCTTTTGAGTACAGATATTGCATTTCTCAATCCAAGCCACTTGGCACTTGACTTGTTCATTTATAAAAAATTCTTGAAAATCGTCGCTACCTAGTCTTTACTAAAAAGGCTTTTAAGAAAGTTGTTTATCAAAAACGTTTTTATCATTCTGGGCATCATATTTAAACAAGAGCCTGGTACAATAGAATTCAAATCCAAATTCAGGGAAGAGCTCGTACATATTTATATAATTGCCAGTGTATGCAGATCACACTTGTAATTTAGGCCATTCACGATACCGCTTTCCACGACACCTCTGTAATTACACTTTCCATTTCAAGTTTGAATAAACTCATCTGAATAATTACTAAGTTTAAGGGTCTGGCTCAGAAGCAATCAGCTAATTGTTGGGCCTAACTTAGCACCAAAACTTGTTGCGTGCTGGTCATGTGTATGTAGGACTCAAATCGCCCTTCTGTCAACTCCGATAACACCCCTTACATTTCTCTATTCTGCGGATGTACGGAATTTTACCACAGCAGTCTGATATAAGCTCTGTCGTGTTGCCTGATTCTAGTTGCACAACTAATAAAGTCACTGCATTTTCATTCTGCACTCCGTTAGCAAAAAGGGTCTATTTAGCAATTTCATAGTTTTAACTTATAAACATTTTACTACAAGAATTTATAATATACTCATAACAATAATAACTTCATTGTCCTTTGGATTGCACACATATAGTAATATTCGACTCATCTATATATATATATATATATATATATATATATATATATATATATATATATATATATATATATATATATATATATATATATATATATATATATATATATATATATATATATATATATATATATATATATATATATATATATATATATATAGCGGTCATATATAATTGTAGTACCTTAGGTTGTTGCCTGTGATGCGCTTGGAAAAAGGTTTGGTTCATTTAGAAATGTTGCTTTCAAAGCACAACATGCTTCTACGCGACCTTAGCTATGAATTTTAAAGCCTCTCTTTCCATCTCCAAATTCAGAATATTTTTGTGAATTTTTTCACCATTTTCATCGGTTCGAGCCGTCGAAGAACGACCAGAGCGAGGTTTGTCATCAATTGACATTTCACCTCTTTTGAAACGGGAATACCACTCAAACACTTCAGTTTTTGCAATAGCCCTATCCTAGTACGCAGTCTATAACATTTCAAGTGTTTCTGTGGCAGTTTTTCCGAGCAAGAAGCCAAAGTTTATGGCCGCGCGCTGTTTACGAGAACCCCCCATTGCAAACACATCGAGCACACAAAACAACTCCCACTAAAAAATTCACACCAGCCCAACGGAACCAGAAGCCAGAACTGCAGAAACGAATAGCCATTTTATAAAATTCAAACTATTGCTAAAATCCTATCACTTAAAACTTTTAAATAAATTTGTTATTAATTTTAACAATAGAGGATCCAGTAGTAAGGGAATTCTAAAATTTTAATTCGAACTTTAAAACAATCGTTAATAAAAATCTTTGTTAAACTTGAAAAGTTCTTTGACATATATTATTTGAAATATTTTTTAAATATAGGAATTATTGATATTTAACAGCTAGAACTAACTAACTGGCAGAGAGTCAATATTGCTGAGCAGCTGAGAAGGAGAATAGGTAAAGGGCAAGTATAATTTTATATATATATATATATATATATATATATATATATATATATATATATATATATATATATATATATATATATATATATATCTGTATTTATTACTGCTATAACAGTGGCAAAGAATATACCACCAACAATACATATCATTATACAAAATCAAACACAATATTTACATAGTTGAGCAATAGATATTGAGGGCAAGGTATAAACATTATTCTCAAAGTCAAATTAAATTATTATATAAATATAAAACAAACCACAATCAAAGTAAACATATTCTCGTTTTAAAATAAATCTATACCCTAATAAAATCATATACAGCCTGATTAAAAACTAAAACTATATACAATAAATAAAATTTTAGATTATTTATTACATTGCAAAATAAAAGCATAACAATTATCACCCAATCGTGTGCCATTTAAATATACATTATATATACTATATACAACTCAAAAACGTGTATAAAATTAAAAATATACAATACAAAAACTAACTGTATACAAAAAGTAATATTATTACAATATATATATATATATATATATATATATATATATATATATATATATATATATATATATATATATATATATATCGACTGATGGGGAATAATGACAATTATTGTTTTAGCTACTAATATTTGGAGCCTCAATAAGAGCTATCGGCTGCAAAAGATTTCTGAGCAGTGAATAATGCCATTTTTTTCGCTAAAACATGCTCTATATTTCGCACATTCTCTATATTTCTCATCGGGGACTTTTCTTAAATTGTTCAGCTTTCGGTATGCAATTCTAAGATAATTATGAATTGCATAGCATATCTGTTACTCATTTGGGCTCCTGAGGGTGCACCAAAGAAGGTGGGAAATAGAGAGCATGTTTTAGCAAAAAACTTGCATTTTTTACTGCCCACAAATCTCTCTAGGTCGATAGCCGTTATTGAGGCTCTTTCCCCCCCCTCTCTCTCTCATTCTCTCTTTTATATATATATATTATATATATATATATATATATATATATATATATATATATATATATATATATATATATATAAACACATCTCATTTGCGAATTTTTTGTAAGAAAATTCGCTGATAAATATATCCATCAACTTCTACAAATAAAGATGCAATTCGCTGTATAATAACATTAAGAGCCATGAGTAGCAGTTTGTGCATTGGAATAAATATTATTTCACAAACGGGACAGATTAAAAGTTTCAGGACGCAGCAAATGCGTTATGGTAGCTGATTTTCATTAAATGTTTCAAATTTTAATAACTAAATTTGCTATAAGCCTAGAAAGTTTAATTTTGTCATATAGTAAGGACTTTACCAGGGCAACATACCGACCAAATTTCATTAATATAACTTTGTTATTTTTTGAGATGTATTTTTTTTTCCCAACAAAAATTTTTTAAACTGGTTTGACTGGGCTAGCTAACGAACGCCCCCGAGGCCTTAACAAAATACGTGCTAAGTTTCGGTCAAATCAGTTTAGTATTTTTTGGTTATCGTTCGGATACATACATGTATTTTTTATTATATTAACTTTAACGGGCCTTGATTTCGGATTCTTGGGGCGCAAATTCACGCTCATTTGAAAAAAAAAATAATTGAAAGATCTCACCTTCGATACCCATCTATTAGTGTTTTTTTTTTAAATAAAAATTCGCTAATAATCTGTACCGTTTGTACAAGCAAAACTTACAACTTTCCTCTAGAATACATCATCTAAAAATAATTTTGTGTTACTAATTGTTGGCATCAGAGGCCTGAAACTTTCATAGAACTTACCTTATATATTATAAAAGTAAACAAGGCTTGTCTGTTCTTAATGAGTGCTTGTTTCAACTGAAAAGTCTTAAACTGGCACTATACACTAACAAACTCAACTGTTCCCAACCCAAGCAACATTTAAAGTCAAATTGACGTAAAATCGCCCTGCCAATAGGTCGGCGACCAAATCACCACAGGTCATTTTCAAGTAAAATTTAAGTGTATATTACCAATGTGGGGAATAAAGTCAAAGTAATATGGAAGTCGATAATAGGTCCAGCAAGGCGTTTCGATCAAGGCGTTTTAGTTATATTTAGGGCATTTTCACTTAACATTGGGCCAATGGACGTAATATATTGGTAAATGTGTGCTACGCTTTACTTGAATCTGACATCTAGGCGCCGAGTGCCGTGTCGTTCTTAACAACGAACTACGCATGTGACATTATTCCGTTCTGTAGCATCTGTGGTTATGTATGTATAAGCAAACAGTAGAGTAGTAGAGATATTGTCCATGTTTGTTTAAATATGACATCTTGAATGATCAAAGAACTTACTTTAAATATTTGGAACAATGATAAAGGAGATTCGCACTCTATAAAGAAAAAAACCACTGCGGTTATGTTTTTTCTGTTAACATGATGATGATGCTGCGATAAAATTCGAGCGCCCGTGTAAAAGCTAAAATTAGTGGAAATAAAAAATTATTAAAAATTCTTGAAATTCTGATTTTGGAGGATTGGTGATGTAAACAACACAAAACTATCCTGTCGTCATGGTACACAAGCATTATTTAATGTTTTTTTCGAACTAAAATTTGATTACACTTTATTCAACCAAAAATTATTTTTCATTTTCCAATACAATCAAGATGGATACCGCCAAATTAAATTAATATGGCTGCCCTTCTAACATTATTGACCTGAAAGTTAATTTTGCCCTATTTTTTTTACCTATAAGTCGCAATCCCTAATGACAGGGTAAACTAACCAAACTTTGAAGGCATTTTGTCCTATTATGGGAATTTCAGCTATATGGTAAACGAATTTTGTTTGAATTTATTAGAAATGAAACATTTTCGTCTATAAATATATATATTACTTATATCCGTGCACAGCCGAGAGATATATAGGAATGATTATACAGCGCTTTTGGTCTTTGATTCCATAATATATAGACATTAATGGGAAATAGAGACAAAATAAAATAAGTAAATAAACATAAACATGACAGCTGACTGTGTTGCTAATGCTTCACTCCATTTGGCATGAAAAGGGATGTATTATATTGAAGAGGGAAACGTGCTGATTTGATACTAGCATATAATTGAAATTCAGTTTTATTTTCATATACCTAGTAGTAGTAGCCGATCAAGTTATCATACTTTTTTAGGATTTACACAGAGAACATTATCGAAATAATAATTATTAATATGAAGCGAACTGAATACAAGCATTCTTTACTACTCTATAATAATTTGTAGTATGTCTGTAAACTTTTATTGGTTTCAAAGGGGGCATTGTAACACTATATTTGTTACTGGTGCACGCACATTCATAACAAGAATAAACTTTTATTGATGAAGTTTATCAACTGAAACACTTTCAAGATTCACAAATGTATTTCACTGCTGTACACTTTGAACTTTGAGGACAATTTTTATTTCAAGTCAGATTTTATGGGTATTTTCGACTTGAATGTAGGAAATTTGACTTGGAAGACCATTTCTGCAGTAATCATGACTTTATAGCCGATCAGAAAGCCATTTTAGGTTAGCTCAGTGCCCAAAATATTTCCTGTGCTCTATTGCACTGAAATTGGTAATATATATGTAAACAACGAACCGCGCATGTGACATTATTCTGTAGGATCTGTGGTTATGTATGTGTATTAAGAACAGTAGATATTAGCAACTAGGTATGTCCATCTTTGTTAAAAAATGACATGTTGAATGATCAAAGAAATTTTAAAGAATATTTAGATCAATGATAAAGTTTATTCGCACTGTATAAGGGAAAAAACCACTGCGGTTATGTTTTTTTCTGTTACCATGATTATGATCCTTTGATATGATTCAAGCGCCTCTGTAAAAAGTAAAATTAGTTGAAATTAAAAATTCTTGAAATTCTGATTTTGAGGATTGGTGATGTAAACAAGACAAAACTATCTGATCCTCATTGTATACAAGCATTATTTTATGTTTTTTTCGAGTTAAAATTTAATTACACTAGATTCAACAAAACATGGTTTTTAGTTTTTCAATACAATCAAGATGGATACCGCAAGCATAGTTTAATATGGCTACCGTTGTAACATTATTGACTTGAAAGTTAATTTTGCTCTATTTTTTTTTACGTATAAGTCACAATTCCCAATGACAAAGCAAACTAACCAAACGTTGAAGGCATTTTGTTCTATTATGGGAATTTTAACTGCATGGTAAACGAATTTAGTTTAAATTTATTAGCAGGCATACATTTTCACGTACCGGAGAGACATATAGGAATGGTTATATAGCGTTTTTGATTTTTCATTCCATAATATGTTATAGACATCAATATTATAGATAAAAAATAAGTAAATGAACATAAACATATGACAGCTGACCGTGTTGCCAATGCTTCATTCTATTGGCATAAAAAGGGATGTATTATATTGAAGGGGTAAACGTGCTGATTTCAAATCAGCAGATTTTTTTCCATATAGTACTAGCCAATGAAGTTGTAATACGTTTTTAGGATTTACACAGAGACTGTGACTGGAGAATGAAACTTTTATTACTTAAGGTCATTAACTGAAACACCTTCAACATTCACGAATTGATTTCACTGCGGTGCATTTTGAACTTGAGGACACTTTTATTGTAAGTCAGATTTTATGGGTATTTTCAACTTTGATGTCGGCAATTTGAATTGGAAGACAAGGTCTGCAGTAATTATGACTATACGGCCAATCAGAAAGCCATTTTAGGTTATCTTAGCGCTCAAAATATTTCCTGTGTTATATTGGAGTTAGATTGGTAATTTATACAGTGTGTGAAAGCCAAATGGAATAAATTCATTATTTCGGTTACTGTACATTCTCATAAAAAATCCCGAAACACGTCAAATTTAAATTATAAAATGACATTTTTCAACGTGAAAATACGATCCCTACCTTCAACCCCCTTCGAATGACAGGTACAACCCCCAATTTTTTAAAGGGCAAGTATAGGCTTGGGACATGTCGTTTGAAAGGTCTGTTTATTCTCTATTCAAAAATGTTATCGTTTTCAAGTTTATTGCAACAATTAAGATAGAAAAAAATAAAACCATGTGGTTACCAAAATTCGCTACAATACCATAAAAAACTAAAATGTAAAACACTAAAAAAAAAACTATGAATGTCAATGAAGTAGATATTCAAAATGTTCACCGCGAACTTCTTGGCAACACCCTAATTTTAAATAAAACTGTCTTCTAACATTATTTAACATATGAGGCGTGATCGACCTAATCGCAAGCGTTATTCGTTTTTTTAAGTCATTTAAATCAAAAGGTTTAGTTTTGTACACAATGCTCTTCACATATCCCCATAAAAATAGATCTAATAAGGTAATCGCAGGTGATTGCGCTGGCCATTCTATCGATCCTCGCCTCCCTATCCATCGATTGGGAAATATTGCATCGAGGTACTGCCGGACATTGAGTTGGTAATGTAGTGGTGCTCCATCCTGTTAAAACCATATCGTATTCACTGGAACTTGAGGGTTTCCTGGGTCAGATCTAAATTTGCCAAAGTTGGAATGACATCATGTTGAAGTAGTGCCAAATAATTATCGCCCTTCAAATTACCCTCAATGAAAAAGGGTCTAATGATATGGTTTCCAACAATCCCTGTCCAAATATTAACCTTCTGAGGGTATTGGGTGTGTTCTTCTCTCATCCAGCAAGGATTTGTCGTTGCCCAGTCGCGACAATTTTGCCGATTAGCATGACCGTTAAGTGAAAAAGTGCACTCATCAGAAAACGTAACGTCTTCTAATTGGATAATATTGTTATCCAACATGTCCATCATTCGCTCACCAAAATAAGTTCTCCTATCAAAATCGTCTTCCATGGGCTCATATTTTCTTTCAATATGTTAACTATCGATGCATGGCTAACATTAAATGTAGTGGATACCTGTCTAGCCGATGTATGTGGGTTTTCCAAAAAGTCAAGCATCACATCTAATTTAATTTCATCACTCAGTGCGTTGGTTGCTTTTTTTATCTACCTTACATGATCAAACCTGCTTCTCTATTTTACTAATTGTTCCTTGGGATATAAATCAGGAAATTTCTCATGAAATAGGCGAGCTACTTCATGTTGTGTTCGGGTTTTATCTCCGTAACCAATCATTTGTATAACTGTTATTTTATGCATTTCCGTTAATATAACCATTTTCCAGAATTGAAGTTAACGAAATACAAACTAAAATTATAATACTCCCAATTCAAAAGACAACTTATAATTACAAATCAATTTGCTTAGGCGTTTTAAACAAACTAACATTGCCTCGGAAACTCGTTAATGTATTTTTAATGTAAAAAGCACATTACTATGGTTTTCGCTTACTTTCTTATCTTCAAGACCTAAACGGAAAATAAGTTTTGAGTATACTAATTCCAATATTGTAATAGGTTTTGAGTATTTTATAGCGAATTTCGGTAACCACATGATTTTATTTTATTCTATCTTAATTGTTTCAATAAACTTGAAAACGATAACATTTTTGAATAGAGAATGAACAGATCTTTCAAACGACGTATCACAAGCCTATACTTCCCCTTTAAAAAAATGGGGGTTGTACCAGTCACTCGAAGGGGGATGAAGGTAGGGATCGAATTTTCACGTTGAAAAATGTCAATTTATAATTTAAATTTGACGTGTTTCGGGATTTTTTGTAAGAATGTACAGTACCCGAAATAATGAATTTACTCCATTTGGCTTTTACACACTGTATGTAATCTGGACTTCATAAGAAGACCTCCAATTTACTATCCCACAGAGACGTATTGCAAGTTAAAATTAGGTAATAAATTACCTTAAAATGGGTATTTTAGGTATCTGGACTTAGTAGTCAGTTCAATTTAGGGCACACTTCGACCTAAAAATTATCAATTGTGGAATTGAAACTCAAAATTATATTTAAGTATATTTATAGGTAGAATTGAACCAAATTTTTACCAATTTAGTTACTGGTAAGTTACTGACTTTGGAGTAATTTTAACAGTCAAAAATAGGCTAACTGGGAGCTGCATTCTCAAACTTGTAGTAATTATGACAATCAAGCTAACATTTTGGTTCATTATAACTAAAGTACAACTTCGTTAGGTTATTTGGACTCGAGTGCTGGCTAACATGCCTTAATTTGTTGCTTGGGTTATTATAAGCACGTTTTAAATTTTTGACGAAATGTAGTTTATTATACAATTACTGAAGCAAGAAAGCCTCCAATCGGTTATTATTTATTTTGCATCAGTGATTCTTTGTAAGTACCAACGAAAAGAAGGTTAAATCGCTACACTACTCATGCAATGAATTTTCGTTTCCAGTTTCCAGGGTATCTGACGACAGCTACAATGTATATACGAGGATAGTTCCAACCGTTTCATAAATATACGAGTACATGTTTCCCTCAATCTCTTCTAGACCATAAATTGCACGGGCGCTGCTAAAATTCATGAGCCAAAACCGATGCTGTGTAACAGAATGGACAGGTTAGTATAGGTGAAATAGTTAAGAGAAGTAGATTCTATCCCAACAGACAATCTGCCCGTGTATTACAAGTTTACAGTTTACCTTCAGGTGTCACTTTAAAAGTTTAAATGTTACAATTTTTATGGATTGTTGCAAGAACATTATTTAAGAATTATCTTTAAAAAAATATCACCTGGCCGCAGCAAGTGCGTTATGGCAGTGATTTTCATACAAATATTTTTAATGGTAAATATATATTTTTTAATGAAAGCAGGCACCAAAGTTGGTTAAGAGTATAACATGTATCGTAGAATGAGTGAATATTGGAACCTGCTATGAGCACTGATAAGTACAATTTGGATAACCCAATTCACAACAATACAGTTTTTAGACCTGACAATCGTTTCGCTAACAAAGTTAGCCTCATTATAATGATGAACAAACACTGTTCATTCATAGGTACAATAAGTACAATTTGGACAACCCAATTCATCCCAATACGGTTTTTAGACCTGACAATCGTTTCGCTAACAAAGTTAGCGCCATTAGAGTGATGAACAAACTCTGTTTCTTCATCACTCTGATGACGCTAACTTTGTTAGCGAAACAATCGTCAGGTCTAAAACTTGTATTGTGATGAATTGGGTTCCCCAAATTGTACTAATGTATAGTAGAAACAATGTACCGTATTTCATCAAAATAACTTTGTTGTTTGAAAAAGTACAAACATTTTCCGAAAACAAACTTTAAATTTTCCCAAAAAAAGTGGCCCAACGAACGTCCTGCCCACCTGTCGAAATATTATTATTCCCGAAAAGATTTTGGACCAAACTTCTGAAAAAAATATTGCACTAAAATTTGCAAACCATTCTTTCCACAACATAGGCATGGATACAAAATGATAATGTTTTGTATCCTCCTACTATGTCGAAAGCATAACTATTGGGCAATTGATAGTCCCTTTATTACTCAAATTTTTAAAGGGTTAGACATTGATCCAATCCAATCCATAGCAGGTGGTAGTGGAATTTTCGTTTACGTGATAGTAAAGGATTTTTTTTACGCCCGAGGAGGTACCACCCCATACATAAAGGAGCCGGTGAAGTCCCAACGGACGTTTCCGGTTCTGGTGTATGAGTCGGTTTCCCTTATAAGCGAAAATGATGATGGCTCCTCCTTGTTCAAAAGATTCCGGAGGTGAAATACCCCTTCATTCGGATCTCCAGGAGAGGGGTGTACAGGGGGCGCCAGCATCAAGATTTAACATATCCTTCTCGAATATATGTGGCCTAAATTCTAACCTGAACTCCGTCCACCATTTCCTCCAGGCTAATAGGCCCCAACTCCTCTTCCTCACTGAAACCCAAATCAGTGCTAAAACAGCGACTAATCACCTTAATTTCCCGGGGTATGAGCTCCTTACTTCCTTTATATTGCATGGAGGCGTGTGTGCATACGTCCGTAGCAATCTGCCCTGCACCAGACTCCCCAATTTAGAAGCTGGAAGAAAAGACATACTATGGATAAAACTCTCTCTCTCTCTCTCTCTCTGAGGGCTGCAACTAAATTCATCTGTTGCATTTACCGGTCACCTTCTGACAAAAACTTTGTCCAGCTCTTTGACTACCTTTCTGAAAAAACCGACTATCTGATTTCTGAATATCCTTTCTCCGAGGTCACTATTCTTGGCGACTTCGACCTCCATAATAAGGAATGGCTAGGATCTTCAAAAACCGATCCACAAGGGAGAGTAGCGGAGGCCTTTGCAGTCAGCAATTCTTTAGCCAATATGGTTCAGCAATCTACTTACTTTACTCGCATCCCAACACACAGCTCAAATCTCTTGGAACCTGAATACTATAAGATATTGGTCGCTCAGACCACGGCATGGCCACTGCTTTCTGCGCAGTGCAACCGGAGGTCACACAGTCATCACACCCACGTATCGTTTGGCACTACCGCAAACTGGGACGAAATGCGGGATTACTTTTCCTCATTTCCATGGGCGTCTGTCTGCTTCTCTCATCCTAACCCCTCTGATATCTCACAAAACGTCACCGAAGTTATCCAAGCTGGCATGGAATTATTTATCCCACGTACACAAAAAACCTCTTCAGCCACTCAAAAGCTCTGCTTCTCTAAATCCTGTGACAAGGCCAGACTTGAAAAGGTCAAAGCTCACAAAACGCTTCTGCGCAATCCCAGTCAAGAGAACCGTCAAGCATTTAACGACGCAAGAAACCGCTATGTCCGCATTCTTTCTGAGGCAAAAAAACTCGTTTAATAACCACATCAAAAACAAAGTCCTCTTAAGCTCCAACGGCGGCAAACCTTTCTGGACTCTTGCTAAATCTATTTTTTAACGCTTTGTGTTATTTGGAGCTGGCGTGACAACATACTAGTTGGTTCCGCAACTAGGTGGAGGCACGTTGCTTCGTGTCTTACCACTCACTTAGTCGTCAGTTTTAGTCACTGTATCGGTCTTCTCGATATCGCACGAATTATAATCTAATGTCAAATCATTAAAATAATTATTGTATCGTCCCTAATATCGCCATTTGTTCTTTGTCTTATTTCCATTTCTAAACTTCGATGGTTCACTCATTTTTATAAACGCGTACACGACAATCGATGCAAAGGTAACTACATATATACACTAAAATTATAAAGCGATAAATATGGGCATATTGCCGCTGTAAAGCCAGTTGGAAATCTCCGAGACCGTTGCGGCCGAGATACGGGAAATCCCCGTTATTTGAACAATTTGGGGCATATTTGTACTATTGATGGGAAAAACTGTTATATTGCTTTAACAGGTCGCACCTGTTACTGTTATTTAGAAATAACAGTTAAACATAACAGGTTGAAAATAACAGTATATGAACTATGAATTATTAAGAATTCCACGTAGACGTAGTAACAGTAGCTGAACCCGTCCGGTGGTGTAGTTGGGTAATGTTTAAAATAAAAAATATTCTTGTATTATGTTTAAAACAATTAATAACTTTTTTATTAAAAAAATGATGGAGGTTTTTTTTGGGTATTCATCACTAATAATAATTTGGTAAAAAATTCAACAATGCAGAATTTCTTTCGAATTTTCTTAACTAATTAAGTATTAGTTAAGCATTGAGCTTGAAAACCTCTATAGCCATCTTTTCCTTGAAAATGAGAGCTATATGAAATAAATGAATTATTGTAAGCAAAAAATAAAATAAATAATTAAAAAAAAATTAAAACTAATTTTTTTCTCTCTACCTATAGGGCGAAGTGTGTCTGGTTTCAACTATACCGGGTACAGGGAATATTTTTATAATTTCATTAAAATTGGTACTGTTTCTGAGATTTTTTAAGTTTCAGGGATTTTTTATTTTGCAGTAGTAATAAAAAAAAGATGTTTAAAATCGGACCTATTTCTTAGATTTCCAAAGTGAAAAGTAAAAAGGAATATTGATTTATTAGTTACATAAGGCAAAGAAGAATGAGCAAAAAACTACCTAATATAATATAATACCTAAGGACTCACGTTAAAGCATAACTGTACGTTTGTATACATATCAGTTTTTTCTTAAAACAAAAATGCCATCTGCATATCGAGTTATCTAATGAAGATTGAGTTTACGTCAACGCCTATGTGATTATTTTTTTATATACGCGGTGACCTGATTTTATTTTTACAGTGATATAGTTCATTTTTAATAATTTTCACTTGCTACATATACAGCCTTTTTATTTACATTTTTCATATTTTGCGTTTGTTTATAAATTGTAAATATATGTGTGTCTTGTGTGAATCAACAACCTGTCAAAATTTAAGAGTTTCATTGTACCTACGACCCTACGTTCCCAAAGCTGTGAGCACACTAGTATAAAGTAGTATGTTATGAAGTAAAGTCCGCTCTATACTCTATACCCCGTTCCCAGTCTCATGTCCATTCAACCTGTTATAACAGTTGCGGATGAAAACAGTATTATGTTATGAAGTAAAGTCCGCTCTATACCCCATTCCCAGTCTCATGTCCATTCGTCCTGTTATAACAGTTGCGGATGAAAACAGAAGCTGCTTCATCGTAGCAGTGCAACAGAAACAGATACGACAACAGAAACAGATACGACTCACTGCGCAACAGCATTCCCTCCACTGTACCTGTTATTTGTATATATCCATAACAGGTTGTTACTGCTGCGGCTCGACAACAGTTAAAATATAACAGACAACCCATCACTAATTTGTACCCCAGTTGGTTTACAACATATGCAAAATATACATCTGTCGTTATAGACCGATCAGAGTGCACCTGCACCCCAGGGAACAAAACTCACTATAGCTTGCTCCAGTAAATAATGCAATTTATTATAACTTTTTATACTAAATTATAAATATCTTTATGAAAAGTAGTTGAGTGAAATTAATTTAAAAAATTATTTTAGAACATACCAAAAAAATGTATGTCTGGGGTGCATTGCTTCCCGCTCAGGCTTATGAAGAACAAGACTTATATTTTAATGTCTGGTTCCTATGAAAGTTAGTTGCCAAAGCGAATTTGCTGCTTTCCAGCTTTTACTTTTATGTATCAAAAGTAAAATTCTTTATGAACATAAATTAAAATTTAATTTATCAGTATCAAACTTTCATTTCTTATTAACACCCTTTACTCGTTGCTGTAGTTACGTAATGCTGCAAATTATCACAAAACATAACAGTCAACACAATAATTATGAAAGAACTGGTGTAAGTAGTAGTAAAAATTTTATCGTCCATAAAAGAAACCATATTTTTCGGTCACTGAAACTGAATTGCTACGCTTTTTAGAACGCTATTAATTTGCTGGGTGGGTCGTATATTTTTCTTTTGGCAAATTTTTCTAGGAGAAAATTTATTAACGACTGAATCACAGCTTTAAAACTTCTAAAATATTTCTATTACAGTTCTATAATTTTTGAAATGGTGCACGAATGGGCGTCTAGCAGGCTGTGCTTTGTGCGGCTTCTCCATAGATAATTTATTCAAATAAAGTTTTATCACATATAATGTTATGTCCGCTAACGCAGATTGTCTAAGAATTCATTTTTGGAGTAATATAGTTTACCAATCAATATTTGCCTAAGGACACTTTTAAATTTCTTATCAGGTAATTTCTTTACTTTGTTTGATAGTTTATTATACATTTTTATTGATTGATATTGTACATTTATTTGGATCAAAGTAAGTCTGGTATTTGCTAGATGTGATCTATTTCTTGTGCCATGGCAGTGATTGCCCTGTAAGTCTGCAAATTCATTTTTTACGTACATGGCACACTCAAATATATATATATATATATATATATATATATATATATATATATATATATATATATATATATATATATATATATATATTGATGGCACAGTAGGTATGCTATTTTCCTGAAAAATTGTTTTACGTGATTCTGTTTGCGCTTTATTAAATATTGTTCTTATGTTTTTTTTTTGACGCAAAACACTCAATCTGCATCTATGGAATTGCCCCAGAACACAATTCCTTATCGCATTCTGCAGTACACATATGCTTAGTAAGCTGCAATCCAAGTGTCCCTATCAACCGCTTGGGAAAGTATCTTTAGAGCTTATATACAGGTGTCCCAATAGTGTGTAATTCCTCTATATATATATACCTTACCCTTAGAGCTAGCCGAAAAAACTTTAAACAAAATTTTCTTGTGATTATCTAAGCTATATCGAGAAAATATATTCAGCTTTATGTAACTTCCGGTTGCACTTCGTTATTTTACATGGAATGCTATACTTTTTATTACATTTTTGGATAGAGATTACAAAATAAGTGTGACTTTGTGTAGCATTCCCTATAGCTATCTTTGATATTTTTGAAAATATTACGACTTTCTTTTTTTTTAGCTCCGATTTATGTGTTATTTGAAACGTCTGCCGTGAGCTGAGTTTTGAGTTTTGCTACCTTAAGTGCTAAATATCAATAGGCGGTATTTAATACTTTAAAATGGTTAAAGAATAATTCATCATCATTGTACAGGGTGTATTATTTTGAGGTTACAGCATATCTAACTTTAAAGCAGCATAACTTGTGTTTTTCAAATGGAACACCCTGTTTTTTATGGATTAATCAGGTAGATCATTAAATTCTGCATCGACGTAATATAGGTCTTCCTATAGCTATAGTTGATATTTTTGGAGTTATAGTGGTTTCTTTTAGTTTCCCTTGTAAAAATATTGGTACTGTCAGATACAGTAGGCGCAGGGAATGAAACAACTAATATTTATTGTCAGATGACAGATGAATGTCACCTAACCAAAACTATTTTCAGTTCTCAGGTGTTTGAGCCAAGTTTTATGTGCTAACTTTTGTGTTATTTAATTTTAAATGAATTATAATACTAAAGAATTAGTTGGTATGACACTTATTATAGGCGAGTGTCAGCGAAATTGTTTTTTAGCATCTCGTGTATACGCACAAACATATCCGAATCGAAGACATCCTCAGGAAAAATGTTTCGTCAAATTGTTGGACCGTTTTTTGCGAACTGCTAACGCCAATTATGAAATGACCACACGCAAAGTGAGAGTAAGCGGCAACGAAGAAAACGAATTTTCTATTGTTGCATCGGCATTAGATAATCCGCACACAAGCGTGAGGAAAGTTGCCGACGAAATAGGAATATCCAAATCTTCAGTGAACAGAACATTAAGAAAATACAAGTTTTATCCATATAAAATGAAGCTGCAGCAGGCATTGACGAATGCAGATTTTCGAAGTCGCCTCAGTTTTTGTGAGTGGGCAGTAGCTAAGTACAATGAAAGTGAGATTTTTTTAATTACGTGATGTTCAGTGATGAATCTTCATTTTCAAGTTGTGGTAGGGTTAACGGGCACAACTCTCATTATTACGCTTCAGAAAATCCAAACTTTTGCAGACCAGTTGACAACAAGCACCGTTTTACGATAAATGTTTGGGCTGGAATAATTGGGACTAATCTTATTGGGCCATATTTCTTTGATGGGCACCTCAACGGGCAGGGATATCTGCGTATATTGAAGGAATATGTAGATGCTTTTTTGGAAGATTTGCCTTTAGATAACAATCGACGTATGTGGTTTATGCAGGACGGGGCACCAGCACATTATGACATAAATGTTCGCCGATTTTTAAATGATCGGTACCACAATAAATTGATAGGGCGAGGTGGTCCCGTCTCGTGGCCTGCAAGATCTCCTGACCTCACATGTCTAGATTTTTCCTGTGGGGCTATATCAAGGAAATTGTGTATCAAACACCGCCCAACACCGCACAGGAACTAAGAAATAAAATTGCAGTCGCGTGCAGGGCAATAACTTCGCCAATGTTGAGCAATGTTCAAGAAGAATTCTTAAGGAGGGTTACATTGTGTATTCAGGTCAATGGGCAAAATTTCGAATAGTTCTAATGTATCGCTTTTTTTAGATTATTTTTTTCTGTTAATGACTGTGGATTATTATTATTATAGTTATGTTATTATAGTTTACTTCACTTTTTGGTTCTCATAATTACAACTACCTTTATTAAACTGTTTCACTTTTTGTATGGTAAAAATATAAATAAGTCCATTATATAACAATCATTGCATGTAGTTGCATTCAATAAGTTTTTTTGTCGACACATTATCTAGTTACGAGGATATGATCAAGTGATTTGCATCGTGACTGTCTCATTTTATTTGATAATTCTATTCAAATTATTGTTAAAACAAACATTTATTAGACGGAAGTAAGCTCAAACAATGGAGATATAAAAACTGCTGACTTCCTTGTCAGGGAGACGTTTAGGTGTCACCTGACATTGTTCACATGCTATGTGAATTTAATGGTCTACCTGATTAATCCATAAAAAACAGGGTGTTCCATTTGAAAAACACAAGTTATGCTGCTTTAAAGTTAGATATGCTGTAACCCCAAAATAATACACCCTGTTCAATGATGATAAATTATTCTTTAGCTATTTTAAAGTATTAAATGTCGTCTATTGATATTTAGAATTTAAGGTAGCAAAACTCAAAACTCAGCTCACAGCAGACGTTTCAAATAACACATACATCGGAGCTAAAAAAAAAAAGAATGTCGTAATATTTTCAAAAATATCAAGGCTCGCTCTAGAGAATGCTACACAAAGTCACACTTATTTTTTAATCTATATCCAAAAAAGTAATAAAAAGTATAGCATTCCATTTAAAATAACGAAGTTGATAGCGACTTCCGGTGCAACCGGAAGTTACATAAAGCTGTATATATTTTCTCGATATAGCTTAGGTAATCACAAGAAAATTTTGGTGAAAGTTTTTTTAGCTAGCTCTAAGGGTAAGGGATATGTAGAGGAATTACACAGTATTGGAATGAATCTCACAAACACTAGCACTCGTCAGCTACGAGTGTGTTGATTGATTTTTTTTAGCCACGGTCAGGCACAATAGGAACCGTTATATTTTTTTGCCCTTTTTAAAGAAAAAAGAAATACATATGTATATTTAATTAAGCATCATAGCTGAAAAAAGAACAGTTCATATATATATATATATATATATATATATATATATATATATATAATATATATATATATATATATAACTGCTTATTTTATTACAGCCCTGATAGACATGGCCCTTCTAGTTTATGCTTTCGTCAAATATTAAGCGTAAGAATTGTGTTGTGGTCTCGTAGGTGAGTTTTGCCGGCTGTCAAGTTTACCAACAGTTTTTCATTATTAGAACATCCAAAATTAACAATCTTGGCTTTTTCAAAATTTAATTTCATATTGTGCTGGCAGAATCATTGATCAATTTCACTAAAATATCACCCACTTTATTCTGCACTTATTCAGCAGAAGACTCTCTAATAACGAGTGAGGTCTCATCAGCATAAAGGGTAATTTTTTGTCGCCTTATACAGGAAAGCTCATTTATATAGACCACGGATAGTAGCGGGCCGAGGTTGTTACCTTGCGGTACCCCCGCGACCGCCAACTTCTGTTTGTTAAGTATGATCTCATGAGATCTAGTTTGCCTATTTGTAAGTATATCACTCGGTAACAGAAAATTATGTGATCTTTTATGTATTATCTTTTCGATTATCTTGGCTAAGTTGGAAAGTAGTGCTGTATGCCTATAATTTTCTTTTATATTATTATCACCCTTTTTATATACTGGTATAATTTGTGCAACTATAAACCTCTCAGGAAAAATCCCGCTCTGAAAGCATAAATACATTGTTTGCGCTAGTGGTTCGGCAATAGTTTCAGCACAGTGTCTCAGTAGTACCTGGTAGTGTCATCATTACATGTCGACCGTGTGTTTTTTTAGCGATAATATATCCCCGTGGTGGCTAATGTACCTAACGGTTCGAAGCCAAACAAAAAATAACAACAATATCCCTATGAACCTCATGTTTATCAGTTGGATATAGATAAATCGTTTTGTTTACTACTTTAGATGGTATATAATATATTGATTTATTCAAGTTTTTGCCAATATTAATAAAATGGTTATTTAAACGATTTAAGACAGTGGCAGCATTTTGCACATCCTGTTTCAAGTTTTTCCAGTTCAAAGTTTTACTTTTTTTCTCCCTATGGTGCTATTTACAACATCCTAGGTGAATTTAACCCTATTTCGTGAATTATTTGTATAACTAGAAGTTACCTGTTGTTTTGCTTGTCTAACCTCCCTTTTTAAGTATCTACAGACTTCCCTATACCGTCCATCACCCGCTGCATACAGCACTCTCTTTAGGTTACTCTTTTCTTTTATACTACTTGTTATCGAGTTAAGTTTATTCTTTCTTGGATTAATGGTATATTATTTTGTCGAGCAGTATAGTTCTAGAAGTGATTCAGATAAATCATGGAATTTATCATAAGCTATATTAATGTCTGTTATATTAGAAAAAAAGGTTTTATAAGATGTTGTAATGAAGTCCGATTTATTACGGTGATTTGAATAGCGAATAATTCATTTAGGCGGTTTAAATAACGGATATTTACTGGGTAATAAATCTGACTCATTTAAGAAACACTTCAGAGTATGAAAAGTCGCCACAGGCGGAGCGTCAATTGTGTATGATGTAACGCATAGCGGCGGTCTGTCAGGCGCAATGAGATTCATTCTAGGTGCGTCACGGAGCGCATGGCAAGTAAGCGAACCGAGAAACGGAACGCCGTCAAGAGAGATGCCTTCAGCCCGTGGTCGCGTCAAGAGGTTCCGGTGGTCGTACGTTAGTCTCCAAAAGTTTTAAAAGCGTCAGTTACGTGTAATAACTGGGAAGTTTATTTCGCTGTACTACGTAGTAGTGAAAAGCAGCGTGTTATTTATTTAATAGTAAAGAACGAGAGTCTAGGAAGACTGTGTTCTGTTATCATAGTTTGCAAGGCTAGTTATACTTCGGAAAATTGGATGAAGTATAATTGCAAACTGGAATAAATGTTTAGGTGTTTTAGTAATGCTGTTCTACGTGTAACATTAACCGCGTGTTAGGATTTAAAGGTTTACAGGGTGTACTGTAGGTAGGAGTGACAAAACTGGTCACGGGTTACCCATTTAATTACGTTTATTTCGAGGGACGTATTGTCCTTGAAGTACGCATGGATCTATTCTGAATGGTATGTGCTCGCTAGACAAGGTGTTTCGTTAGATAGAGTGTCCAGCCTAGTTAATCGACAAGCTGGTCACGTTTCTTACCCATATAAGGGGAACGGGAGCACGGGAAGTGCTGATTAAATGGGTAATATTTAGTGTGCCCGGCATCCTGTGCTGTATTGGGTCGACTACGTTTACTTCGAAGGACGTATGTCCTTGAAGCACGCATGAATCGATTCAGAATGGTACGTAATCGCTGGATGGCACTGTTAGTTATACAGGGTGTTCGACAGAAATAGGGGCTAAGTTACCCGGTGGTATTAGTTAGCAGGTTAGGGTCATATAAGAGTGGGAGCCGTTTGCCTACCCACCTAGCAGAGTAGGACTGTAAGCGAATTGCGGGAATAAAGCGCAGGGGAAGGTAGAACCCCCGATTGAGGCGGAATTTATAGCGTGGCCATTTTCCGTTTGATGCATGTATATGTCGCTTTCCGCTTGCCGTTGCTTTAATATGCCTTGTTGTTTGCTGTGCTAATGCTAATATCACGCTTTATTTGTTATAAATAGCACAAATATTAGTCTAGTCGAATATCATTGTATTTTTAACTATTAACGTATTTGTATCCTTTCCACTATGCAATAATGTCTTATCAGAGATAACGTTATCTGATCTGTGATATGTTTTCTCTTTGATCGCATGAACTGTAGCGAATTTTTAGCTTTCATAATTTATGGATTTTTATTATTGTCACTTTCGTTTGTAGATATTTTAAATATTATTAGAAACTGTTATGAACTTAGTTGCGTTTCACTGCACTGCATGTAGATATTTCCACTAGTGTAGGTGTGTTTAAGCTACAATCCTGTGACGGATTTTAACTAGCTGAGGTGTATCGTAATTGATATTTACCTGTTTATAATATTTCTGCTTCCAACTTTATAAGCTAAGAAAACAGCCATTATTCGGGAGTAAGTAATTAGAGCCTACTTAACTTCCGAAAACTCTACGGGATATAATAACTTTCGACCCCTGGCTATAGTTTTCTTCTCCACTCGAGCTACCCTAGGACAAGGCTGTTATGAAACAGTAACTTTGTGGTGTTCGACGAGGGCCTTAGCAGAAGTCCTCACGGGGATCTGACCTGGTCCTATTTAATAGGGAATAAAGATGGCGCCCGAGGATATGTAACTTCGAATATTTAGGTCGCGTCCGAATGACGGATTAGCAACCTATCCGTCGGGCCTCTGCTTAGCCGGGGCATCACAATGTTCTTTAACTAGATTTAAAATAGCTTCACATAAGTTTCTTTTTGTGAAAACTTTATCAGTTATTTTTGTTTGGCTAAAATACTCAAAACTTATACTTTGACCGTAGTGGTCAGACGTATCACTTTAGCTAACTCGCTATCAAAGTCACTGATATTTGTAAAAATATTGTCAATCAAACTGCTACTTTTATTAGTTAGTCTAGTTGGCAGATCATTTATAGCAATACGCAACCCAAAAGCATTTATAATTTCTTTCAAATTATTGACGACATTACTATGAGATAAAAATATTTATATTAATGTCACCACGCAATAGGATTTTTATCTTTTTTAGGTTACAAGCCAAAAGAATGTTCTGGTTCTAGGGGGCTCAAATTCTCGATCATCTGAACAAATTTTTGCAACGTGTCAGCATCGAGACCTTTCTATTTTTAAAATAAAAATTCGCTAAAAAGGAGAGTGGTGGGTATAAAAGAAGACTTGGCACATTTTATGAAGTGCGGAAGCTACAATAAGTAACGGTTGCGAAGATAAGGCGACATTCCATTTAGACTGTGATGATAATGAATAACATAAGTACAATATGCGACTTGTTATTATAGGTTTAAAATGAGGGTCTCCCAAACTCACAAATTAACGTCTCTGCAAATATCCTCAATAATTTATATTAGCCGTAACTAATTCAGATCTCCTTACCTCAGCTTAACTAATTCCAAAGTAAACTGCTCTCCTAAGTCCTGCGTGATCCCCAAGTGGCTAGGAGATCCTGGGACTGGAATAAATTAATAAAATATATACCCTGGGATGTCGATAACACGCTTAACGGATATACTTTCGCAAACCAATCCCATTGTTAAGGTAAACTTGACCAGAGGGTATAAAGAATTTAGTTCGCTTTAGGATATTTAGAAAGCAAGCGAGACGAGATTTGCATAATTCAAATCTGCAGGGTAATCTTTTTGGCTAAAAAATCTTTTGTATTTATTTGTTAAATAAAAATATCCATACCCTAAGATAAGTAACTTCAATAAAGCAATATGTTGATTAGAAGTATAATAAATATTTTTTGCCGAATGAGTTTTTAATTTATATTATTTATTATTAACTAGTAATTCCTAGGAAGCCAGAATGTGCAATTTAAGTCAAAGGTATTCAAATCATCAGGTGATCAGTCACATTTAATAAAGCTCGTTATGACTTGTATGTTTAATGACAGCCAGTAAAATGTGTCATTGTGTCACGAATTGTGATGATAATGAGGCCTCCTGATTTTATTAAATTTATTTAAAAAGTTTTTACAAAATCTTTAAAAAAAAGTAACTCCCTATAATAAGCGGTGGGTTGTATTTAAAATTTACCAACGTTTCCTTGAATGAAAACAATATTTTTCACTGGACATCTGTCGGTCAATAACTGGAAAGGCCAGTAGCGGCTCGTGCCTTAATGCATTGGGGGTTGCGCAAGAAAAAAAAGTTCGGGACGCAGCAAGTGCGTTATGGTAGTAAATTTTTATTAAATGCTTCAAATTTGAATAACTTAAGTTTCTACGAACTTAAAAAGTTGAATTTTGGTGTATAGTAGGGTCTTACCCAGGGCAACATACCCATCAAATTTCATCAAAATACATCGTAATTTTCGGAGAGAAATTTTTTTTTTCAAAAGAAAAATCAAAATTTGAATAACTCACTTTTATAATATTGTAGAAAGTTGAATTTTAGTGTGTAGTAAGCTTTTTTACAAGGCAACATATCCATCAAATTTTATAAAATACCTTTGTAATTTTCGGAGAAAAAGATTTCTTTTTGAAACAAAACTTAAAATTTTCCCGGAAAACGTTATCCGATTTTCCTTACTAACGAACTCATCCAAGCCATTAATAAAAGAAAGGCACTTGCCGAGTTTAATCGAAATCAGTTGCTTATTTTTTGAGTTATCGGTTGGATACACACACACACACACACACACACACACACACACACACACACACACACACACACACACACACACACACATATATATATATATATATATATATATATATATATATATATATATATATATATATATATATATATATATATATATATATATATATATATATATATATAAATTGAAACTGACATAAAGAAACCTACTTACTAAACTGAATAATTATGAACTACTTACCAAGTTTTCCTCTAGTTAGTTATACGTTATAGTAATTAAAAAGTCCCTTAAAAAGTTAACCTTTAAATTTAAAATATCCACTGAATTAAGCACAGTATCACAATTATTTTGTCCACTTATTAAGCAACCCGAAGTAGTAACTATAATAATAATAATAATAATAATTGTCTTGTTAGAACATGTAAACAACAACGAAATGATCTCATTAAAAATCAATCTCACGTGAAGACGAAAATTACTAGGTTGTAGGTACACACGCTGTGCCAAAAGTCCACTACAAACTGGAAGTGTGTAATTTTATAGCGCACAACAGATTGCTTATTCGGTCGCTTTCGACGAAGATCATCAAGCTTCGGCGATCATTTCGCACTGAAGTATCGCATTGCCTGAGAGCGCCGAAAAATACACACAGCCGCCCGCCTGCTTTATATGGATATGGATGTATATAACGTCTGCAACGATTAAAACTATACTTATTCTGATTCTGTATTCTGTATTAATGGCTACCGACTCTCTGCCATCCTCGATATACTAATTTTGTTTGTTGAATGCAGGAGGTAAAAAAGTAAATAAAAATTTATCAAAATATAGCAGCAAAAATATTATTTTTTCCACGGCAGGCGGCAGTGCTTGCGCACGGGCGCACTTATTGAGGAGCCGACCCTGGGAAAGGCCCTTCGTTTTTGAAACCTGCCGCCTTAGAACTGTTCCCGGTGGTTAGGCCATATGAACTTACGTGCTTATTGCTTGTCTGTTAAATAATCGGCTTGGTGCATAAGTTGATAGCGGTTTTGGTTTCAAGGGCAAGTTTTTGGATATAAATCAATTTGTAACACTTGTGTAAAAGTTATTTAAAGTAATGCTATTTGTTGCGTTGGATGTGTGTCAGAAAATTCTTGACTGATTTGAACGAAACGTGGCACATATCCTTATTTTGTTGAGACCGTGGACGACTTCGTAAATCAGCTACAACGGACATTTTTTCCCGCAAAAATATATACAAATATTTTTGAATAATCTATATTTTTTAAAGTATTAGAGTAACTGAAATGAAACTTAACATGTAGCTGGAAATGGCGTATGTATACATCTATTGTGAATTTTAAGTAATTTGGTTTACAAAATTTTAAGTTTTTTCATAATTAAAAATCAAATCTGAAAGGCATGAATTGAAACGGCTCAGCTGGTTAAAGTTCAATGTCTGACAAAGACAGAGTAGTTAGCTACCATGCGTAGATTTATTGATACTACAGGGTCAAACAATACAAATAACACGGTAAACAAACTACCCGAACCAGCGATCGAAAAGTATCGACTACTAAAACTCCTATAACCGTTGTGAACATCCTTTCATTACGCGAAAGTACATCCAGCTCACTGTCGCACGACTTTAGAATGGCAGATGTCATGAAATAAAAAATGATGTGATTGTAAAAGTTTTTGTTTTTTTAAGTGGAAGATTGAACATATTTTTAAAATACATTATATCGGTATACAAATAACACAGGTTAAACGTATTACCGGAACTAGCGATCGACAAATCTCGGCCACGAAAATCCTGATAACCATTGTGAACATCATTCCATTACGCGAAAGTACATCCAGCCCACTACTGCACGACGTCAGAATGACAGATGTTACGAAATTAAAAATGACGTGATTGTAAAAGTTATTGTTTTTTAAGTGGGAGATTCAATACATTTTTAAAGTAACTATATTTGTAGCTTGATGAACGGCCCGAATTAAAAGTTTCAGACTGAAAATGTAGCATACCGTGGAAAGACCAAGGTTTAAAGAAGGCAATAAAAACGAAACTTTTACGGAGCTATCCTTTTTATAAAGAATATATGACGTTTTTGCCAACCCATGATTTGACTAGTTTCATATTACGTATAAGAATATGCGAATATACGAACGAATGAACTAAATATTGTAAACAAAATAGCGTCAAGTCTTTATAAGAATGATTTTAAAACAGTTTGTTAATTCTGTAATTAGCTGTTCATTTAATTTTACTCTTAGGGTTATTACCGCGTAAATAAATACTTGCTAGCTATCTCCATTGGCCGAGGGGTACAGTCTTCGCCTGACGACTAGGCTGAACCACGTTCTATTCCAGCGCGACGGTTTGTTTTGTTTCACTAACTTTAATATTTTGTAGAAACAAAAGTGTCCAGATTACAAACGTTTAGACCAAGGTATAATTTTTCTTTAAAGCGCTTGGATAAAATAAGAAAATTTAAAAAATATATATTTTTTGTTGGAAGAACCGGTTGGACTAAAAAGAAATAATCCAGGTGATTAATAAGAAAAAGTATCTGTCACGTTTATAACTTGGAAGATCCTTTATTTTTCTAAATATAAATTAAGTTTTCTTTTCGAAACCTTTTGTAGCTTTGGTATAATTTGTATTATTTTGTATTATAAGTTTCTTTTAAAGAGACTTACTAGAGATACCAAATTTTTATTTTCTAGTTTCATAGAAAATTGGGTTTCAGGCATTTGTTTCAAAAGGACCAGGAATGCAAGATAGGTTTTTTTTTGATAATGGAGAGATATCGATGGTAACACTTTCCACAAACTTATCCACATGAGCGTATGTTAGTACCTGTGAAACCGATCGTCAAGGCCTGCTTAAATTATAGTATTTTAGTCATATGCTGTACTAATAGTGTACAATTCTTATGAAAATTCACTATTGTAACGCACACGGTGAATCCCAGATTGCCGTTCTAGACATATCCAAAGCATTCGACCAAGTCTGGCACGCAGCGCTGCTTAACAAACTTCCAGCCTATGGCCTACCACCAAAACTCTGTACCTGGACAGCAAATTTCCTCTCTAACCGGAGCATTTCTGTTGTCGTGGACGGCCATTCCTCTAAACTGTATCCAATTAATGCAGAAGTCCCTCAAAGTTCAGCTTTAACCCCTACTTTGTTTCTTCTCCACATCAATGACCTCCTCTCTAGCACATCCAACCCAATTCACAGTTAGGCGGATGACAGCACCCTCCACTCAAATATACAATATTCTAAGCCTGTCTCTTTAGGCCAATTAGATGAATATCGCAGACTCATGGAGGGTTCTGTCTCTGTGGATCTCCAAAAAATATTAGACTGGGGAAGTAGAAATCTTGTACAATTCAACTCCACCAAATATTAGTCTTGCAGTCTATCTCATAAGAGATACACCAGCCCTAGACCCATCACAATCAACAACCAAGTTATTCAAAGTAATGAGTCCTTTTCACTTGTTGGCATTTCTGTGGATCGAAATCTCAATTGGCACCAACATGTCACATCAATTGCAGAAGCGGCTGCTAAGAAATAAGGTTTTCTCTTCCGGACTCGTAAATGTTTTTCGCTAGCTAATCTCTATACCTTATATACTTCACAAATAAGGCCAAACCTCGAATACTGCTCCCACATTTGGACTCCATTCAGAAGAGAGCTATACGTTTCATCGGTGACCCTACTCTCACCCAAAGGCTGCCATCCCTTATATATATATATATATATATATATATATATATATATATATATATATATATATATATATATATATATATATATATATATATATATCTGCATGGGCACTGCTCAGAGGAGCTTTCTTCCATAGTTCCTCCACCTGCTGCCCTCAACAGATCTACCAGGGGAACAGATCGAATGCATCCTTTTACTGTCCAGGTCACCAGACATAGAACATCTTGTTATGCCCGCTCTTTTGTCCTGAGGACTTCCAAGTTGTGGAATTCCTTGCCGGCACATGTTTTTCCTTCTCCTCCGAACCTCCAAACCTTCGAGTCCGGAATTAACAATTGCCTCTTTCCTCCTTGTCGACACACACGGTACAATAGTACTTAGGCGAGACCCTCGTGGCGTGTTGGAATAAAAAAATAAAAAAAAACTTGCTGAGTCTTGAAATGTTATAATATAAACCGCTGATGGCGCAACACCCTGCTAGTTAGCCTAAAATTAATGTGTTATTAAAGCGTTGTATTGGCCCCTACTCTTGTTTTGAGGCAACCATTTTATCTCTGTTATTCTGCGTAATATCGATTTATGTGATGCACGCGGTTTAATAATGAAGTGCACTTAAAAGTTAGCCAGTTTTTCTTGACAGGTCTAGTGAAAAAGATAAATGGACTACGCTTTATATCAGGCAGTATTAAGCTATTTCTTAAATCATCTTCGATCCGAAAGTCTCTCGTAGATCAGATTATATCGCGTTGATGGCATATCCAGTCTTCTTTTTATAATCATACAACGAGCTTTAACTTCATCAAGGAGATGCCAGCTTAAGTACTCTAAAGAGAAGGCTGTGATCTTAGAAGTTGATTGCTATAAACAAACAAAAAACAAATTAACAAATTTATACAACATATTGTTTGGTTAAGAAAAATACAACAAAATTATGAGAGCGAGTTGGGAACAAAGTGCAAACGTAAATTTATATGTACTATTATTTTATCGAAATTCTGTGCGACGTATATAATACAGGCTTTATCAATTGTCTGGACTGAGTAAAGATTGGAACCTGTGACGAGCACTGATAAGTACGAAATGGAGAACCCAATTCATCACAATACAGTTTTTAGACCCGACGGTCGTTTCGGTAACCAAGTTAGCGTCATCAGAGGGATGAATAAACGAAGCCAATAAAAACTACAACTACTATTTATATTCTGGCTGCCAAGCAGTTGCGAACAGCGCATTATACCGACATACCCCTACCGTTGAGTCTTAAATCCCTGTAATTAAAATTGCATACCTGCTTTTCTAATAGTGTGAGTCTGTGTCTCAGTTGCGCTAAATGTTCTTTAAATCTAGTTTCAATAGTTATTTTAGTTTGCCCAACATATTTAAGTTCACAATCCTTACAACCTATTTCATAGGTTCCCGACACTTCTGTGGTTTTATCTTCATCCTTTGGGTTACCTCGCAACTTTAGTAATGTATTTATTTTGTAGAAAATGTTAGCTGTAAATTGTCCTTCTTGAAAATGCTATAAAAAACTCTTGTAATTCGCGGTTCAAATGGTAAACAGACAACGGTTTTGTCCGGTTTATCTTTTCTGAAAGTCGTAGATTCCGTTAATGTTTTCTTTGTTTTATGTTCTTTGACTAATTTATGCACTAAACGGACAAAGTAACCATTATACTTAGCTACATTTTTAATATATTGAAGCTCTCTGTTGTATCTTTCTTTATTTGAGGGAAACTGGATTCATTTATGCACCAGAAAATTCAAAGCAGCTGTTTTTGTTGAAAAACTATGGTGTGAAGCAATCGAAATGTAATTCACAGTAGTGGTTTCGTTTCTGTGGATGCCAAATTCTAAAGTGTCTCTATTTTTAATAACTAATACGACAAGAAACGGTCGTTTGTTATTAATTTCTATTTCAAAATAAAAATATAGACGTATAGACGTGTCGTACATTTCTGGCCATAATATATTTATATCACATCGATGGCTAAAAAAATAATGAGAATATTTTGCAGAAATGTGTCAAGTGTCTTTCTTTTGTAAATAGCTTCGATTACTTCGCTGGCTACTTTTTTCAGAAAAAAATGTTATATTTTCGAAAAACAAACTGTTATGTAAATGACATTTCTTACGTAGGTTGCATTTGCAGAAGCTATAACACAAATTTCAAGTTTCCAGCTTTAGAGAAAGTCAAGTAATACGCATTTAAAAAAATGTTTGAGACTTGATAAATGTATGGAACTAGTATTATGAAGGTGAGTCTACAGTTACATATATATATATATATATATATATATATATATATATATATATATATATATAGGTATATATATATATATATATATATATATATATATATATATATATATATATATATATATATATATATATATATATATATATATATATATATATTGATATAGAATGGGGGTTTATTATTCTACAGCCCCACGATTGGGTGTCAATTGAAATAGTTAGAAAATATGGTTTTTATAGGTCCAATTACGTTTTACAACTTTATATGCCCAAGATCGGGTGCTAATTGTTTTAGATATGTTTTCAAATACTGTATTTACAGTAAGAAATTAGAAATTATTTTATTTCATCACTTATTTTGAGGAAATAGAAATTATAGCTATGGTTTATGATATGGCTTAGGTGTAAATAAATATTTTATAATATGTAATTTTGTGTTTTAATAAATAAATATATGAACATTTGTGATGGTCGTATTGTTTGTGTTAGTTGATACACCAACTTACCATTTATTCATGTGCTGGTATATTTACCTGTTTCCGTTCTTTGTTGATGTTGCCTCGGCTAGCTATTAAATTATTGAAAGAGCAAAACGACACTATCTGAGGGATTTTAAGTGGGTTCAGGTCTCTTCCTTACCTATGTAACTTTTTATTATTACACTCTGCCTTTGTATATACCAAATAATCAAAAAATAAAATCCTAATTTTTCCTCTTTAACAAAACAACAATTTTATTGAATACCAAATGAAGGGTGACAAAATATCGTTAAACTATATCTAAATTACTCTACAAAATTGATTGTCTTAAATTTTAATAACCCCCACAAAATTTTTAGGCCTCTATAATATTCAAAGTTTTTTATTAATATAACAACATGTTTTATTCAATTTTGATCTTATGGAACTAACTGTTAGGCAACTCCTCTTCCTTGACTATCTCGTTGTAGCATGGGTTGTATACCCGCAGAATCACTGATTTTATGCACAGGTGTACTGTCGCTCGTCTGGTAGTGGCTTTTTTATTACTGTTGTAAATAGTAAAAAAAATATGGTGGATCTTGATCTTATTGTTTTGCTGTAGTTAAATTTTAAGAAATTTGGCCCTATATTCAATATTTGTGTACTCGAATGCAACTTTACTGCTGTGTATCTAATCTTATTCAGCCATTACTTGAACAAACGTAAGTAATTTAACATTTATTTTGAAATAGTAAGTACACTTGGAGAACACCCAAATCACCACAACACATATTTCAGAGACCTTGCGATAGTTTAGTAGATTTTTTCTTCCTCTGAAGATGTTGACTTTGTCAACGAAACGATCGTAAGGTCTCTGAAATATGTGTTGTGGTGATTTGGGTGTTCTCCAAGTGTACTTATTAGTGCTCATCACAGGTTCCAGTTTCCACATCGTATTTTGAAATAGACTCACTCTGATGTTCCTGTAGACACTGGCCATCCAACTGTTGCTATTTTCTATTATATAATTTAAGATCCTACTGTTGTTTTGTATTTATGTTTAAGAAGACTCTCCAAATATCCTGCTTCCAATTTCCCAAAATGTTTCCCTTCTTGTTTATTTTTTTAACCAAAAACTACCGTTGCCAGAGTTTCCTTTCTGTAGTCCTCTGTCTTTTGCTATATTATATCTTTTGTCTCAACATAAATGCTTTTATTTTCTTATCACATTGGATACGTGGCAGGCATTGTTGTTGAGATTTAATTTTGACATATTTACTTCATCTATCAAACATCAAATTTTCTTAACCTAAATATTTACATTTGTCAGATTGACAGCTCTCATAATTATATGTTTAGACATTCTACTACTATAAACTATCCTTAACATATCAAACATCAAATTATCTTAACGTAAATATTTACATTTGTCAGATTGACAGTTTCCATAATCATTTGTTTCCACTTTATACAACTATTTAACCTATGAAACATTATTAATATTAATTCACTATCGTCCTTTTCGAGTCTTGTTTAATGGGCACCTTATTTTATACACATGTTTACTTAAAATTACACTCACACATCAGTTTTTGCTTATTTTCGTATATACACTGGATCAAATGGATTCATCTTTTTGAGTTCTTATAATTTTTCTAATATGGTATGTTTTCCTTAGGTGATCGAATTTTTGTGGTCCGTATGAGTGTATTTATATTTTCTTTATGGATTTTACGTGTATAATGGTGTAAGTATATATGTATATATGTGTGTGTGTATTTCAGCCTTATATATATATATATATATATATATATATATATATATATATATATATATATATATATATATAATTATATTTTTTTGTGAATCTTAAAACACAAAACTTTTTAGCAAATTTTTTGGAAAAATTGAATGATTATGTCACTTTTATTCGTTCACATAGAAACTGTCACAGTTAAGAAGGTTATAAAATAAAGCATGACTTCGAAAATGTATTATATTTATTAGGAAGTTAAAAACAACGAAAATCAAACAAACCAGTCAACGCAAATGATTACATTTGACATTAGTGATTTAGATAATAAGCAAGAGCACAGCAATGTAATTAAATCAGTTTCCATACTTTGCAAGTGCAGTGATTTAAATTTTAGAAATCAAATTTGCCATAAAACATTGACAGATGGGAAAATGTCAAGAGTTGGTTTCTGTTTAGAATTAAATTCTGCATCTAAAAATATAACTTGATTTTCCACATACTACGGTTTTTTTGGTTCGAAATCTTGAGGTGATTACCCATATCTACGCCACTGGTGGTCTGAACAGCTTGATAATACTGGGTTTCAAAGATAATTATTACAGGTATCCTGTGTACCAATTTTGGTGAAAATATTTCTGATGAATGAGCCATTTATGATGAAAAGGCATTATTTTTTAAATTATTTTCAATACCCTGTATCTCCTAAATTACGCAACTTAGGACACATGTTCATCTGAACATTTTTTCTCAAAGTTATGTAAGTATTGTGCCCCTAAAAATTTTTAACGTACTTATGAAGTACCCTATATATATATATATATATATATATATATATATATATATATATATATATATATATATATATATATATATATATATATATATATATACAGGATGGTCCACTTCGCGAAAAAAGCCCAGTTTTCCATATTGAACTAAGTTTTATCAAAAGAATTTCAACTCAAAGTTGTTTCTATCAATCAGCTGCGTAATTCAAAAATATTTTAATTTACACAGGGTGTTCATTTTCTCCGTGGCAGACCAAACTTACCTTTTTTTAAATAGAACGTCCTGTATTTTATATCATTTTTAAAAAGAAGCTATAGCGACAAGCAAATTGATATGCCAAATGATGGGTCTAGGCTCCATCCACCACATTTGATGACATTATTTTCAACGGTTTCAAAGATATAAAGCATTAATTACAAAATTTATCATTTTCCATTATTTATGAAACTTATCTCAAAATCTAAGGGCGGCTTGACAACGCCACTTGACATATGAAAAATTAACTAAATTATTGACAGGTAGCTTTCTTAGTTACCCGCTTTTTAATTGAAATCAGCATGTTTTTTACTGAATAACTTATGTCAATGCTGTACGTGATTTCTGAAAGTGATGAAAATGTTGCCTTAGCAAAGACAATCCATAGGCAGAAATACACTAATCCACAACAACCTCAGTTGAAAGCATTTAGATGGGTGAAAGCGCGTTTTGATGCATACGGCAGTGTACAGTATCGGGCACCCGTAACAAACAAAACTGTTCTAAATTAAGGTACGTCTGTAAACATCATAGCCTCAGTCATTGAAAATCCACATATCAGCCAGCGACAAGTAGCTTCGAATTTAAATATCAGTAAAACTTCTGTCGAAAGATGTTTTGAGCAAAACAAACATCACCCATACCATGTTAGAGAAGTTCAAGAGCTGTCTGCAAGCGATAAGCAGCAAAGATTGAATTTTGTATTTGGGCTCTACAGAAGGACAACCAGGAACCAGGATTTCTTGCAAAAGTGCTATTAACAGATAAAGCAATTTTTTTAAACTGTGGAGGAATTAAGATGCACAATTTGCATTATTATGCTGATATAAATCCACATTTTTCGTGGCCAGTGGATCGTCAGCATAGGTAGTCCATAAATGCGTGGGTTGGAATTTTGTGTCCGTATTTAATCGGACCGTATTTTTTCTATTGGACTCTCACTGGTGAGCGTTATCTAAATTTCTTGAATAATGATCTACTAGAGCTGTTAGAAGAAATCCCTCTACAACTCCGAAGTGAAATGTGGTATCAACACGATGGAGCGCGTTCACATTTAGGAGGAGCTGTTAGAGCATTTTTAACCCATAATTTTAAACAACGATGGATACGTTGAGGTGGACCAACCACTTGGCCAGCAAGATCTCCTGATCTTTCCAAAATATATTTCTTTGTGTGGGGTGACATTAAAGGTAAAGTGTATGCGGCTCCACCAACTACCAAGGAGGACATGCGCGCAAGGATTTTAGAGGCTTTTAATTCTGTACGCGAAGCAATATTGTTGAAGGTGCAAAACAATTTAAGACAGAGATTACAAATTTGTATCGATAATGACGGCTCCCAACTTGAACATTTGCTGCGTTGAATTTTTGTTGTTTATTTTGTGAATTTCGATTTAGTGTTATTCTTGTTGATTTAAACCCTGTTAATATATGCGTTTTTACATCACATACACTTTCGTTTTTATTATAGAGTGTGAATTAAGGATATTACGTAAACTATTTGAAAATGATATAAAATAGGGACTGTTGCATATTAACGTGAAGTATTTACTTGAATTTATATAAAAATGGTTATTTCCGTAATTGAGCCTTAATATCTTTGAAACCGTTAAAAATAATGTCATCATACGTGGTATTGCTGAAAAGGCCATGAAAATGCGCATCTAATAAAGTTCTAGTATAAAGGGCGTTCCTGTTAAAATTTTCGAGAAAATTTTAATTTTGCGAAATTTAACACTCTGTATAGGCAGGTTACATTGAAAATTACCATGTTGCACTTTGTTATTGTGAGGAGTGTATGCAATTAACTCTAGTGAATATGCAGCCAAAACATTGTGCAGAATCGAAGTATTTACGCACCAAACTAGACCAATATTTTTAATAAACAAATGAATAACTTTAAAACGGTTGGGCCTAGATCCATCATGTGGGGTATCAATTTGCTTGTCGCGATATTATCTTTTTAAAAATGATATAAAATACAGGGTGTTCTGTTTAAAAAAAGGTAAGTTTAGTCTGCCACGGATAAAATGAACACCCTGTGTAAATTAAAATATTCTTGAATTACGCAGCTGATTGATAGGAACAACTTTGAGTTGAAATTTTTTTGATAAAACTTAGTTCAATATGGAAAACTGGGCTTTTTCCGCGAAGTGGACCACCCTGTATATATATATATATATATAATATATATATATATATATATATATATATATATATATATATATATATATATATATATATATATATATATATATATATATATATAAAAGGTTTAGCGAATTGTTATGAAAAGGTTTTGATGAGTTTTTAGCGTTTTTTTTTTAGCCAATTCTCGTTAGTAAATATATTCACCAAATTTTCGTAAAAATAATTAACTATTTTTCGTTAACATTTTTATCTAGATTGACAGGTGTATTATTTGTATAAATTTATTATATAAGTTTGTTGTTTAGGTAAATCAGACGAGTTTTTCCCGGAAAATTTTAGGTCTCTTCGGAAAAGTTTTGCATCTGCAAATAATAAAATTATTTTAATGGAATTTGGTACCTGGTTTATTCTATAATAATAATACTATCAACCAAATTTAATACTTTCTAGTTAAACAAACTTAAATTTCGACATTTTATTATATATATATATTTTTAAATTGTCTACTATTGCGCCTTGCTGTGTCCAGACTTTTTTCGGCAGGGCGGTTTTACTTGTTAAATTATAACCATTTAAAAGTGATTAGATGAAGAAGTTTTCAATGTCACACTATGTACATATTGACAGCCAAAGGTACTAAGATGTTAGGTTACCAACAAAAAAAGTTTACGGAAGCTAATCTAATACACGATGTGGATATAACAGAGTTAATTTCATCGTCAAACTAGTGTAATATCACAACGCGTGCAGTCGACAGGCAAGTATGGCGACAGCCGGCACTGTTTCAATATTTGCGTCAGTCAATGGCACTTTATCCTGACGAAAATGATGTGGAAACAGCGTGCAAAGTTACGAGACAATCCCGTCGTCTGTCCTGTCACGTCCTCCTTCGGCTTAGTATGAGCTAAAGAAAGCCCTTATGGGCCTACCAATAAATGTCAAAGAATAGCATCCTACTCATGACAGCAGACCTGCGATGTATCTAAATCCAACATCCATTGTGTCACACACACACATATCTGAATGCTTTATTACGTGACACTTTCAAGTCGTCATGTATTATCGAGAAGGTGCGAGAGACATTTCGGTTAAGAAATATTCAGAATTTAAATCCACATTTTTCAACGATGACGTTAATCTTATAGTATATTTTGTTATCTATTACATACAGGTGTCCAGCTCGGGAACTTAACATAATACATATTTTAGGAAGCCCAGAAAATTTTTCCTGAAATTTTGGACGTGTAATAAACTGTATTTTGGTTATTTACACAGAATATTTGGATAGTTGTGCAACTTACGCTTAAATAAGAAGTTGACACCATATTTGTTTTTTTTTGTTTTTTTTTTTAAATAAAATACCCACTCTTGTGCCACTGCAATTAATGGCATATGACATTTCAATAAGTTTCCATTTAACGTATCTTGAGACGGTTCTAAACCTCTCTTAATATTTCTACCAGCTTGTTAACTTCCATTAACAATCCTCCGGGGCAGGAATATACATCGAGGGCCTGGGGGTGCGCGAGAGCTATGCTCTTGGCGCATACACCACGGCATTCGAAACAGAGGCGTATGCTATCCTGTCTGTGGCCAATAGACAGGATGTGAAGATGAGTCCCGAGAAATGTGTGTGCATCTGCTCGGATAGCCAGGCGGTCCTCCGAGCAGTCTGCGCGGCCAGAATCAGGTCACCACTGGTTCAGGAGTGCGCTGACGCCCTCAGAGCGCTAGCCAGGACGAAGGAGGTGCAACTGGTGTGGGTTCCAGGACACTGTGGTGTAGCGGGGAATTTGGTGGCGAATAATCTCGCAAGACTCGGTTCCCGGCGGCCGTTCTGTGGCCCGGAGCCTGCGATAGACATAAGTAGGAAGACAGTCTCTGTCGCCTTAGACAGGTGGACCGAGAAAGCAATGGAGAGGCACTGGGGGTCGGTTGGTGGATGCAGGCGAGCGAGGGACTTCGTGGAGGGGCCGGACAGAGATAAAGCTGTCTGGCTACTCGGAAGGAGTCGACCTACGCTTCGCCGCATCCTCGAGGTGCTGACAGGCCACTGCGCCCTTAGAAGACATCTCACATTGATAGGCGTAGAGAGGGATCTCATTTGCCAGGAATGCGGCGAGGATGAAGAAACGTCCTACCACTACCTGTGTGAATGCGAGGCTTTTGGGAGTCTTCGAGCAGAATTGTTCGGATCAAGGACTCTGCAGAGGAATCAGGTAAGTACCGTCCAATTGAAGAGCGTCACGGCCTTCATCACGAGGTCGAGGCGGTTTGGCGACGGAACTGAGGAAGAGTAGAGCATGGTTGCTGGGTTGCTGGAGTTGGCAAAAAGGGCCCATTGTGGCCTACTTGCTTGGCGTTGGTCTCCCCACCACTGCTACTACTACTAGTACTACGCTTAAATAAGAAGAGGACACCATATTTGCTTTTTTAAATAAAATACCCACTCTTGTGCCACTGCAATTGATGGCATATGACATTTCAATGTGTTTCCATTTAACTATCTTGAGACGGTTCTAAACCTCTCTTAATATTTCTACCAGCTTGTTAACTTCCGGGGTGGAAAAACTTAGTAAATATAGGGACATAATACTCACTTGTGAACACTCTGTAGATAACAGTTTGCATGTTTTGGAATATAAACAGTTGGTTTGTATTGCACACTTGTAAAACCTTGGAGATGCACCAATTACGCTTTCACTTCTGTTGTACCTTGAAGTTTAATACAAATAAACAACCCTCTTCATCTATTTTTACTTGTAAAAATTAACGTCCAAAACAGTAAACAAATAAGTAGGAGGTTTTGTTTACATTTTTAATAAAAGCAATTGTCCTTATGTATGTACTGTCTCCTTCTCTCTTTTGACTATCTATGTTTGTCTATCTCCCTCTTCAGTTTACAGTGTCATCTTTTTCATTCTCTCTCTTTCTACCAGATAATTCTGAAATTTAATAAAAATTCACTTACAATGAAATATCAATATCTCTTATCACTTCTTATCAAAAGGTTTTTTGTTCTCTGAAAAATGATTTGTATCCACATAAAATGATATTTTATTAATAATCCTGTAACGGAACAGTAAGGCTGACTGCAGCTAGAAGCTGGATTTTGTTGCTTTACAATTAATAACTTTGATTATTCAGTGGAGATTGTTTATTTTTTTGTGGAACAAGAAACCTCATCTATTTTGGGGTTTCTCGTCGGGGGCTGAAGTCTGGCGGTCTTCTACTTTTACTGGGTCAGTCACTCACACCTGCGGGCCCAAAGTCGTGGAAAGACACGGACGTACACCCAGATAGGTCCACGAAGTTTTGTTTGTCTGTTCTGTATAATGTTGCTGGATTTCAACTACAATCAGCTGACTATAACGCCATACCAGCCTTTGAGTTAATATTTGAAATTTTCTTCCATAATATTTGAACTTTGTAATTGTGTGTGTAAACTCGAACAGTCGACTGTACGGGGGGATCTCTACGTCTTTGTTAGATTAAATGAAATTAACAATTATATCGGGCACAGTATTACACTTTTTACCATCGCTGTTAGCCTAAAAAGACAACAGTTACTTAATGTAAACCATTCCACACTTATATTTAAATCCAGCGATTAAAATTTCACTTACCGTTGTATTTATTTAGCTGTCGAATAATTTATAAATCACTAACCCTAAAACTGTTCTTGTATATCTGTTTCTGTTTAACGTTGCACTTGTCACTAGAAATAGGCGAGCAGTCGTGACCTATCTACGGAGCCTGCTACCAACTGCCGACGCTAAAGTCCCAATTCCCGGGTGTATCGTGAAACCATTCTCTATTCTTTCTCCTTTACACTTCCCTGTGGTTTGTTTCATTTCCGTTTCCCTTCTTCTTTATTTTTCTCCTTTTTCCTAAATTGTGACGGGCCAGAAGCCGGGCAAGCTTTTATTATTTTATCAAGAAAACCCGTGACAATCTACTTGTAGTTTTCCAGGTCTTCATAATTTGATAAAATTGATTACAAATCCAGTCATACAAAATAATTAGCCCCACTCCCCCCTAAATAAATTATTTGCGACATTCATTTTTGTATGAACGAAGACTAAAGTTATTGTGTTTGGTAAAGAGGGTGAAACAAGTAATTGTAGTCTCTTGATAAATCGTAGCATAGTATAGGAAGTAAAGGAAGATGTTCAGGAAGAATAGACGATGGCATACAATGTATAGTAAGTGAAAATAGGAAGCTGTTGTGAGCTATGACCACTGCAAATAGGGGTGCAAGTAAATCTAAAGATGCCAAAATCGCTGTATATAGCATCGTACTGGTGACAACTTATATGGGTATGAAAGTTGAGTGTGCCAGGTAGCGCATGCAATAAATGTAATGCTGTGAGAATGGACTACGCGAGACGACTGACCGGTAAAACAAGAAGGGATACAGTTAGAAATGAATTGGCTCTAAACGAAGGTAATGTTGAGAAGTCTATTGAAAGTATAGGGGAGAGTGTTGTATAATAGGACAAAAAATTTCAACCAAGTATAAAAAATTCAAATACAATATATTTAAAATGTTTGATGTTTTAATAGTTTGAAAATGAAAAGGTATTTTAAGATTATATATTAAATTCTTAAAATATTACTTAATTGACTCAGAAAAAGTCTGTCCCACTATACACCATAGTCCCACTATACAACAACCTTATGTGGCATAATGGGACAAAGGCCTGTGCATACTGGGACAATAATAATAAATTAACATTCTTTTCTAGAAAAATAGTTTTATTTTAACTAATACAGTATATTTGATAATTAAATATACAAACTCATTATTCGCTTATAAAAACTTATTATTTAGACATCAGGTGATATAATTTAACTCGAAATAGTACAAAAAAACGGAAAGTAAATTATTATTTAAACAAAAAAATAAACCAAATTAAAACTTAACCATTGAACTATAAAAATGAGTAAAATAACAGTTGTCCTATGTATATATATATATATATATATATATATATATATATATATATATATATATATATATATATATATATATATATATTCGGCAACGAAGAAAAATCATAATTAAAATGCCATTGTTTTGAAACCCTTTCCGTTCCAGCAGTTGTAAAGGGTGTTGGCAGTTTTAGAACAATGTCATTTTAAAAGATTAAATCTTCATATCTCTTCTCTGGAAACAAAAATGTGTCATTCCCGGCCTTTCTTAAAAAATTTACTTAATATTCATCATTATTTATTTTGTTCACTTGACCGACATAATATTTTACTCGCTTTTTTGATGGGTACTGAACAATAATGAAGTCATTTGGGCTTATTTATTTGATTTCATCTTCTGAAAATTCATCAGAAAACTCTGAACTATCGTCACATATTTCATGCAATTATACATCGCTGTCACTGGACTCTTGCAATATGTTTCTCTTCACATTCCGGGATTTTTGCTTTTCGTTGAATAATTTTTCTTCTTCATTTTGTTTTTTTTTTCAATTATCGGCGTGTCAGTGAAAATAGTGGACGTGACTTTTTTCTGTTCTGCTTCTTCTTTCCAGTTTCAGCCTTTAAAGGCGGTCTAATTGCTTCTGGAGTGACAATAATCTTTTTAGGAGGTGATAAACCTATAGTATTCTGTGTCTCTCGTGTGTCTGGTTCAGTATTACCTTTCGAACAACCTGGTTGAGGTTCATCTAAATTAACTGTCGAAACATTTTTTTTTTCAGAAATACCATGTTCGCGATCGGTAACATATGAAGTCAAGAAGTCAGAATCCTGGAATTTTTCAGAATTAAATTGACAAATTCCAGTTGCTTCGAAACCTTTAATTATGTTGGTTCGTGTAAAAGCAATGGGAAAAGATTTTACAACTATTTCTGCTACATTATATAAAATAGCTGAAATTCCAGGATGATTTAACATCCATTCGTCCATTAGTTTATTGTAAGATTTTTTAAATTGCCCAAAACAAGCTACATCTAACGGCTGTAGTTTGTGGCTACAGTGTGGGGGGTAATGAAACCAATACAATACCATTCAACTTGCAATATTCAGGAACTTTTACATCAGTGTGACTTTCGTGATTATCTAGAATTACTAATATTTTATTATTAATCCCACAATGTAATGTGTGTAATTTATCCCAGTCATCCAGCCACTGTTATGAGCTGCTCCTTTTGAGCCAAGTGGAGCTCCGGTAAGCATATGCTCTTTAAAATATTTTCTTGGGAAAAGAAAAAATGGTGGAATACCATTGGCACAAATGGTGCTACACATTGTTACCAACATGCCTCTTTCGGCACTTGTGACTTTACCGACTTGTGTTAGACCGCGGGGGACTATAATTTTTAGCGGGTTACCGACTTGTTGTCATTGCATTTTCATCGCAGTTACATATTTTGTTAGCAGTAAAACCATGTTTCTTCAGAACTTCGCGTAAGTTATTAAACAATAATGAAACGTTATGTTTATTAAAACTGGTGGCTCGGCTGAGGCTTGTTACTTCAGGCACGCGCAGACGTAGCTTGTGCCTGGACTGAAAAAGTCTAAGCCATTCATCTCCCGCACACTTATTTTTGTGCCATGATAGTGTCACTAATTTGTCATTGGCCACTGCATATCTGGATGCAAATATTTTACAGTCTTTAGCTGATAAACCATAACACATGGCCGAGGCACTAACCAAGTACTCAGTAAGTAAAGTTTCTTCTTCATCTGAAAAGACTTGTACAAAACCATGATGCCCCTTGAAACCAAAAAAATCCTTTTGTTCCTCATCAGTATTTTTATACTTCGCCATATGTCTTTGAAGAGATTTGCTTACATTAAATTCACCGGCGGCTTCTCTAATTGTTGTTTTGTCTTCTGTAACGGCTAGAACTTCTTTCTTAATTTTTATCGAGTTAATAGAGTGAGTTTCTTTACTTTTTTCTAAAATGGAGTTAGTTTTCCGTGGCCTCTTCTTTTTGTTATTCATTTTCTATAAGAATAAAAAATTTGTTATTTTGTTTATCAGAAATATAAAGAGTTAGAAATTTACGTAATATTTTTTCTGCCTTCTGAGCTTTCAAGTTAAAAGTAACTAGATATATTAAGAAAATCAATTAAATTTAACATTGGCAAAGTTTGATACATTTTCTAAAATATGTGTTGCATAGTGGGACAGTCCCAGAATACAACACGTGTTTTTGTCCCACTATACACCAGCAGACATATTTAAGGTTATAATTCCATATCTCGAGAAGAAAAGAAAGTAATCATATTAACTAATTAGACTTACCTTAGTAATACTACAAATAATACACACCCCAAATTTGAAAAGTTTATCATAATAGATAAATCGGATATAGACTTTAATTTGTGCATATAAATAAAAACTTGTGGCTTACAACAGTCAAAAAACGCTAGCCGATTACTGAGTCATTTCCCGCGTATTATTTCTACTTGTCAATAGAGGGCGGCGGGTGTATATAATTCTGTAATTTATTTAGAATTTTAACCGTTTAGTTTCAGCAGATTTTTAAAATGTCCCAGTATACAACATGTCCCACTATACAACACTCTGCCCTATATGAAAGGAGCGTGCTTGGACGGTTTGGGCAGATAAAACAAATGAATAGTGACAGAATGACAAATAAAATTTATATTTAGATACTGGACAAGATATAGAACTTGATGGCCAAATTATAACTTTGCAGACTTCTACGAAATTATTAGTATTTTATATTGACAGTGATTTGAAATGTGCATCTGCACATCGATGAACTCTCCTCTCGATTTTCATTTGTGTCCCATGCAATAAGAACACTAATTCAAAGATGCAGTACCTCTACTGTTGTCACTGTATTCTTCGCCCTTCTATTGGCACACAAGTTTTGGTAACTGGGGCAGCAAATCGAGTTTTAAACCACAAAAACAAGTGATGAAATCATTTTCAATACTCCACATACACACGTTTGCAAAAACGTTTTTAAGGACCAAAGCATCCTCACAGACTACATCTACATCCTGGAAGTATTAGTCCATATTCTTCCAAGCTTGGCCAAATATACATGCAATGCACTTAAGCATAATCATATCACAAGAGGTAAAATTAACCTGCAAATTGATAAATATCGCACTGCTCTATACCGAAACGCACTGTCCCACAATGGCTACAAGTCGTTTAATGCATTGTCAGAAGACAAAATGTAGGTACTTTACCAGCTTTTAAGACGAGAGTAAAATTACTTTTCTGAACGAGACGTGTTACCTTGTGGACGAATTTTATATGTAAATTACCACTTAGCTTTGCTTTTTCGATTTTTAGGAATATGCACTTTTTTTTTAAAAAGTTATTTTAATGAAATTGGTACACCGTTTCTACTATAACTGTTATACATCTACCAAATTTTACGTCTTTAATTAAACAACAGACATATTTAGAATTAGACACGTCTTTATGACAATTGACCGCTATTACGTACTTGCTACGTCCAGACTTTTTATTTATCCTTTTGCATTTTGTACATATTTCATATGTTCTACAGAAAATGTTCTTTTGCAATACGCTACCATAGCGCAGCTTCTGGGACAGAACTTTTGTGTTTCAAAGTTTGGAGTTAAAGCAGCCCCGCGTAGACCCTCGATCGTCCAGTGGTAAAAACGTGTGCCTCTGTACCGAAGGGTACTGGGTTCGATCCCAGGGTTCAAATTCAACTTTTTCAGTACATACTGTAACATTAACATCAACCGAGGTTGTGGCATTGTATTTGAGCAAGTTGAATGTCTGCACGTGCCGCCCTTCGCAGATGGCGTAAAGCCATCGGTCCCGTGTCCATGCGGTGTTGGACACGTTAAAGATCGCTACCCTCCTTACAGAAAGGCAGGGGTTCAAGAAAATTTCCAGGATAATTGGGTGAAACTGCTCCCTATCCTCGGTGATTGGCCATAATCGCGTAAAAAGGCAGATGTTAAAGAAACGAAACACACGCACAGGCACACAGCAGGCCTGCGTCAGTCAGTCGTAGGGATAGATGGCGTGAAAATATTGTTAAAATGTCATAATATATTTGATGACAAATTTTTAAAATCTAGAAGCTTTCCAGCTTCTTCAGTTATGATTTTTAATGTTTTGATAATGGTATTTTACCTAGGCTTATATTTTACTACCAGTATAAAGACGTCGACGTCGCGCATTTTCTAACGCAAAAATGTGCTTAGTCAGCTTGACAAAATAACTAGTGCATACCAGATGCTTCACTACCAGTATAAGGGCATCGACATCGCGCATTTTTTAACGCAGCATTGTTCTTAGTTTGCTTGACAAAAGAACTAGTCATACCAGTATTTATAAAATGAAACTAGGAGAATGTTGGTATAAATACCTTTTAAGGATTTATCTGTTAAGATGTAAAAACCATCATTAACTGTTCTTTCCTTTCATAAGAACTTGATTGAAATCGTGGTATTTGCCCAACCTACTTACAGCTATTATGTGTCGGATAAATGAAGTTAAAGTGGAAAAGCAAATAAAATCAACAAAAGTTAATGCAACCTCACAGTTAGAGTTAAGACCAAAAGCGATCACAGACTTAATAAGCTCAAATGGATTAATCGTGCCGCCGGCTTGAAGGGAATCTAATTCCTTCACAAAGACATGCTCCCTGCTTTGAGACTTCTTACAGATTAGTATATAAAATATTGGTTAGAATCCTTATGAAGGTTCGGTTGGAGAAATAAAAGTTTCTGACACACCAAGTAGGTTATAGTAGCTATTTTTCTTAAATATTTGACTTCCTAATACTTAAATACAGGCTCAGAGGATTTCCCTCTGGCATAGCAAAAGCTATTTATCTTCTTTGCAATCGGATTCGTCTATCCGGCATCGTCAGGCAGACAAATAAATTGAAAATATTTATACGCCCCTTGACAACTATATTGAGATATTTTAATCCAAAAACTCTGGGAAAAAATAAAACGAGCAATTAAGACCCTGGCATTTTTAACTTGACGTCAATATTTAACATGGAAAAATCTTAACTAGTCATAGCGTGTAGTTTTTTTTTTGCACTGTGTTAATGTATAATAAATCTTTCACAGTGGCGTGCCCCGATTTTAGTTGCAAGGTAATGGGTTTTTTAAACTAGTTTTAAAATGTTCTATATTTAGCTCCAACTTTATCACCAAAATACCTATTATACCTCAATCTCTCTGTTATGTACAAACCAGAAAGTATATAATAAGAAGTTAGTGCCTAGTTTATTTTAATTTTCGGACACAGTGAGCCATTTTACAACAGATTTTTTTTTCAGCAAAACCGCTGGGATATGCCAATTAAGATTATCATTTTTTTTCGACGTAAATGTCATAACAAAATACGTCGGACAAACAAAAAGATCTATTGGAATTCATTTCAAAGAACATTTAGCACAATTAAGATACTGCACTATAGATAGATCATCTGCCGCCCAACTTATTTGAGATAATAATCACCACGTTAATGAGGAGAATCAAAAGTTAATAAAATATGTTAGACACCCACTACAGCTAAACGCCTTGGAGAGACAATATACTGCTAAATATAGTACTAATAAAAATGTATGAATCTCCTAAAGGCCGGTATCTACTTGTATCAAATGACTCGTAACGTAACCGCGAACATGTTACGATACGGCTAGTGGAGACGAAAAACTGTTGCATATTACTCGTAACCAACTAGACACGCGAGTTAACTTTCTTGTTAACACACTTGACTTTTTAAAATAATTTATTGATTATAGTTACATAAAATACTTATGAATAATAATAAAAATGATAAATATAAATTATGACAAGTTAAAAGAGACTCAAGCAATAACAATGTAGGAATGTCGTCCGTGGTCTGGTAACTTCCATATATAGTCTCTGGTGGGGCGTGGACCGAGAGGCGGTTTCCACCTAAGTTGCATTCTTGAAGGTGATCCTAGCAGGTGGCTGGTTGCTGATTTGAAGGTCTAGTTGTTTACCCATCTATGAATAGTTTATTCTTCTAATTGCGCTGCTTTTAATTAACCCATTCGTCAGCGACCTTGGGTGTTGAATCGGGATCTGTACTTCTTATATACATTGTATGAGTTGGCTATTGTTATCTCCTCCATCCTTTAGAGAACGAAGCCTATGGTTCGTTCCGAATAGTCATCGGGAATCCAGTAATTGGTTTGGAGTCAGCAGTTTTCGTTTTTGATTTCTGCCAGAAGTATCTTGCAGTTATTGTGATTATTGTTATTATTATCACAAGGTATAGTATAATTGTCCATACACTAGGGTGGTATATGGGCAAATCGATGGTTCCTGGAATGTTGCCATTGATGGATTGTAACTGGGATTTGATATTGTTCAAGTCGTGCAGTTGGACATTTTCTAATTTTAGTTCTGGTAATTTGTCTGGGAATATAGGTGCTTTATTTGTTACCAATTCGATGTTTGGGAGATTGAATGATTGTTGTGTTTCCGATGCCATTTGTACTGAACTAAATCTTTCGTTATTGATGATAAGTTGGCATTTGGGTTTCAGAGTCACCAGTTTTGTTCCGCTGATTATTTTGGTTTCTTCATTTTCTTCGCAGCTAAGTTTGATTTTCGTTTCTTCGGGTGCCACTATTATGTATTGGGTATTGCCATATTTAGAGACTGTTGTTTTTGTTATTTTGACAAGTTCTTGCTTGCAATTGTTTATCGGTTTCTGGAAGTTGATCAGTTTAATTTCGCATGGGTTGTTTTCGTTAAGTGCTGTCGGGTTGTCATTTTCACAAAAGTATGTCTGGTCTTTTAGATTCCTACACTTTTCGTTTCTGTAAGCGTAGTGTTTGCTGCTAAGGATTAGGTACTTGGTTCTAGGGACAATCATTCTGAAGGTATACGGATTTTTAGGGACTGGTAATGCATACAATTGATAATAAATATAATCTGATTTGTCTACTAAGGGTATATCTATTTGGAGTATAATTTTAAAATCAATTTGAACGGTTTTTATGTTAAATATTTTTTCGTAAAGTGAAATGTCGGATTTTGTTATTAATCTTGATTTTGAGATATGGTTTTCAATATTTTCTAATTCTTTTGATATAAATTTCAGTTTCAGTATTGACGTATGATACGTGTTCAATTTTAAAAAAGTAATTGCATTTTCTGTTGTTAATATCATGTTTAGTACATTATTTAACAAATAACTGATTTGAGTGAGTAATTCCAAATGTTTTACTCTATGAAAATTTGTTAGTTGGTCGCTTTTTAGACTATTTATTGTATATTCCAAATCGTTTATTCTCGCTACTATGGCTTCTTGGTTATGGTTCAGGTTGTGTATTGTTTTATTGAACTCTGTTATAGCATCTATCATTAGGGATGTCTGTGAACTCAAAAGTTGATGTACTTGATTTTGATCTTTCCTCAAAATTTCAAGAGCTTTGTATATTCTGTCGCCGTCATCTGCATCTAAGTTCCCAGTTATTAATTTGAATATCGATCCTAGTCCGTTTATTATACCTCTTTTGTTCCTAATCGTTCTTGGAAATATTCGATAAAATGTGTCATCAATATTGCTGATGGTGAAATTGATTGTTAAAATAAAATTTTTGTATTCTAACTTGTATTCTGCATTCATTACGCTTATTATGTTGTCCAAGTAAGTTTTTAGTCTGTTAAAGTCGTCGTATAGTTGTCTTAGGTCATGTATATGAATCATTCTCCATTTATCGTTGTCTGAAAAGGCTTGTCCCAGTTTGCGTGGCAGTATGCCTGGATTGTCTGTTAGGTCTTCTAATTGTGGTTTTACTCTGGTGAAGAGAATGAACCTGCAAGGCGAAGATTACGTAAATTGGTGATCGTCTGTTTGTCAGTTTTGTCGTTTAGTATTATGGATTTATTAGTCAGTTTCTTACGTCATGTCTCGTTTGTCGATTATCCGAATATCTAGGTTCGACTTAGCTAGGTGATATAATCGGACTGTTTGTTTAATCTATTTAGTTGGAACGAATTATTTTTTTCGTTGTTGCAATATTGGCAAGCTCTAATAAAAGCTTTGATTTTTTGTTTCATATTTGGAAAAAGAAATTTAGTTTTCATTCGTAAATATGTCTCCTTTGCATTTCTGTGATCTCTTTTACTTTCGTGAAATAAAACTATTGCGTCGTTAATTTCATTGTCGTTTATCTTCATGATTTTCTCGGGTTTATTCATGTTATTTAATTTTGACTGAGTTTCCATATTTACGGGATTTACTTCCGACTTGTAAACCTTATTGTGTGAGAATTTCCTTTCGTTATTGATTTTTGATTTTATTATTTGTGAAATTTGTTCCTTACCTATTTGTCTATGGTCGTCCTGTACCTGAATTAAATGATTACTTAACTTATCATTTTGCGTGGTGCCTGTATATTTTATTTTGTTCGGAATAACCGCCCTGTACTCTTCGATTTTAACCGGTTGGTCGATTTTATTGCGTTCTTTACACATTGAATATACATATTTCATTATACTGTCTGCATTGCTCGCTTCTTGTCGAGGCTTGTGCAAGAAATCTAACCTAATCTTATCTGCAATATTTTTTTGTACACTCCCCGTATAATTATTATTATAATTCTGGTGATAGTAAGAATTATTTGATATCATATTCGCTTTATTTTCAATATAACGGATCAAGTTATATCTTTTTGTATCGTCCTCGTATCACTCACATTTTTATTTCGACGATATTCATATGTGTTTAATGAAACTTGATCCCGTTTACATTTATTATGGGTAAAGATTTCTCCTGTGTCCTTTGTTCGTTGTAACCTTCCATCGTCATCGTTTAATGGCTGATTACGCTTTCCTATGTCGAGTTCAAGTGCAATAATGCTTCTGTCTATTGTATTACTTACGTTAAGGTGATTCATTTCATCATCTGCTTTGATGATCCTACTTATCCGATTGTTATTGCTACTACTATTACTACCCATCTTATCTTCATGATCCTTTGTATAAGGGAAGTTTATCTTAATGCTTCGATTTTTTAAATTGAGTCTCTGGTTTTTAAAATCAATGTTCGCTTGATTTTTTATCAAAAAGTCAATTCCAATAAGAGCTATGAAATTTTTGTTAAATTCAAATAGGCAAAACTCTTGTTCACTGTCCGTTAGTGAGTTTAAAATTATTTTGGCTCGATTATTATGGCTGGAGTAGCCATGCGCACTTTTTATTAAAAACGGGTGATTGTAAATCTTATTATAAAAGTTGTTATATGCTATGGACGGGTTTAAAAGGCTCTTAGTACTACCGGAGTCGAGCAGTATTTTTCCGGGTAGTTCTTTTATTATTACGTAGGGTAATTGGGATACTGTGTTAAAATTATTAATATCTATTACGGTTCTGTTTTTGAGCTCCCTGCTATCGGAAAATTTTGATGCTGTGCATCGTATAATTCGGAGGGTGATTGTTCATTATATGTTGCGTCATAATTTAATTCTTCTGGTAAGAAATGTTGTCTTCTTTCTAATTCATTGAAAGAAAAAGAATTATTCGTTTCGTAATAGTTTACTTCTTCTGGTATGAAATTTTGTCTTTTTTGAAAATTGTTGGAAGGAAAATTGTTTCGTCTATTTTGTGAGGGTTGTTGTCGGCTGAAATTAGTATGTCTCGTGTTGTTGCTGCCGACATCCATAGCCTGTGGATATCTTCTAGTATTGTCATTAGGGTTGTACGTCGGTCTTCTCATTGAGTATTGATTTGAAGGGCTCCCCTGAAATTGTGGGTGAGACATTTGGGGTCTGTTTGAATTATAGTTAAAAGGTGCACGATAATTTTGTTGTTGGAAGGGTTTTTGAAATTGAATATTGTTAAAATTTGGGGTATTTCTTTGGAAAACTGGTTTTTGTTGTTTGTCGTGCCTGTTATTGTTATTATTGTTGAAATTTGACCGTTGTAATAATCTGTCCCTATATTCATAATTTTCCTCGGAAAATATAAATTTTAAAGCTTGTTCTATGCTGTCTGGTCGAGTGGATCTGACCACCATACCAAGGGGATTTTTTAACCCACCGATAAACGCTTTCAGTGTCTGTTGTCTGTACATGTTTTGTTTTAATACTAAAATTCCCTCGTTACGTTCATTAGATATTAAATTAGAGATGAGTAATTGTTCAATGTGTCTGCAACGATTACTGAACGCTAAGGCATCCTTGTTATGTCTCTGTTTCAGTGTCAATAATTCGCCTAGTAAGCTGATTTCATCACGCTGGTCAGTGAAGTTCTCAACAATTGCCCGTCTTAAGTCTACCCATGTGTTTATAATTTTAGTGTTAATAATTAACCTGGCTTGTGCAATTAGTTTCGTTTGAATGTAATTTAATAGAAAATGGTTAAGATATAAATTTGGATTATCTGCATCATAGAATTGGTTCATTACTAGATCACAAGCTTTTAAGAAGTTCCCTACATTTTCAGGTTGTCCGTTAAATTCGGGGATTGCTTTAAGGTAAAACTCTTGGAATTGATTTGCCATATTTAAATTGTTTCTAGAATTATTTATATCGGGTTGTTCTACAATATCAATTTCGCCAATACTAATATTTCTTAATCTATATTCCAAATGTTCTAAATTATCAATATCGCTATCAGACATATAATATTATCAATATATGAGGAAATACAGTATATATATAATAATAATAATAATAATAATAACAGTTTATTGGGCAATAATTACAATAAATCAGACTACAAATAATGTGCAGTTAATAAAACAATCAAGAATCCAATAAACAAATCCTCCCACAAAAGTATTTTTATACTTGTGCGTGGGTTGACATATATATATATATATATAGGAAATAAAGGAAGCAAACAACTTACAGAATCGATGCTATTGCTGCTGTCTTCATGACGTCTCTCTTGATCGGTTCTTTGGCTGTTAAGCGTTGAAACGCAAAGAATCAATATACTTTTGGTTCTTCAGCACTATCCGTTGCGACTGCGCCAGTTAACTTTCTTGTTAACACACTTGACTTTTTAAAAGAATTTATTGATTATAGTTACATAAAATACTTATGAATAATAATAAAAATGATAAATATAAATTATGACAAGTTAAAAGAGACTCAAGCAATAACAATGTAGGAATGTCGTCCGTGGTCTGGTAACTTCCATATATAGTCTCTGGTGGGGCGTGGACCGAGAGGCGGTTTCCACCTAAGTTGCATTCTTGAAGGTGATCCTAGCAGGTGGCTGGTTGCTGATTTGAAGGTCTAGTTGTTTACCCATCTATGAATAGTTTATTCTTCTAATTGCGCTGCTTTTAATTAACCCATTCGTCAGCGACCTTGGGTGTTGAATCGGGATCTGTACTTCTTATATACATTGTATGAGTTGGCTATTGTTATCTCGCGTAACCGTTACAACCCGAACCACCATTTGTCGGTTTTTTACCGTCACATCAAAGAAAGGACACAGTCACGCGCAGCGACAAGTTGGGACGGGTGCTCTAGTTGTGTGTCGTGTACTGTTGCATTCGAAACTTTCAAACTTATTTTTCAGTCGTCATTCGTCTGTGTTGTTGTGTATTCTAGTCTTGTGTTGTGTTGTGGTCTGGCTTTTGTGTGCATCTTTTTCTCTGTGTGTATGTGACCATGGAGTGGACTAAGGAAGCTACAATTAATTTAATAGAACGCTATCATGAAAAAACTTTAATTTGGGATCCTCAACATCGCGACCATTTAAATAAAATTAAGAAGCAGGATGCGTGGATGGAGATTGCTGCCGACGGAGGAGGAACAGTGGACCAATGCAAAAAGAAAATGGACAACCTTTTAGCGTCGTTTAGGAGGGAAAAAATGAAAATAAAAAAATCTGGCGGAACTGAAACATTCATACGTATTATCACTGTTGCAAAATAAATATATAAAATAAAATAAATATTAATTACACAGTCCATTTCAAAAATTAAAATGTTCAATAATACAGTAAAACTGACTCACCTTAATGTATTCCTTGAGTGTGTTTATAATCGCATCACATACTTCAGGGACGATTCTGCTAATTGACTGTTTAGAAATTTTAAACAAATATTGGAGGCTGGCGTATGAATCGGCAATGGCCAAAAAACGCAATGTTACCGCCAACCTGTCTTGCACTGAAATTGAATCACGAAATCGCGTGTCTTGTCTAGAAATCGATGGCCCAATTGAATTTAGTAGGAATTCGAAATCAGTGGGATGCATTCTTGGGAAATTTTTGTACATTCATATTATATGCTGGAATTTTAAATCCGCCATCAGGTTTGATCCACATCTTCCTACTTTGATATAATTTCGAGATCCACCATCGCGGAGATTTTCGTTTCTTCTTGCTCAAAATCTGGTGGCGAATAAAAATATATGAAGCTGCTGCTAGCTGTAACTGCAGAGCGGCATTCATATTGCTGAAGTCAGATAAAGACTGAGGGATTTTTTGATGAGCGTCGAGAACAAGTCCACGTATGTGGCGTAACCCCATTCGGTTACGTTACGAGCTGATTGATACAGCCAAAAATCAAAAAAAGTCAAAATGCGTGTCGTGTCATCTTGCAACACTCTGTAACATGTTCGGTGTTACGTTACGGGGCATTGGCTTATATGGATAGCCGTCTTAATAGATTACTTTACAAAACAAATACCGACAGAAGCACGTCCGATAGATAATAAAAGAATACAGATATTTCCGACAAACGAAATATGTTAATTTTGGTGTCGTTGAACCTCCCTAAGTCGTTAGTAAACGACTACCTGCAGAAGAACATAAATCGGGTTGTAGATATAAGGTATTTAGAATTATTCGTTCTATGATGACGCTAACTTGGTTAGTGAAACGATCGTCAGGTTTTTTCAATATGTTGTGGTGATTTGGGTTCTCCAAGTGTACTTATTGATACTTTCATTTCGTGTATTTAATGCAACCAAACATGGAATTTCATTATTTTACAACAAACCGGAAACTATAAATTCAATGTGTGTAAACATATATACAGGCTGTGGCGCCAAGACCTTTAGTTAGCCGCTTCTCAATAACTACTCCGATTTGAAATTTGAAAATTTACACTCATATGAGACAAATTCCAGTTCAGTGAAAATAGTTTACTTTATGTCAGACTTCCGGTTTAGCCGGAAATGACCATCAACTTGCTTATTTTAAATACAACATGGTGATTTTCATTATATTTTTGAATTCTACATTGAATTTGAGATAAATTATTATGAATATACCATATCTGAAAAATCAACTGTTTTCGAAATTTTTCTTGACTTTTTTGAACATTCTCGCGAAAACCAAGGTGAACGTGGCACGCTATCTCACTGTGGAAATACAACCGACCAGGCTCAGTTTTTGCACAGATGACCCTCTGTTTGGCACCTACACGACACGTTTGATAACGTTTCTTCTAAATATACAGGGTGGTCAGAATTAGCCGTGCCATTTGGTAAAATTCAAATCACAATTACTCGCTTATTTCAAACGGAACACCCTATATTTTCTAAGCTTTTTCGGTTTGCATCCGGTTTTCCTTTCAATGTGTATTAGCATTCCATATACCCAAATTCCACGGTTTCCCGAATATGTCAATTTTATTGGATTCATTTATTTCAAATTGTCACAATAGATTTAAAGCAGGCTTTGGAACTTGATAATATGCTTGTTAACGTCTACATGTAAAAAGAGCATCAAGCGAAGCTTATTGTCATAAAAATCGAGATCCTATCAGTCAACGCGGTGCAAAAATGCAAATTTGCCGTACACAAACGACGATTTTTTGAGCTTCTAATTATTTATGGTGAGTGCCAACGAATTGTGGAACGAACATGTCGTGCATTTGCAGAAAAGTACCCGAATAAACCGAAACCCAGCCACGACATGATAAAGGGGTTGCTGCCAAATTATTCACAGCATGGAAGTTTTCGCCCAAAAGTACAGAAGCGTAAGCCACTCGTCGATAATGAGGTAAACGAAGTGAACGTATTGGCATTTTTTGTTGCTGATCCCAAGGCATCCACCAGGGATTGCAAAAAGAATTACTCAGCGAGAACGAATCACTGAATTTTGAAAAAGCATCATTGGAGGCCCTTCTCTTACCACCCGATACATGGTTTGCAACCAAACGATCTTCCTAGACGTGTTGAGTTCTGTGAATGGTTCTTATTGAAAACAGAAGATGAGAATTTCTGCAAGAGAATTATTTGGTGCGGTGAGGCGAAGTTCTCCAAAAATGGCATGCACAATCGCCACAATAGTCACTTCTGGTCAGATGAGAATCCCCATGTTACCAGGATCAACTATTTCCAAGAGAGGTGGTTATTCAATGTGTTTTGTGCAATTAAGAACGATAAGATTTTTGGGATTAAAATATACGATGAAAATCTCACTGGTGTGAGTTATACTGATATTTTGCACAGAGTGATTCTAGTTTTTCTCAACACATTACGTTTAGAAGAAGCTAGAACAATCTGGTATCCGCAAGACGGAGCACCGCCCCACAGTTTCCATTTATATCATAATTTTTTGCGCCAACATTTTAAAGATAGGTGGATTGCCAATAACGGCCCACATAGATGGCCACCACGGGCCCTGACTTAACGCCTCTGGATGCAAGCATATGGGGCTACATCAAAAATAAAGTTTAGCACGAACCTGTCACCACAAAAGAAGACATGGTAGGTAGAGTTTTACGTGCCTTCAATTCACTGAATTCGAGAGAAATCAGAAAGACTACGAACCATAACATTATGAGACGAATAACAAAATGCCTCCATGCCAGTGGGAGTAATTTTGAGCATTTGTTATAAGTTCCATAATTTTTTTATTTGTTTTTGTGTTTTAGTTTTGCACTAGCTATTAGTTAAATTCTATACTCATTTATAATAAATAATTACCTACCTTGTTGAGTTGTATTTTGGTTTTAAAAGTTAGTTGACACATTGATTTAACAGAACTAAACAAGGGAAATGCAGCGATTTGGATGCAAATACAAAGTGTTCTCTTTTTTACGCGAGAAGGCCCAACAAATGTTATGTTCTCATTTGTGAGAGGAGGGACTTGACATGTAGACGTAAACAAGCATATTATCAAGTTCCAAAGCCTGCTTTAAATCTATTGTGACAATTTGAAATAACTGAATCCAATAAAATTGAAATATTCGGGAAACGGTGGAATTTGGGTATAGGGAATGCTACTACACGTTGAAAGGGAAACCGGATGCGAACCGAAATAGCTCATAAAATATAGGATGTTCCATTTGAAATAAGCGAGTAACTGTGATTTGAATTTTACCAAATGGCACGACTGATTCTTATCACCCTATATCTTGAAAAGAAACGTTATCAAACTTGTCGTATAAGTGCCAAACTGAAGGTCATCTGTGCAAAAACTGAGTCTTCTGAGTTGTATTTCCACAGAGAGATAGCGTGCAACGTTCACATTGGTTTTCGCGAGAATTTTCAAAATAATCGAAAAATTTCGAAAACGGTTGATTTTTCACATATGGTATATTCGTAGTAATTTATCTCAAATTCAATGTAGAATTCCAAAATATAATGAAAATCATCATGTTGTATTTAAAATAAGCAAGTTGACGGTCACTTCCGCTTAAACCGGAAGTCTGACATAAAGTAAACTATTTTCACTGAACTGGAATTTGTCTCAATCGTATGTGCGTAAATTTTCAAATTTCAAATCGGAGTAGTTATTGAGAAACGGCTAACAAAAGGTCTTGGCGCCACACTCTGTATGTGTAAGTTGTTCGGGTGGCTTTACGCAAAAAGCCTGTCGAATTGACCGCTTGGACAGCAGCAGTGAGAAAATGTATACAGGTGAGTTGCTCTAATCGGTAGACAAAGGTCCTAGTGACTCGAAAATCTTAACAGTCAGCCCATGCAGCAGCCACGTAAATAAACTCGTACAGCAAGTGATCCGCATCTGCAGATAAAGCCGTGAACCTTGCAGTCAAAGGAAAACAAATGAACTGGTAGTGGAAGCAATAGCATGGCAGCCAAAAATAGTCGACTTTGCAGCGAAACTGATAGCCTGGTAGCAAAAGCTAGTCAGTCCGGCGGCAGAACTGATAGCCTGGTAGCAGAAAATTGTTCGCCTGCAGCAGAACCCTGTTTTTGAAGAAAGAAAAAAACGATCATGGTACACCTGCTATATTTTCGAAATTGTTTTAAAACACCCACCGTCTTCACGTAAAATATCAAGCACTTATTCCACATACAAAATGGTGGGTATTTCACAAATTTATTCCTCATCTGTGCAATTTATACTTGCACCAGCTCTAGCTTTATTTACGTTGTTTCATCGGGTGGACCTACTAGTCAAATGTCTTCAAGCTGCGTTCTAGTGATGGGTCGTTATTTAACTGTCAGCTATTTTTAAACGGTTACCGAGCCGTAACGGTAACCACCAGTTATGGATTTATAAAAAACGGCTTAAAAAGTAACGCTTTTTACACTAACCTAGAATTCGGAGTCGTGTCTGTTACAGTTCTACTGCAACTAGGTTCGATGAATAAACATCGGTTTTCATCGGCAACTGTTATTTAACCATTTAACGGGATGAATAGCCTTGAGATTGGGAATGCTCGCTCTCGCTCACAGCTTTAGGGACGTACGATCTTCGGTACAATAAAACGGTCGGTTTAATTTTAATTTTAACTTTAACCGGTTGTTGATGGGGATACGGCCAAAGAGGTTGTAAGGGATAGAGGTAACAAAGGTGCAGTTTTGCAATACAAGAAGCCTGTACACTTTTCCTAACTGGGCGGAGTTCGGTGACTTGAGTGGGAGAAACGTCAGGGACGTATTTAGGAATTTTTAGTTTGGTTAGAAATAAAACTGAAATTATTCAATCATTGAAATGTAATGCTTATTCATGAATTTCTTAAGCTTTTGTATAAATAGGTAACCTAAAAAGGTTCGGAACGCAGCAAGTGCGTTATGATAGTGAATTTTCATAACAATATTAAATAATATATTTATATAAGCTGTAAGATTTAGCCTTATATTAAAAGTTATGAAAATTAATTTATTTAATTAGGAACAGTAAAACAAGGTAAAGAAGGACAAGCAAAAACATGATCTATGACATATATTTATAGAGTAATTTGGGTACAAAACTCAAACAAAGCAATTGATAAACAGGAAATATACTCTAGAAAAATACACTAGAAAGCTGAAAAAAAAATCCTTTGGTTGATGCATTGAGGGTGATTGTATGCATGCAGGAGAAGAACCCCCAGGAGGAAGAGGGTTTCTGCTCCTCACCCAAAAATTCGGGGGGTTCTCCTTCCCCTTGTGCATGCATACAACTACCTTCAAAGCATAAAGCACAAGAAAAATTTCTTGGGAGCAACCCACAAGAAGGTTGCTGGACCTGGGCGAATATGGGGTAGACAGGGTTTAAAGGAGGTATTGCTGTAAAATGTGAAAAACGCATGTTTTCAAAGTCCCTTAATTTTCTTGGGGGTTGTTTGCCAGAAAATTTGTCTTGTGGCCGAGGAAGGTTCTAAGCATGTTGCTGGAAAAAAATATCTAAAACCCTCATGCAGTCAACTGCAAATTTACCGAAATTACATTCTACTTCGTCGCCTATAATGTCTTTTTCAGATAATGTAGAATACAGAGCTAAATTAAATAGGTTCACTTGCATTTTCATTTCTTTTTTATTTTTATATTACATTTATAAGCACAATATGCGTATAATTAAGGAAACCCTTAATTAACATTGCAGCAACACAAACTTGAAAAGTGGAGAAATTATTTACAGTATGTTAACAGTTATAAACTTGATATCATCATGTTACAGTAGTATTCTGATAATAAAAAATTACATCTAACTGTATGCACACAACAGCTGGTGTGTTACGAGATGTGATGAAACGCCAAACTGACTGTACCACAGCATTAGCATAATATTATTATGCTGCCACATTATCATATCTCTCTAGTAATGGTATCATGTCAAAAACCTACACTAGAGGCTAAATTTCCAATTTCTTCTTTGTTTATGGTGTCTGTTTCTACTGTCCTAAATTTCCAATTTGATATTGACAATAAATAACACTACCACACAATGACAAATGACAGCTGAGCTTCAGCACAGACGCAGTCTAACAAAGTTGTCGGATAGAGTAAATTATGATCGGAGGGATACCTAAGTTAAAAATCATGAGAAATGGGTAATTCGAAATTTGCAGGTATTAAATACAGTATTTTTTAACTGACTGATAAAATTAAATTTTATAAAATGTTTTCTTTATTATCAGAAGTTGTAAAAATTTCATATGTTTATACATGAAAGGTTTAACTACATGAAATTTCTGAAGATCGGGCAACCCCGGTCAGCAACATCTTGACATCTGGCAATGGTTGTAACTTCCATTGTTTAGATTTTATCTACAATTTATTTAAATAGCATAACAGTACAGGTAGCTGTATTGCTCTGCCTCTGTCCAACATTGTAGATATTGCATTACAGAATTTGAAGTGATGTCGAGGATTATTTTATTATTAATTTCGAATAACTTCATTTTTCTTTGATCAAAAAAACTTGAAAATTGGTACACAACCACATCTCAGTATGTTCTTTTAAGTTGTAAATTTTCGTTCCAATCACTTAAACAATTTGAAAGCTATTGCGTTTAAAAAAATATATTTAATTTTTTGTTAGGAAAAACTATGCGTTAAGATCTGATGAACGAACTCATCCAAGCCATTAGCAAAATAAGCGTAATTCCAAAATTTTCTCCAAATCAGTGAAATATTTTTTGGGTTATTGGTTGGATAAATTGTTGGATGAATATATTGGATAAAGTTGTATATTCAAAAGGTTGGATAAATAATAATAGCTTTTATTTCAACAACAGAAGAAAATACAAAATAAAGTACATTGTACTGTTTACAAATTAATGTTAACATTCCTTGTCTTTTTTAAAGAAATAGAGATTAATTTCATTGATTGCTGTTGCCCTTACTTCGTGAAACTGGTCCATACTTCATACAGACTTGGAGACTACTTCTCTGGATTCACTGTTGGTTTTCGTTTTTGTAGGTGAAGGACGTAGCCAGCGCGTAAGCTAACTGAAGCAAGTGGCCCTTCTGAATTCTAGATGTTCTTCAACGTCTCTGTTACTGGTTTTGCTGCTTGATAGTATCCTCAGACAGAAAAAAATTGAATTAATACGAAATCATGACAATTACAAATAAAGATCTGTTGCTATTTTATGATGTTATAATCAAAAAAATCTTTAAAAGTGAAAATAAAGTAAAACAAATATGACGGATGACGCCTTTAAAATGTCTACGTGATGTATATCAATATTTAACATAAAGATAGAAGAAACCTATAACAGTAATAACTATAATAACAATTACAACAATAAAATAACTAAACAAACACATTAATAAAGCAGACTATACAATGAAAATATCGACACACATCATGTCTTATAACAACTTTTTGGAAAAAATAGTTAGATTTATGTTGTCTGATTTATTTAATTAGGAAGAAGAATATCTCAGAAATCCTAAATATTGTCGTGTATATGCTTTTTTACTTCTAAAGCTTAAAACAAGTCTAGTTTACACTTGTTATGACAAAAATGTTGTGGTTTTATGCCGTTATTTACTGTGGGTCTATGTTGGGTATCAATAATATGTTTTGCAAATGTAGATTTGTCAGCATGGTTATTTCTAAATGCAAAAATATGTTCTTTGTATTGGGTGTTAAAATTTCTAGAAGTTTGATCGATGTAGATTGCGTTACGTGTGCATTTCACAAATTTTGAATACCTATACAAATACAAAAGTAGCTTTTAAATCTTATAACATGACGCTTGATTTATTAGATTATTTCAAATAATTGATTGGAAGTATTATCACAGATGATGGTAAGTGTAGGAAAGGTCTGAAGAGGATCGCGATGGCAAAACAAGCATTCAATAACCACAGTACTGTTCTCACTAATAAACATTTTAACCTGTACATGAGGAACAAATGCAAGTCGTACGTGTATGGAGTATGGTAATGTATGGGGCGGAAACTTGGGCTGTAGTTAAGCAGGATATGAAGAGAATATAAGCTTTTGAAATGTAGACAAGAAAAATTTCAAAGACAGTGCAGGTTGATAGAAAGACGCTTCAAAGTGTGCTAGGAGAGGTGAAAGAATAAAGAGGGTTGCTCAAAGAAATAGAGAGGAAGCTAAAATTTATTGGTCATATTATAAGACATAATAACTTTCCGATAACATTATTTGAAGGACATACGAGTACTTGAAATGTACACTGAATTATTGGCCCTTAAATAAGAGAAGTTTGTTATAAACAGCCCCTAAACTTCTACTTTTATCAAATAGATTTTTGTTATAATGATGTATTCTAATAGAAACATACATAGAAGATATTAGTTTAATTAGATGGCCATAATGACAAGTCAAAAGATTTTGTTCTCGAAAGTGAACTTCAAGTTTTTTAAATATGCTGTTTTGGTTTATTATAGTTTTTAATATTCGCATGTTTATTTCCTTTACATTTATAATCACCGCAGATTCATTTAAGTATGTTTGAAGAACTTTTTCTGCAATAGTGCAAATAGATATTACATCGTCAGATGGGTATGTGAGGAGTTGACCTTTGTCTTTCTGATCTATAAACGATGTTAATAACACAGACCTCTCCCCAACAAGTTCACCCGCGCATTCTTCGCATCTCAGAGCTTTTGTTATTTTCCTTACTACATAGCCAGATATATATGTCACGACTTCTTTCTTAAACTCTGATATATTCATATCTAATATTTGAAGAACTGTGTCGTCGTCAAAATTATCTATTTGACTCATGTCTTCATCTGGTTCTTCAGATATTCGTTCTCGCCCACAAGTTTTATTTATTACCTCAATGGGTGACAGAATAGGAATTGCTTCCAAAGGGATACAATTTCCTTTAAATGAATCTTTTAATTCAAGATGCACCATCATCCTTTTATATGCACTTTTAAATTGCTTTGCTGATGGGTTATTGTTATAGCCTCCCATGGATCTAATTTGCCCAAAAAAAAGCTCAATATGATCCTGACTGATTTTGTAAGTGGGAAAATACAGCAAAAAATTATTGTCGGCAATTAAAGTTTTATAAACAAATTGCAAACTTTGTATGCAAAATAAAAAGCCAATTATACCCATTTTTCTACCACTCTCACACAGAAGCGGTCCATCAATTATCCTAAGTGACGTTAAATATTGTGATAGCTCTTTTAAAAATACATTAATGTTTTCAAAATTTTCTGCGTTTATTGCTTTCTTAAAATCTGAATTGTTTAAATTTCTAGAATTAAGAATGTCAAATAAATTGTTTATAAGTCGGATAAATTTCACAGTTCCCTCACATTCTTTGAACTCCTCAAGATGTAAAACTTCATTGCAATATTCCAAAGAATGTGCCACTGAGTGGCTAAAAAGTTGTGTGGCTAATTTAACCTTCATTTTTTGGTTTGTATAAAATATATGCGATATTCTTAATTTATTTGCCAAATGAACGCCCTCCTGATCCTGTAACTCATTTAATTTTACTAAATAATCCCACTTTATATTTTCCCCATTCTCATCAATTATTAATTTTTTATCGCCTAATGTGTTTCTTATCAGTTTGATCATATGACATGGATCAAAAAAGACTGCAATTTTCCTACCTGAACTAGGATCAACAAACGTAGAGTTAATGTTCCTCCAATTCAAATCGCAGCCAAGTTCTTTTGCTAACGTTAGGTTATTTGTTGCCTCATCAAAAGTTATTGAGACCACGTATATGCCCGACTCATTTAGTAGCGTTAAACACTGTAATACCAAATTTTGTTTTTGTGTACCCCTTAAAGAGTCGATTAAAAAATATCCAAGAGGAAGCTTCCATGATTGATTAATGCTAACAAGCATAAAAACAAGAGCTTCTTTGGCTACAGGGTTACAATCGGTCTCAAGATTTGTACCAAAATCTACAAACCCATAATATTTTACCCCATCCCATTCTATATGTTGGCGAATTGCCATCTCATCTATGACTAAAGAACATATAAGTTTTCCATTTGTGCTTTCTGATTTTGACTTTAATAAGTTGAACACCTCTGACGTAAAACCAGCTTCCCCATTAACGCTTTGATACCATCTAGATATAGTTTTTGGATGAGGAAGAGCCGAGTTAAATGTGTTTCTGACAAAACTGTAAGCTTTGGGAGAGTAATAATGCAGCGTAAGAGAAAAAGCTTTAAGTTGATTTTCATACTTATGTTTACGACCTAATTGTCTTTGTAAAAATTCTTCATTAGGTCCTATTTGCATTAATGTTTCTAATGTTTCGTCGGTTACTTTACCTTTTAGTTGTTTGATTATATTCGCAAGGGTTGCTGTTCTCTTCTTATAATGATGAACACTACTGCTGAGCCGTTTAATTTTTTTTCGTGCATCGAATAACTGCTTCTTCAGTTTACGTTTGCGCGGTGTAACAACCTATAAAAAATGTTCAGTGATAAACCATTTATTTTCTCAAGTAAAATGAATATATAAACAAAATTTCCAACAACACATTTTGGTTAATAGTGGTTGAGATAAATTGCAAAACAGTTGTTTCTAACTTATTTAATCATGGACTATACAAACTTAAACACCATATAAAATGTGATGGAATAACATATTAGGTTTTTTAAAATTATACTGATTTCATAAACGGCAAAAACTGAATTTAACTCACCATGTCCTTCAAAGTGGGTGGCATTGAAGGTGTTTTCATTTCAGCAAATCCTAAACTACTAAACGATCTTTGCGGTACCTCTACAACAGTTTTCTCTTCATAAAAACCAGCACTTGTTGATGGCCGAGAATAATCCATTACAGGTACATTGCTACCAGACCAAGTACTAGTTGACAGGTCAGCTGCAAATGGCACATTGATAGCAGTTATATCAGTCATTGGCTGCTCGCCAAAAACGACTTGTGTTGATGGCTTGTTTGTTACCTGCATAAATAAATTTGAAACGAATACCATTAATGTAAATTTGCAGGGCTAATTAAATTACGATAAATATCATAACAATATATTACGTGAATGTAATTAGTAGCATAGTTACTAGAGATGAGCGATATATAGCTACCGGTGATTTAATCGCTTCTATTAAAAGATCGCTGTTAGTAGCTGTTATTAAAACACAAAACAACAGCGATTGTGAAAACCGAGATTTACACAAATCATTAGAATAATTATTTCTATGAAATTCATCTTATACTAAAAACTCCATGACAAACAGCAATTGCTGTATTCATAATACACGCAATCGCAGTTTGTGCGAGCGAGTAGAAGTATCTGTATACTTTCCTTCTCGCCATTATTAGAATACAACATTTCTCCTTTTCTTATAGGTAGAAAACGAAAAACTCATGATACAAATAACGCGAGATATGATAATGAGACTATCTATTTTTAGCACCGTCACGCGCATGGCGTCATGTGGTGAGTCCAATGCAATAATAATATGCTGTCGTACAGTGGAGTTTGACGGTTCATCACAACCCCTTAACAAATTAGGTATTTTACTGATATTTGAGTGCATACAGTTGGAGTTAACTTTTTAAGATCAGAATACTATACTATGATTATGTGACATGATGATCAAATCAAGTTTATGAATGTTAAGGCCCCCTGTAAATGTCTACGAACGTCTTCTCTACTTTTTAAGTTTGTGTATCACCAATGCTAATTCAGGGCTCCCCTTAATTATTATACTTCACTTGTGCATATATATATATATATATATATATATATATATATATATATATATATATATATATATATATATATATATATATATATGTGTGTGTAATATAAAAATGGAATGGAATGTAACTTCAACCACATTAAAGTGACGTATAGAAACTTTTTGATTGCGAATGACTTTGTGTTAAGTGTGTAGTTGGCCTTCTATAACGTTACTCACCATGTGATGTCATAGGAGGGGACGGGGCATATGCGCAATATCATATATCTTGTAAGTCATTATATCATGGAAAAACCTGCTGAATCTAGAATTAAAGCAGCACCGAACTGTAGCATATATATGCCTTCCAACTTTTTCATTATATTAAAATAAAAATAATATGTAGATTTCTCTCATCGTATATTCTTGTAATATGCTAATTTTATAGAACTTTTATTAATAGTAAAAATCTGAGTAGTTTTAAAATTAATATATAATTTAAAAGTTATCTGAAGATCATATTGTGGTTTCAATTAAGCGGTTAACACTAACACCTTGTAAGTGTTTAAAATAATAGCATACGCACATGCAGCATTGTAAATGGCTAAACCACAATCGCAGTAGCTGTTTAAAGTCCCTGTTATTTAAAAATAGCCATCACTGATATCAGTGCCATTGAAAAACCGCTGTTTGGCTATATATATATATATATATATATATATATATATATATATATATATATATATATATATATATATATATATATATATCACTAATAGTTACATAAATTAATAACCTTGATTCAGTACTTACCAATACAGGTATAGAACTTTTTTTTAAGTATACTGCAAAAGGTGATTTTTCTAAATCATAAGATTCCTCGGTAAAATGTAAATTGCACACATTTGAGTTCATAAAAATATCTTCATCGCTTAAATTTAATGCTCGTTTCCAAGCCTCGTATCTTTCACCACCTTTGGGAAATCTGAAAATAATATCTCAAATTATCTACTTTATCAGTGACTGAACCTCTAGAAAGATGCAGTAATAGATAAAACAAAACTATTCTACTTTTTTTCTGCTTCTACTGGAACTACATAGGTAAATACATCTAATTCAAATAATAATTGCCAAACAAAATGCCTAATTTCATTACAAATATTCAATAAATAATGCATTATTAAGATTTTATTTCTTGAAAAAACACAATTGACAATAATAAATGCTAAAGATTTAACAAAAGCAATACAATGTGTAAATACGGACCTGTGAAAACCAATAAACATTTGGCGCCAAACAAGGAAACAGAAGACATGTAAACAACTTACCGAAATAAATGCACAGTTGCTTTATCCTTTTCATAATTGGCACTTTTATTGTACATACAGTTCTTCACAATACACCTTGGCATTTTTTAACTTTTACACTCTTAAAACACTGCTAAAAAACGGCAAAACACACAAGATAACCTCTAATCGCAAATCAACAAACACTTCAAATACTTGTTGACAGCTGACAATAACTTCAAGAGCGGTTGGGGGAACGAATCAAAACAAAACACATTAGCGCGTTATTCAAAATTTTGTTTGTGATTGGACGGTGACAGGAGTGGGAAATCGACAGGCTGCAAACTCGGCTTTGTTCCCTCTAACATATACAACCTCTTTGGGATACGGCATACGGACACTACTACACAGAGTTATTCTGTTAAACTGAGAAGCTGTTATTTTTCAAACAGTTGAGTTTCCGACTAGTATGTAAAGCCAAATATTTAATAATAAAAAATGTTGGGTGAAAAGATGAATTTCTGTAAAAACGTGTTATTACTTTCACTATAGACAACGCAAAATAGGGTAATTTCACGTGAAATTAAAGTACTTATTTATTTAAATTTATATACATTACCTAAGAAAACAGTTAACACGTCATTTTCGTTTGTCTGATAATAGTTATCAAATTGATAAAAAATATATAATGATACAACATTTTTTAATATCTATATACATTTAAATATAAAAAATTAAATGAATATATATATATATATATATATATATATATATATATATATATATATATATATATATATATATATATATACAGGGTGTTTCCAAATTGATGCGAAAAATTTTACAGGGTGATTCTTTGGAGAGAAATAAGGGGTGTCTTTTTATTAAGTTTTTCTTGAAACCCCTTGTCCTCCAAGTTACAGCCCTTTGAAATTTTTGAAACTAATTTTAAAACAACGAATATTAAAATAAGTAAATAAACAATTAATACTATATATCTTCCAATTTTTTTAAAACTCAAACTCAATTTTTTATACTGTTGGCTGTTGTTTGCACAGTTTTTAAAAGTGGACTGATAAAGATGACCAGCGAACCGAAAATGTAACTAGAGATAGAGATATTTCTAAGAAAGAATAAAAGCATAATGTAATAACAAACCATATGTACAGAATAAAGGCAAATTTCTTTACCGAAATTTTATGAGCTGCGTTATGTTAGGGAGTTCTTAGAATCACTCACTGTGTAGCAATAAAAGTTCTAACGTCTAACGTCCCAAGACGTGATAAATAATGATATTTATTGATTCTTGCTGTGGCATTGACATTGACGTAAAGACCCCTCATAAAATAAATTTGTTAGAAATGACTAGTTTATAATTCCTAAAACATCTAAGTAAATACTAATATAAGACTACTTTCTGATTTCTAAAAGTTTCGCTTCAGAGTGGCAAAAGATTTACGACACGCTTATTATAATTTCTTAACCCTTTGTTTCTTTTCATATCGACAAAATTTGAGATTTATACACTACGTGAAATAACGGGGTAAAAATACAATGCATTTATACTAGTGTGCTCGATCTCGCTCACAGCTTTGGAAATGTAGGATACTATCGATCGACTATCCAGTTTAAAATAACTTAAGCCGTTATTTTCAACGGTTATTATTAAATAACGTTAACGGCTTCAACTGTTAACAGAAAATAACCGTTTTTCCTTTCACTACTGCGTTCTAACAGCGCTTTGGCTTGTCGTCGGTAGGAATCGAACTTTCCTATTCGCTTCTCATTGGCCCTGGTGCCAGGTCTCCATTATTCACACTCATTTGTCGAGAGCTTGACGCGTATTTATAGTGAAAAAGTTCAGACACATTAGCCAACCGCCTACGTCTATTTAATACTCATAAGGAAATACAAAAAACTTCTGTCTGAACCCGAAGATATATTGAAGTATAATACTGTCTTTGTTAGCGGTTAAATGCGTGTTGTGTTTCAGATCTTGGAAGTTAGCACGTGATCTATCTTTTTAAGAAGAGCAAAAACTGTAGTGTTTTCCTATTGCGATATTTTATTTCTTAATCAATGAGTTCTTTACACTGAACTACGTTGCAACTAAAATACTCTGATCAGGTAGTAATATTTTTCTCTTAAGAAACCTGTAACAGTGTCTACCACGAAGCGAATTTTCATAAATTCTCTATGAAGGATTTAAACCGCAATAGTTTGGATATTTCCAATCTTGAAACAAGAAAGGACTCGCAGCATTAAAAAAATGCTAACAGTTGGACTGGAGGCATAGCTTACTGTATAAACAATGTGACCCGACAAAAAAGTCTAGCGTAACAATGCATTGAATGCACGGTTTCTAAGAAAGTTTTGACATCAAACAATGAATACTTCGATGTGAAGCTTGAAGTCTTGTCATCGAAGGCGTCTGCGTATATTTAAAGTAAACTTGCTGCCCAGTGGGGCATCAGAAAAGTCATGTAAGTCACGTTAGGTCATGGGATGCTCGCTCTGCCGTCTGTTAGTGAAAATTGTTGGACTCCAGGCTTGCAACATTTCTTCGTAGCTGAGTCTTTGTGTACCCTACGACAACGGACTTGCCGCTCGTTCACTCCCCAACCGGTCACGATCTCTAGATAGGTCTGGATACCAGGATGGTTTGCCATATTATAGTTGTGGTCTTGTGTAAGTAATGTCGAGTACGTTGCAACTAAAATACTCTGATCAGGTGGTAATATTGTTCTCTTAAGAAACCTGTAACAGTGTCTACCATGAAGCGAATTTTCATAAATTCTCTATGAAGGATTTAAACAGCAATAGTTTGAATATTTCCAATCTTGAAACAAAAAAGGACTCGCAGCATTAAAAAAAAAGCTAACAGTTGGACTGGACGCATAGCTTACTGTATGAACAATGTGATCCGATACAAAAGTCTAGCGTAACAATGCATTGAATGCACGGTTTCTAAGAAAGTTTTTGCGACAACAAACATTGAATACTTCCATGCGAAGCTTGAAGTCTTGTCATCGAAGGCGTCTACGTATATTTTAAATAAACTTGCTGCCCAGTGGGGCATCAGAAAAGTCATGTAAGTCACGTTAGGTCATGCGATGATCGCTCTCCTGTCTTTTAGTGAAAATTGTTGGACTCCAGGCTTGCAACATTTCTTCGTAGCTGGGTCTTTGTGTACCCTACGACAACGGACTTGCCGCTCGTTGTACTCTCCAACCGCTCACGATCTCTAGATAGGTCTGGATACCAGGATGGTTTGCCATATTATAGTTGTGGTCTTGTGTAAGTAATGTCGAGTACGTTGCAACTAAAATACTCTGATCAGGTAGTAATATTCTCTTAAGAAACCTGTAACAGTGTCTACCATGAAGCGAATTTTCATAAATTCTCCATGAAGGATTTAAACCGCAATAGTTTGAATATTTCCAATATTGAAACAAAAAAGGACTCGCAGCATTATAGAAATGCTAACAGTTGGTCTGGACGCATAGCTTACTGTATAAACAATGTGAGCCGACATAAAAGTCTAGCGTAACAATGCATTGAATGCATGGTTTCTAAGAAAGTTTTTGCGACAGCAAACATTGAATACTTTCATGCGAACTTGAAGTCTTGTCATCGAAGGCGTCTACGTATATTTTAAGTAAACTTGCTGCCCAGTGGGACATCAGAAAAGTCATGAAAGTCACGTTAGGTCATGGGATGCTCGCTCTGCCGTCTTTTAGTGAAAATTGTTGGACTCCAGGCTTGCAACATTTCTTCGTAGCTGAGTCTTTGTGTACCCTACGACAACGGACTTGCCGCTCGTTGTTCACTCTCCAACCGCTCACAATATCTAGATAGGTCTGGATACCAAGATGGTTTGCCATATTATATTTGTGGTCTTATGTAAGTAATGTCGAGTAACCTGGCACACTGGGGTGTGATACAGCGGAATGATTTACAGCTGAAGCTTGTCATATGATTAGCCTTCGAGCAAACGTGGGAGACGTCAATCAAAATATTCTGTTACAATTAACCCATATATTTTTGTAGTTTTACTGCAGTGAGTTGGATACCACCGATACAATAATTCGACTACGGATTATTGCTTTCTACATGCAATATAAAGCACTTTGAGATGTTAAGTGGAAGTAACTACTGCCTGGACCAGTATTTCCGTCTCTGAAGATTTTGAAGCACACTTCTCCGGTATTGTGAGATCCCAAAATATTATTGACATCGTCGGCACACTTTGATCTAATACTATGTGGTAGGTCACTGGGATACACCAAAAATAAAAGGTGGCCGAAACACAACTTTGCTAGAAAAAAACATAGTTTTTTGTGTAATATTACTTAAGCCGATTTTTTTTTAAAAAAAAAAGATCGTTTTTTATGAAAGAAATCGTTTGCAAATTTTCAGGTGAATTTTTGTGACTTATAATATTCGCAGATATGTAAATAGCTCGAAGTGATTCGGTGGCCACGAAAATCGGAGCGGTTTTTTCGGGAACATTTTAGTTTATTTTCAAAAACTTTTTGTACTTTTTCAAACCATAAAGTTGTTTTGATGAAATATGGTACAATGTTTTTACTACTAAGGTTATGCGGTCAACCAAATTTGATGTCTAAAAAAAAAGACATATCATTTAACCTTAAAAATATTTTGAAAATTCTATACCATAACGCACTTGCTGCGTCAGACTTTTAGTGAATTTTCTTAAAAAAAATTCACTAATGAGGAGATCCCGACTTTTGAATTTTGAAAAAATTTCTTCAAATTAGCGCTAATTAGGCCGCCCAGAACACATATCCGGGATCAGTTTCAATTTTTATATGTTATATATATATATATATATATATATATATATATATATATATATATATATATATATATATATATATATATATATATATATATATATATATCACACCGATAACTCAAAAAATAATGGGCCGATTTTGATTTGGTGAATAACTTCCTTTTGCAAATGGCTTGGATAAGTTCGTTAGCCAGGAAAATCAGCTCAGGTTTTCCCGGAAAATTTTCTTATAGGTAAGTTATTTACCAAAATTTAGCTCTGTAGGTCAAAAGACAAAAAAGTTATAGGCACTTAAAGAAAAATAAATTGGGGTTTTCCACAAAACGTCAAAGTTGCGATTTAAACTTCAAAATTGGCAACATTTAGGCAAATAACTTGAATCTAATACGGGCTATGGTAATCAAATGTCTCAAGAAGGATGTTTTACAAACCCTGAAGTCTTAGTTTTAACCGTCATTGTCCTTCATTTTACTAAAATGTTTCCAGAAAATTCATTTCAAATAGACCCTTTCTCTGATGCTTGGCAGTAGTCTTTGCTATAGAGTTTATCGTTTAATGGTATATAATTTTTGTCGAATTTTCGTAAAAAATCAATAAAGCTTAATATATCCGTTATTATACAAGATATGAAAAAAATCCACTACCATAACGCACTTGCTGCGTCCAGAGTTTTTTTTTTTATTATGTATCCCTCACTATTTTCATGTGTGTGTTTTATTTATTTAACGTAGTAACTTTGTGATGGTTGTTGGTTTAATAATTATATTGCTTTTACCATTTACGTCGTTTTTATGTGCTAATCTATACAATAAATGCTTAATCATAAAGTCAATTCTGCATTATAAATGAATGACAACAAAAGCGCTTTTAAAGCTGCCCTTCAACTTGTCGGATAGCATACATAGGTAATTATGGTAATTTACTTACATTACGATGAAATTGTGAGCTTCAATGCTAACTTATTTTTAGTGTATCAGATTAATATCGACTAATTGTTTCGAAGGGAATGTTTGTGGAATTCAATTTATTTTCGACACGAATATAGTAGAATTTCAGATTCAACGGCTGTATAAACATATTACCAAAGAGCCAAAATTAAAAAAGTCTGGACGCAGCAAGTGCGTTATGGCAATGCATTTTCATAAAAATATTTTTAATAACAAGTATGTCTTTTTTTTTAAGTTTTGTTATAAAACTCCTAAATAATTAAATTTAAAACACTCTAAAATCCTCCACGCATTTTATAGCTATCAATTAATACGCTAAAGAATAAGGACTTTCTCAAAACGTTGTTTACAATGCATATCTGAAGTAAAATAGATTATTTTTTTTTGTGGTTGCATAGCAAGCTAAGGCATTTTTATAACCTTTTGTACGATTTCCATTGTTGGATATTGCAGGTCGCTTTTTTCTCTGGAAGCTATATTTTAGCTGAGACGTCTGTTTTTCATTTTCAGTTTAAAGCCCCTAAATACCGTCTACTGTCAATGTAGAACGGCAGTTACAGGATGTAGATAAAGCCCGATAACGTCTCCGTCACAATCGTTCGATTCTGCTTAGTGCTATATAAAACTTCTTCAACTGTGACACCATACTTCTTGTATTATTGCAGACGTTTTTGTTTCCGCCATTCGGCCATTATTCGTCAAAGCCGTCTCTATTTAGCCGTCTAGAGTCTTGCAATCCAGACTTTCCAGTGGCGTAGATTCCGTTCACACTTCTGTCAAAAAAAGTTTAATAAAGCCTTAATTAATTTTAAACCCAGTAGCGGCTCGTGCCTAAATGCATTGGGGGTGCGCAAGAAAAAAAAAAGTTCGGGACGCAGCAAGTACGTTATGGTAGTGATTTTTTATTAAATGTGTAAAGAAATAATTTTTATCTTTTTAATTTCACACTAAAATAATATAAAATAAATATAATATGATATGACATATCACAAAATATCTCAGGGTTTTGAGTTCAGGCACTAGCGGTTGGTTGGTTTCAAGTGGCACAAATAAAAGCAGGCATTATTAATAAAATTTGTTTATTTAAAAAGTTATTGACTCTATATAATGCAGATGGTTAAAGTTTACTGAATTATATGAAAGAAAAAGATTTAATTTAAATACTGGTGGCACTGTAAGGATGTATTGTGGAGCACACTCTATACCAGAAAATGAAAGCCACAGATAAACAATGTACTTAACTTTCAGCCCCAGGTCCAAGGGGTCCTTCTTGACAATGTGTTGAAGGAGACCCCTTATTGATGTTGTCCTGGGTGTCCTTGCCAACGGTGGTGTTGAAGGGGCTCCTTGCTGACAGCGTTGTTATTGAAAGCCTCCACGGTGATGTTTAGGGCTGCTTTCCTACCAACGGTGTGGTTGAAGCTTGCTTTCCTACCAACGGGAATGTCGTTGAAGGGGGCCCTGCGCTAATGATGGTGTTGCAGGTTCCTCCCTCACGTACGGGTTGTGCGGTTGCTCCCTAAAGTACGGTGGTGTGGTTGCTCCCTAACGTACGGTGTTGTTGAGATGGCACTGCCCTAGCGTACGGTGTTGTTGACAGCTCTTACGTACGGTGTTGTTGAAGGCCCTTACGTACGGTGTGCCATTTAAGCATGCTGCTCTCGGATTGAAATTTAGTGGTGATATTTCATCTTTTACGGTCGATTTAGAAGAGAGAACCTGTCATGTGTGGCAGACGTAGTGATGGATTGTTATTTAACAATCTGTTAATTTTTAACTGTTGCCGAGCCACAACAGTAACAACCTGTTATGGATGTATAAAAATAACAGGTTACAGAAGGACCAGAAACGCTACAGCAGAAATCTATTTGCGCTTGCGCTTTACTAGAACTGGGACTAGTATCTGTTTCTGTTGCACTGCAACTAGCTACGATGAGTCAACTTCGGTTTACATCCGCAACTATTATAACAGGATGAATGGACATGAGACTGGGAATGCTAAATATGTATGGGTATAGAGTATAGAGCGGACTTTACTTCATAACATAGTACTTAACACTTTATACTAGTGTGGTCACAGCTTTGGGAACGTAGGATCCTCGGTACAATGAAACTGTTAAATTTTAACATGATGTTGATGGGGATACGGCATACGAACACGGACACGGACACTACTACTATTAATCGCTGAAACTTCAAAAATCTCAGGAACAGTACCAATTTTAATGAAATTATAAAAATATTCCCTGTACCCGGTATAGTTGAAACCAGACACACTTCATCCCTATAGGTAGAGTGAAAAAATTAGTTTTAATAAAAAAAATATATTTATTTTATTTTTTGCTTACAATAATTCATTTATTTCATATAACTCTCATTTTCAAGGAACAGATGGCTATAGAGGTTTTCAAGCTCAATGCTTAACTAATACTTAATTAGTAAATAAAATTCTAAATAAATGTTTCATTGTTGATTTTTTTACCAAATTATTATTAGTGATGAATACCCAAAAAACCCCATCATCATTTTTTTTAATAAAAAATTTATTGTTTTAAACAAGACAAAAAAAACATATTTTTTTATTTTAAACATTATATATAGTTGCATAGTTAAATAGTTTAAATTATGCTTCAGAGAATTAGAGACATCTAAAGTTTTTGCTATATCCACATTGTTTTATAATTATTTTTGTCTTTTTATTCAAGTTAATCACCTTCACACCTCAGGCCATATCAACTGATAGTTACATCGCCCGAGGATTGAACGCGTGTAGCATCGAATCTCCTTTATCCAACTACACAAACGGACGGGTTCAGCTACTGTTACTACGTCTACGTGGAATTCTTAATAATTCATAATTCATACTGTTATTTTGAACCTGTTATATTTAACTATTATTTCTAAATAACAGTAACTGTTGCGATCTGTTAAAGCAATATAACAGTTTTTCCCATCACTAGGCAGACGGTTTACTTATCGCAAATCTGTCATAAATTAGCTCGAACGCAGGCGTGCTTCCATGAGTCCAACGTGGTAAAGGAATCGAGCGCGGAGTTTGACGTCACCAAGGGAACTTGGACGCTGACGTCATAAGAGGGGTCGATTCGAAAGCTTAAAAATAAACGGCGTTGACGCGAGTTAACTTTCTTGTTAACACACTTGACTTTTTAAAAGAATTTATTGATTATAGTTACATAAAATACTTATGAATAATAATAAAAATGATAAATATAAATTATGACAAGTTAAAAGAGACTCAAGCAATAACAATGTAGGAATCTCCGTCCGTGGTCTGGTAACTTCCATATATAGTCTCTGGTGGGGCGTGGACCGAGAGGCGGTTTCCACCTAAGTTGCAGTCTTGAAGGTGATCCTAGCAGGTGGCTGGTTGCTGATTTGAAGGTCTAGTTGTTTACCCATTTATGAATAGTCTATTCTTCTAATTGCGCTGCTATTAATTAACCCATTCGTCAGCGACCTTGGGTGTTGAATCGGGATCTGTACTTCTTATATACATTGTATGAGTTGGCTATTGTTATCTCGCGTGTCACATGTTACACTTGACATTTTAAAATTGTTTCAAATTTGAATAACTCAATTTTTTTACAAACTTAGAAAATTGAATTTTGGTGTATGGTAAGGCCTTACCCAGGGTAACATATCCGCCAAATTACATCAAAATGACTGTAATTTTCGGAGAAAAAAATTTTCTTCAAAAGAAAACTAAAAAATTGAATAACTAAATTTTCTAAAAATGTAGGAAGTACAATTTTATTGTGTAGTAAGGCCTTTTACAAGGCAACATATCCACCAAATTTCATTAAAATAGCTTTGTAATTTTAACGAACTCATCCAAGGCATTAATAAAAGGAAGGCACTTGCCGAGTTTCATCGAAAACAGTTACTTATTTTTTGAGTTATCTGTTGGACACACACACACACACACACACACACACACACACACACACACACACACACACACACACACACAAATATATATATATATATATATATATATATATATATATATATATATATATATATATATATATATATCTATATATATATATAGAAACTGACCCCGGATATGGGTTCTAGGGGTCATAGTTCGCGCTCATTTGAAAAAAAATTTGCAAAGTCTACATCGATACCTCTCTATTAGTGAATTTTTTTTAAAATAAAAATTCACTAAAAATTTAAGTCAAGGAAGACTCATAATGAATATACATCATGTGCTTAGTTTAGTTCTTGTAAATTAAGTGGTTTCCAAATTATTTAAGTTTTATTTTTGGGGAAACTTAACCCCGTATATCTTCTAGCGTGGACGTTGTAGATTACGTTGTAGAATATGTTACAGTTTGCATAAACTTAAATAAATTCTAGTTTAAGTCAACAAACAGGATTTTTTAACGCGTTAAATAGCCGTAGTTGCAAGAATTGAATTCCATCTTTGTATTTGCACTGCACTTTCAGATTTTAAAAATATTTTCTGTAGTTTCCAAAGCAAGTTATCGAAATATTTTTGTGAAATGTGAGTAACTAATAATTGAATGAGTTATTGTTAAAAATTTTTGCGAGTTTACTTGAAAAAATTGTTAACAAATTTTCGAGTAAAAAACTTTTTAAGATTTCGTAAAAATATTTTTATATAATTTTCGCGTAAGACTACTGAGCCAATCTTTGTATAAAAAAATGGCGAATTTTCGTAAATCAAAGTGTCTAAAAATTTTCAGGTAGCTAATAAACGTTCTTTTGTATTTTATTTTTAGTGAATTTTCGTAGAAAAAAATTCACTAATGGGATGATCCCGACTTTTGAATTTTCAAAAAAAAATTTGCAAATGAGCGCGAACTAGGACCCCTGAAACCCATATCCGAAGTCAGTTTCAATTTTTATATGTTTATATATATATATATATATATATATATGTATATGTATATGTATATGTATCACACAGGTAACTCAAAAAATAATGGTCCGATTTTGATAAAATGTGGCACGTACCTTCCTTTTGTAAATAGCTTGGATAAGTTCGTTAGTCAGGAAAACCGGACGAGGTTTCCCGGGAAAATTTTGAGTTTTCATTCGAAAAAATAATTCTCTCAAAAAGTAAAAAAGCTATGATAACCAAATTTGGCAGGTAGGTTTACGATATAAAAATTAAACTATACACCAAAATTTATATGTTACAAGAAACAAAAGTTATAATAAAATATTTTCTGCCAGATCATTTCTATGAAAATTCACTACCATAACGCACTTGCTGCGTCCAGGCTTTCTTTTATTATATCTTGGAAGTTGTACTTTATATGTAAATTGGTTGGATAGGTTCGTGGGCCAGGCAAGTCCAACCAGTGTTTTTTGGGATAATTTTTGTCCTCTCTCAAACAATAAAGTTATTTTGATTTAATATGATACATGGTGTCCACTATTAAGGATATACCTTCTACTAAATTTGGTGTCTCTCATTACAAAACAAATATCCAAATCTAAAAACATTTCTATGAGAATTCGCCACCATAACGCACTTTCTGCGTCCAGACTTTTATTTGTTTATTTACTTTTTGTTTACGTCGCTTTGATTGCTGTGTCTACATTTTGTATACTATATGTGTATTACACCAAAATAAATTAATTATATTCAGAAAGATCTTAGGTTTTTAATAAAGTACTAATTATGATTCAAATATGACAGTTTTTGTTTAATGTGTTTGAGTTTTTAGCTTAGATAAATATTTATCTGTTGTCAATACTTTCTGTGTGAAAAATTCATAATCTCAAGGTGCATACAAATCTCTGCTTGCATCAGGGTTTGCTTAGTTTGTTGTAGCAAAACTTGTAATAGACACTGTATGTTAATACCGGGAATATGACGTGCACATATCGTTTACTTTGGTAAACGCAACAAATACTATTTATTTAGTTGCATACGAGTCACTCCTGTCGCTTCCTTAGCAGTCTACGTCTTTTATAGCTTAACTTATAGTGGATCATTTATTTATTGCCTGTATAAAAGAAGGATTTCCAAGAACCAAGACGAATGGTTTGATCTCCATATCCTGACTTGCCAGTTTTGGCCGGACGAATTTCTTTAAATTGTGATTTATTCATGTTTTATCTTTCTGTTCCAGATGGTGAATTTTAAAATTTTGATGAATGCACGAACTTATCCGCCACAGTTCCTGTCTAGGGGGATGAAATAGCGTGCAGAATTTAAGTCATTGACATAAATAAATCGATATTTCCTTGCATTGTCTAGCCCCGGAAACTTTTATTGTTGGGAGTTCGATTGAAACTGCATGAAAGTTTTTTGAGGTCTATAGAGTTCCTAGAAAGAATTGCGCCAGCGAATGCGAAAATAAGGCTTTCACTACTGGTTTATCAAGATAATGAATGATATAGATTTTTTGTGTTAATACACAATATCTTTCAGTGTGATTAGAAAGCGTTTTGTAAATCTCTTGTAATGCCTGTGATTAAAAATAATGTTTCGATAAAAGGTAGCAAAATTAATAAATTAAACCATTATGCCTACAGCCAAAAACAATTCAAACAATAATTTATTACACAGCTGGGAATATAAATAATTATCCTTAATTATACAGCCTGGTCCAAAATTAATGGCTCACAGAACAGAAGTAGATTATTGGGATTAAGATATTACAATCCAGCAACAGTTGCCTCAGTGTAAAAATCAAAAGTAAAACAGACACACTGTCTTAAAGTGAGATATTAGTGAATTTTCGTAGAAGAAATTCACTGATGGAGAGATCCCGACTTTTGAATTTTGAAAACATTTTTGCAAATGAACGCGAACTAGGACCCCTAGAGCCCATATCCGGTGTCAGTTTCAATTTTTATATGTTTATATATATATATATATATATATATATATATATATATATATATATATATATATATATATATATGTATGTATGTATGTATGTATGTATGTATGTATATGTATCACACCGATAACTCAAAAAATAATAGGCCGATTTTAATAAAATTTGGCAGGTACCTTACTTTTGTAAGTGGTTTGGATAATTTCGTGACTCAGGAAAATCGGACGAGGTTTTCCAGGAAAATTTTGTGTTTTCATTCAAAAAAAAATTTATCTCAAAAAATAAAAAAAGCTATGATAACCAAATTTAGTGGGTAGGTTTACAATGTAAAAAGTAAACTATACACAAAAATTCAGATTTCTATGTTACAAGAAAAAAAAGTTATAATAAAATATTTGGTGCCAGATCATTTCTATGAAAATTCACTAACACTAATTCACTTGCTGCGTCTTTGAGTTTTGAATTTCTATTTTCCTTGATATCCATTTGACGTGTACGTTTGGTACAGATGATATTTTCATAGTGATTCAATTATTCGATTAAACTTAATTCATTCTTTTGTTGCTAGATAGCTTTATGAGTTCGTTGATCAGTGCAGTAGAACCAGGTTTTATGTAAAACCTTTCATTTTTTTTGAAAATATTTTCTATTTTGAAATACAACCATTTTCCATCAGATTGCGCAAACAAGTTGAATTTATAAAGACTACAAGACGTACCGAAATGTAGATTAGGCAAAAATTGACTTTTAGACACTTAGAGAAAAAAGTGTTTGGTTCCCGTGAAGATCAAAAGAGAACACAATACCCAACGACTAAGCTTCGTAAAGAAAATTCATTACATTAGATTAACAAAGATACACAAGCTTAAAAGCCATAAAGTTCCTAGAAATTAAATATACATTTTTATGTAAAAATATTGCGATACCTACCAAGACATTCAGACTATAACGAGTTCTGGCTTCGCACTGATATGAAGTGCTTAAAATATTTTTTTTTCTTTTACTTCGGTCTATTTTCGCGACTATGGCCAATCACCGACGCCAGGGAGCAGCTTCAACTCATTTTCCTGGAAATTTTTCCCAACCCCTGCTTTTATGTAACAAGTGTAGCGATCTTTAACGTGGCCAAAATCGCTTAGACACGGGACCGACGGCTTTACGCCCCCTCCAAAGGGCGGAACGTGCAGACATTAAACTTGCCCAAATAGAGTGCCATAACCTCGGTTCATATTAATGTTACAGTGTGTACTGAAAATATGAAAGGAGACCCGCTGGGATCAAACCCAGTACCCTTAGGTTCAGCGGCACACGTTCTTACCACTGAACCACCGAGGCTCTGTCCTTGGAATATCACAGAAAACATTTGAAAATATGTCACTTATGAGTACATTTTTTTTTAAATCGTTAACTGTTTCATTGATGACAAGAACATACTGAGCCCAATGAACTTTCACGTGTCTAGAATATTTTTTTCAACAACACACCACGAGGGCTTACAGCCTAAATACTATCGTACCGTGGGTGTCGACAAGGAGGAAAGAGGCAACTTGTTAATTATCGACTTAAAGGACTTGGAAGTCCGCGGGACAAAAGAGCGGGCATAACAAGATGTTCTATGTCTGGTGACCTGGACAGTAAAAGGGTGCATTCGCTCTGCTCCCGTGGTAGATCTGTTGGGGGCAGCAGGTGGAGGAACTGTGGAAGGATGCTCCTCTGAGCAGTGCCCGTGCAGATATCTATAAAAAAGAGGGAGGTCACCAGCAGCACGTCGGTGGGCAATGGATGGCAGCCTTTGGGTGTGGGTTGGGTCACCGATGAGACGTATAGCTCTCTTCTGAATGAAGTCCAGGATAGCGAGTGTAGAAGCGGCAGCAGCACCCCAGGTGTAGGAGCAGTACTCGAGGTTTGGTCTTATTGGTGAAGTATATAAGGTATAGAGATTAGCTGGTGAAAAGTATTTGCGAGCCCGGAAGAGGAAACCTAATTTCTTAGCAGCCGCTTCTGCAATTGATGTGACATGTTGGTGACAATTGAGATTTAGATCCACAGAAATGCCAACATGTGAGAAGGACTCATTACTTTGAATAACTTGGTTGTTCATTGTGATGGGTCTAGGGCTGGTGTATCTCTTATGAGAAAGAAAGCAAGAATGTGATTGAATTGTACAAGATTTCTACTTCCACAGTATAATATTTTTTGGAGATCCATGGAGACAGAACCCTCCATGAGTCTGCGATCCTCATCTAATTGGGCTACAGAGACAGGCTTAGAATATTGTATATTTGAGTGGAGGGTGCTGTCGTCCGCGTTACTGTGAACTGGATTGGATGTGCTAGAGAGGAGGTCATTGATGTGGAGAAGAAACAAAGTAGGGGCTAAAGCTGAACCTTGAGGAACTCCTGCATTAATTGGATAAAGTTTAGAGGAATGGCCATCCACGACAACAGTAATGCTCCGGTTGGAGAGGAAATTTGCTGTCCAGGTAGAGTTTTGGTGGTAGGCCATATTATTTAATGTAGCATCAATAAAATTCTTAACACTATGTCAAGATTGAATATGAATATGGTCTTCGTTTTTACAAAGTAATGCCGTCTCAGTGTCAAGGGACCGATGGGCTCATTATCATGTGATATAATATAAAAAATTAAGTTGGTTCAGACGATATTAAAATACGGGGTGCGAAATTTTGACCCACGGCCTCATTGAGAGCTGTTTCTAATGAAAATTCGCTAATAGTAATTCGTTGTTCTTACGTGTTAATTGGACCTCGAAAACAAGCGAGGCTGAAAATGAAATTGGATACTAAAAGTCTTAGAACAGCGCCTAAATATTGTCTTCGATACGGAATCGTTTTTTCTTATATTCGTGGCAAAGAAAATATATTTCAAGAAGATCCCTGAAAGTGAAAGAGGCTTATGTAAATTTCAATAACCTCTTTCTCTCACTGTTTCTACAAATGTAATTTTAATTTATGGTTTAAATGGAGAGCGGTATTAAAAGTTCAGACACAAAGCAGATTACTACTGAAAGCACCACTTATTGAAATTCAAACTTTCAGTTCCTTTATTGTCACATTATAAGAAGAGAAGCATATTGAGGGCTCCATTTTGTAGTTATTCATCATGGCATAAACGCAATTTAAAAATTTTATTTTGTTTCGAAAATACAGGGTGAAATAAGTTAGATATTTAACAAAGTATCTTATAAATTCCTCATCGTGAGAGTTACAAAAAAAGGAAATATTTAAATGGTGTTGTTAGAATTTTTTCACTGGTTTGTTACAAACTTATTAAATACAACTTTGTCATTTTAAATAGGACGATGCATACTTTTATTGTATAAATTGCAATTACGAACTTTTTTTAAAGACAATTTTTTAAAGACAAGTTTAATTTCTTTGAATGTATCTTGAAAGATAAGAAGGTTTGTTTGATAAAATTGCGCAAACAAGTTGTTTTTTAACTCTTATTTGTCAATCCCAATTCTATAGATTATAAGAGAACGGTTGAAAATATCTGCTCATTGATATTATCATCGATATTGCGTTTCAGAAATGGCTTCGTTAGTTACTTGACTTTAATGCGAGGCTTTTGGGAGTCTTCGAGCAGAATTGTTCGGATCGAGGACTCTGCAGAGGAATCAGGTAAGTGCCGTCCAACTGAAGACCGTCACGCCCTTCATCTCGAGGTCGAGGCGGTTTGGCGACGGAACCGAGGAGGAGTAGAGCATGGTTGTTGGGTTGCTGGGATTGGCAAAAAGGGCTCATGGTGGCCTACTTGCTTGGCGTTGGCCTTCCCACCACTGCTACTACTACTACTACTACTACTACTAACCCCAAGGGCTCGCCGCTTGCGAGTACGTGGATGGCGACTACGGGGGTGCACACACCACACCACACGCGAGCACAAACACATACTTACATACTCATTCACATACACATGACCACCATACACACCTGAGCTGGATACTCACCTTTCTTCAACTTGTCTTGGGTGAGATCCCTCTACTTTCATCTTTCCTATCTGGCCAAACTTCTAATTCTCCTACTGTCGGCCGACTCTTGTTCTTTTCTGGCACCGACGCTATTAGGGTATCCGAGGGCTAGGTGCCATTTCATTTCCCGCTTTAAACCAAAAAGCCAAAATTCGCACAATGGATGAGATGACAGATAAACGCGCGGAAGTGATACCCCAGGTGGGTACCGGCGATGCCGGGGAATCCCACCCCTCTCTGCAAGAGGGCTGTCCCACGGATTCTGGGGGGGACAATTTGTCATTGCACCTACAGGATGGTAATTATGACCCCTTTGTGAGGAGGGACTCTATACAGAGATCCCCAGTCAGGAAGGAGGAAAAATCTGAACCAAGCGCTACCGAGTACAGCAGTACTGAACAGGCAGGAAGAGAGAACAAACGAAAAAGAGTGGAAACACCAGAAAAAAAGCGGATGGAGACAGAAGAGGCGTGGAAATTTATACAACGAATTGAAAAAGAGAATGCCCTGCTTAAAGACCTGATACAAAAGACCACAAGGGAAGCGGAGCTTCTCCAAGCATTAACAACCAAGATCCCGAATACGAAGATGGAAATAAAGTCAGCCATAGGCAAACTCGATAGATATTCGAAAAGAATGCCCGTTGCAACCAAGTTTATTGAGGAACTTATCCAGGAGTACACAGCAAGCACCAAAGACCAAGAGCAAGGAAGCGTTAAAAAAGCAACAAAGGAAATAAGCACCCAAACAGGGAATGAGAAACAAGTAGAAAAGGAAAGGTTAATAAACCGAATAGAGGATGCTTTGAATAATGATCTCGGTGAAAGAGAGCTACAAGAATTAATAGAGCTCAAATGGCCGGAGGGGGCATATAAAAAATGTCAGGTTACCAAAGAGGATGCAAGTTCCCAAAAAGATCAAATGATCATCCTCAAAAAGGGTGCTGAAATGAGTAATACCCAAATGAAACATATTACTGACAACAATCCACAGATAGAGACTATTCTAGAAGAGAACAAACTAGAAGTAGGAAAAATGATGTGTTGTGTTACATCAAGTAGAATAATCACTGGTGAAGGAGAAGATACTGCGGACAACATCGAAAGATACACCTATCTGATAATGATAGGGGAGGAAGACTTACTGTTAGATAAAACAGCCCTAAAAAATAACCTTCTCGAGGTTATAGGAATAACCAACAGAAACAAAAGGGATGCACCCATCTGCCGAGCGACAAAGGGGGTAGATGAAGTTTGCCTAAGAAAAATTTTGGAATACGTTTATAGAAAAGAAAAACAAGGCATAACACTCTACAAGACTAAGGGGAATAAAAAAGCTGAAAGTCAAGTGGATAGCAACACAAACAAGTCACATCCTCATGGTGGTATGAAAACAATCATAAGAGGGAAAGCAAAGAATAGAGACACTATAATAGTGAAACCCCGAGATGGAATAACATACGCGGACATAATAAAAAATATGAAAAGAGAGGTAAATGCTGAAAGCATAACAATTGAAAGAATGCATAAGACAAGTAGTGGTAATGTGCAACTTAGGATAAGGGGTAATGAAGAAAAGAGTCGGCAAGCCTTTACTGAACTGTTGTCCACAAAACTAGAAGGTAAAGCAGATGTTGATAGGAAACAGAGAAAGCAAACTGTTATACTCTTGGACATTGATGAGACGACAGAGAGAGAAGATGTACAGAGAATCCTGCAAAGAGAAATTGCAGATAACCAATTAGAGGAAAAGATGCAACTAAGACTAGCCGAAAAGGCTAACAAGAATGGTGTGAAGTATGCTTTTATAACTCTACAGCAAGAGTTAGCCCAACTCCTTATTAAAAAAAGAGTGATTGGTGATGGATGGCACAGATGGAGAATTAGAGAAATCAGCTCCCCAACAAGGTGCTACAGATGTCACAGGGTGGGACACACAGCGGCCAAGTGTGGAATTAAGGACGCTGCAGACATGTGCTATAAGTGTGGAGAAATAGGCCACCAGAAGCGAGATTGCCAAAACGAACCAAGATGCTACCTCTGCAATGTGGAAGGACACAAGGCAGAAACCACTCGGTGCCCAGAATTTAGAAAAATTGTAGAAAATGAAAAGAAGGAGAAGTTGAAAAGGACAACAACACAATGAAACTAATCCAAGTTAACGTGGACAGATGCAAAAGGGCGGTGGATTTACTCATACACACATGCGCTGCTGAGGGAATAGCTCTCGCACTGGTTGCTGAACCAAACAAAAATATGACAAGGCAACACCCTAGATGGATTACAGATAGGAATACTGATGCAGCAATTTATTTAGCAGATAGCAAAATAAACAGACATAAAACCGGTAGTGGGATGGGATATGTATGGCTGGAAACCCAAGAAACAGTTTTCTATTCGTGCTATTTGTCACCTGCAACAGGAGCAGAAGGTTTTAGACAGTTTATAGATGACCTAGATCTAAGTGCGAGAAGGCATACAAAAAGGATTCTGATAGGAGGCGACTTTAACGCGAAGGCATATTGCTGGGGGTCTCCTATAGAGGACCGCAAAGGAGTGGCACTAGCAGAATGGATAAGCAGTGGTGATCTGACAATACTTAACGATGGTCAGAAGCCTACGTTTGAAAGGAACGGAGGAAGCTCCTTCATAGATATCACGATCTGCACCTCTAATATGGCAAAAGATGTGACCAGGTGGCAGGTAGGAGACGAGGAAAACCTCAGCTACCACAGAAACATCCACATAGAGATAGAGCACAAGGGGCGAACACCGGACCAGCACATTCAACTTACGGGGTGGCGATTTAAAGAAGAGAAAAGAAATCCATTGCTCCAAAAGCTTGGAGAGGAATGTAAACGGCCCGATTTCACCCAGAATGTAAAAGGCTTGAGAAATGCGGTAAGCAGCGCATGCAATGCAGTACTACCTAAGAGACGCCTTACTACCGGAAGGAGAGGTGCTTATTGGTGGAACTCAGAAATCTCAGAGTTAAGAAAAAAGAGTCTAAAAGCAAAGAGAGAGGTGACGAGAGCCAATAGAAGAAGTAATATTGACGAGGCCTCAAAACACCAACTGCGCGCCCAATATAACCAATGCCGCAATGAACTGAAAAAAGCGATTGCAAATTCAAAACTGCAGGATTGGAAACTCCTGTGCAAAGAGATTGATGAGGATATATGGGGCAAAGGATATCAGATAGTCCTAGGCAAACTCCGGATGCACCCAGTAAATACATGCACAGAGGACGAACAGGTGCAGATAGCAAGAAAGCTATTTCCAAAACATATAATTAAGAGGTGGCCTAGTATCGAATTAACACCTGAAAATATTAAAATGTGTAGTGAGGAAGAGGTTAGAGAAGCTGGACGTAGGATGAAAGCAGGGAAAGCTGCAGGCCCAGATGGAGTCCCCTCGGATGTGATTAAGTTGTTGGCAACAGAAAGACCTGAACTACTCACTCAGATCTACAATAAGCTGTTGAAGGAAGGTACTTTTCCCGAGGAATGGAAGACAGCAAGGCTAATTCTGATAGAGAAGGCTGGAGGAAAGTCATATCGCCCACTCAGTCTCATTGACTCGGATGCCAAACTTTTTGAGCAAATCCTAAACGGGAGATTGCTGAATGAAATAGAGCAGAGAGGGGGATTTGCACCCACACAGTATGGCTTCAGAAAGGGACATTCTACACTAGATGCTATACAGAAGGTAAGTGGGATCGTAAAGGACTCGAAGAATACAAGTAGCTATATGGCTCTTGTTACGTTGGATGTGAGGAATGCCTTCAACACCGTCCCATGGGAAGGGGTAGTCGGTGAACTGGAAAGACGGAAGATCCCACTGTACCTGATAAAATTACTGTGCAGCTACCTGGAAAACAGGATAATACTGATTGGAACACACACGATGAGTATCACAAGTGGTGTACCCCAAGGTTCTGTACTGGGGCCTACCCTGTGGAACCTCTATTATGACGACGTCCTGAAGCTCCCGGTGCCAGACGGCACAACTATCGTTGGGTATGCCGACGATTTGGCGCTGGCTGTTTGTGGGAAAGATAAGGTAGAGATAGAGGAAAAGATAACATGGACTGTTGGCCTGGTAGAGATTTGGATGCACAAAAAAGGCCTCGAGCTGGCCCCGCAGAAAACAGAGATCATAATCCTAAATGGAAGGAGAACCGTAAAGACGATTGAAGTCAACATAGGAGGAAAGAACATCAACTCCAGTAGATCTCTGAGGTACCTTGGGATTCAGCTGGGGCATAATATGAGCATGAGTAAGCACATTCGAGAAGTAGCACAGAAAGCTGAGAAAGTTGCAGCAGCCCTGAGTCGACTAATGCCTAATATTGGCGGCCCAAGGGCGAGTAGTAGAAGAATCCTCTGCAGTGTGGTGAATTCTATTATTCTCTATGGAGCACCTGTTTGGAAGGACTGGGCGGAGATGGCAAGATACAGACGCATTTTGGAAAGTGTGCAGCGAAAAGCGGCAATTAGAATATCCTCCTCATATAGGACAGTATCTACAAAAGCAGTGCAAGTGGTGGCAGGGGTGATACCTATTCACCTACTGATCAGGGAACGGTCATATGAAAAGAACGAAAATAGACAAGGGCAGAGAACAAGGGCACGACTGACGACACTGGCAGAGTGGCAGGTAGAATGGAGCGAGGAAACCAGGACCGCTCAGTGGACCAAGGAACTCATTCCAGAAATAGTACCCTGGTTAACACGGAAACATGGCGAGGTGAACTATCACTTAACGCAATTTTTAACTGGCCACGGTAGATTCGGAAAATACCTGAATAAAATGAAGATCGTAGAAAGCGACAGATGCTACTACTGTGGAGAAGAAGACTCTGCCGGGCATACAATCTTGGAGTGTAGCAGATGGACCGAGGTGAGAGAGAGGACTGCAATAGAAATTGGAGGTAGTTTGACAACCAGAAACATTATAGATCACATGCTTGAAGCACCAGCGAAGTGGGAGGCTATTGCCAAACTCATTAGGGAAATCTTAATACTTAAGGAAGCCGAACAAAGGGAATAAGGGAAATCAGAGAAAAAAAAAGGGAAGAGAAAAGGAAAAAACAACATGGAGTAGGGTGTGATGAAGCAATACCTAAGGGTGATTCCGTCACATCTCTATGAATATGGGGGTGTTTAGTGGGTAGTCCTGACCTGGAGGGAAGGGGAGTCCCACAGTACCAGCTGGCGACTGATTGTGGAAGAACCAGGGACTGGTCTGCGTAAATGCATTCACCTCCACCATAGGAAAAAAAAAAAAAAAAAAAAACTACTACTACTACTACTACTACTACTACTACTACTACTACTACTACTACTACTACTACTACTACTACTACTACTACTACTACTACTACTACTACTACTACTACTACTACTACTACTACTACTACTACTACTACTACTACTACTACTACTACTACTACTACTACTGAGAACTGAGGCGCAGAAACATATCAGCATATTTGGTGAACACGGTGTCGGACTACTTGAAAGATCGTAGGGTAGTCTGTAACAAAGGAGAGGAGATTCCCGCACCAATGGGCGTCCCGCAGGGCTCGGTCTTGGGGCCCACATTGTGGAATATCCTTTACGATGGAGTGCTGTGGGTACCACTTATTGGAACGGCTAGGACCATAGCTTTTGCTGATGACCTCGCACTAGTGGTGGCCGCTGAGGACGAAAAGTCGCTAATAGCGCAAGCAAATGAGTGCCTCAGGAGAATAGACCGATGGCTAGTTCACCATAAATTGGAGTTGGAACCAAATAAAACAGAGGCGCTGATTCTAAAAGGTAAGAGAGACCGCAACAACATCTGCTTTAACATAAGAGACTTACAAATAAAACCAAAAAACACCGTAAAGTACTTAGGAATATATGTAGACCAGGGAAGAACGTTCAAACAGCATGTAGTGGAAACTGTAAAAAAAGCCCAAACCAGAGTCTCCATCTTGACAAGATTGTTTCCAAACGTAGGGGGCCCTAGCAGCTCGAAGAGGGCAGTTTTGGGCACCGTGGTGCACAATATCGTGCTTTATGGCGCACCAATATGGCATAGTGTCCTCAAATATAAAAGATATAGGGAAATGCTGGAGCGAGTACAACGGAAGATCTTGTTGCGTATTGCATCGGCGTATAGAACGGTGTCGACAAAGGCTTTAAATGTTATCACAGGAATTATCCCCATAAAACTACAAGTAGAAGAGAGGGTACAAATCCACCAAGCTGGTCAAGATGATAAAATCAATATAAGGGAACGTATTATGAAAGAGTGGCAGGAAGAGTGGAACAGCAACACCGAGAAAGGACAGTGGACAAAGTCTCTTATAGGAGACCTGACGGCATGGGTGAAGTGCGAGCATCGGAAGTTGGATTTTTGGCTGACGCAGATCCTTACGGGCCATGGATCTTTTGGCGCATACACTAAAAGAATGGGACTGGAGACATCCGATCTCTGTGTGTATTGTGTGAATAGTGTAGACTCGGTCGAACATGTGATCTTTGAGTGTCCGAAATGGAGCGATGCAAGAAAAGAAGTAGAGGCGAAATTAAAATCTAAGCTGACTATAGCAAATATAATCCCTGAAATGATCCAATCTAGGGAAAGCTGGGCTACACTTCACAACATGATGGTGAATATTATGAAGCAGAAGAAGCGGGAAGAAAATGAGAGACACCAAAGGAATATCAACATATAAGGCAAGAAAGAATGACAAATAAACCTGCGGCAGCCTGTGAATATCAGAAATGGTAAAACGGGCTAGCCTGAAGGCAGAACCAGAGGGGTTTTAGTCGGAGTTGCGCCCGACACTGTTGGATGCATCAGAAGCCATGAGCCAGCATCTTTCGCCAAGCGGTTTCCCCTCAAAAAAAAAAACTACTACTACTACTACTACTTCCCCCAGGGGCTCGCCGCTGGTGAGTACGTGGATGGCGACTACGGGGGTGCACACACCACACCACACGCGAGCACAAACACATACTTACATACTCATACACATACACATGACCACCATACACACCTGAGCTGGATACTCACCTTTCTTCAACTTGTCTTGGGTGAGATCCCTCCACTTTCATCTTTCCTATCTGGCCAAACTTCTATTTCTCCTACTGTCGGCCGACTCTTGTTCTTTTCTGACACCGACGCTATTAGGTTATCCGAGGGCTAGGCGTCATTTCATTTAACGCTTTAAACTAAGATTACCTGATGACGACTGGCAATGGAAATGGATTTGACAAAAAGAAAAATATGGCTGACACAAACAAAGAAAAAGAGTTTACGGTGCAGGGGAGGGATACCCCAGTACCGGTCGGAGTGGAGAGTGGGAGAGCGGGCTCCCCCCGACCGTCAGACTGCGTCCGCTATGAGCAACTGGTAGGAGACCAGGCCGGTGCTCTGGATACCACTACTGGAAAGGAAGAGGACAGGCAGAGAAAGGAAATAAAACCAAAGAGCGCTAAAAAGGAGATAGAGTGGCGGGACCTAGACCCCTTCAAAAGAAGGGATTCGATCACGCGGTCGCCACCTCGATATCGAAGCGGCTCAATAGGGGATCTGTTTCACCAAGAAAGTAAGATGCGGAGTGCTGCTAAAAGTCAGGAAGATTCTACAGGAACGAAGAAAAGGAAAGCAGAAGGAAGCCCAACAAGAAAGCAATTCATGGAATTCCGAAAAATGATGAACAATGTGGTAGGAAATACAATTGAACTCAAGAATCTTGTTAAGACTATCCCAAACACAAAGAGCGAAATTAAAAAGCTAATAAACGATACAGCACGTAACATAGAAATCTTGAGCCATATGTGTGTAGAATGGGAAACATACCCAAGGGACACAAAAAAAGCTGCACCACCATCGGCTACAAGAAGCATTGGCACACAGACACAAGACACAATTAACATGGAGGATATGACAACTGAAGAAGCGGGTAGGAAAACAGAAATGATACGCAGGGTTATAGAAGAAGAAGAAACAGTTGAACAATGGCAACAAGTAATGTTTCATAAATGGCCAGAGGAGGTCTACAAAAAAACAAGAGTGGAAACAGGGAACCCGGTTAAAACTAACGCCTGCGGCAAGGATATTGTACTCATAACTACTAAAGAGCAGAATGAGGAAAGAGGAATGACAAAGCAAATGCTGGATAAATACCCGGAATTAGGGGCCACTATAAAAGAAACAGCAGAGAAAGGAAAAATCGACTTTCTCATAAGAAGAACAAAAATCTCTACCCGGAGAGGGGAGAAAGAAAATAAAGAAACTTTTTACTTCTGGCCACACCAGACGGAACATAACGAGTTGCAAAATGTAGCAAATATGTTTGAGCAGGCAGCGGAGCTCCGGTGCTGTCTGGAAGAAAATCAGAGCAACAGTATTGCAATAGTGGCGCCAACAGAAATAAATATGGATTTGATCCGGAAAGTTGTCGAGTGCGAGTTCAGACACACACAAATAGATATTACTCTCATGCTCCCAAAGAACAAGAAAAGGGAGCAAAGTAGTAAGATCAAAAGAGCTCCCAGGGAAGAGCTCATAGTAAGTGCAGAAGGGGTCAGCTACGCAGACCTAGTAAAAAGCGTAAAAAGTAAAGTCGACATAAAAGAGATGGGGGTAACCGTAAGACACCTAAGACAAACAGCGCTAGGGAAACTTCGGGTGGTCATAGATGGGGACAAAGCAAATGCGGAAGCACTGTGTAAAGCTATGACCAACAAAATGCATGGGATCAAGGTGGGTTTTAGAAAATCCATGAGTACCCTGCATGTAACTAACATCGATGAAGACACAACGAAGGAAGAACTAGTTGAAGCCATCATAACAGTCACACAAGTAAGTGAAGAACTTATACAGGTGACATCTTTAAGACCGGGGGGACGAGAAAGCCAAGTGGCTACGGTCGAAGTCGAAAAAAGTGTAGCCACACAGTTGCTGAAACGACGAAACATCAAAGTAGGCTGGGCTGTGTGCCAGATCAGAGAAAGGGTATACCTTAAAAGATGTTATAAATGTCTAGAATTCGGTCACACGAAGCTGGAATGCAGTAACCCAGATAGGTCGGAAGAATGCATGAATTGTGGGAAGAAAGGGCACAAGGCAAAAGAATGCAAGGACTTAGCCTTCTGCTTACAATGCAAAAAAAAATGGCCATAGAGCGGACCAGTTTAGATGTCCGTTTTTCAAGCGTCTAATCCAAGAAGCGGAGGACAAGAATAGAGCCAAAAAAAAGGGAAGATCTAGACTAGCGAGTAGTGTTACGGTAGAAGATAGGTATTAAAGTTTTACAAATCAACGTCGGGAGGGGTAAAGAAGCACAGGATCTAGCAATAGCTACGGCAAGGCAAATAGACATAGACATGTTAATAATTTGTGAACCCAACAAAAAGCAAGTAGCAAGCCAGAACTGGATAAAGGATCAAAAAACAGATGTAGCGATTAGGTTTTTAAAAAGAAATCTTAGTGTCAGTGGTGTAGTGCGGGGAAAAGGATTTGTGTGTGTGAAAACAGATAGTGTTAAGTGGATAGTGTGCTATGTTTCGCCAAATATTCCGCTGCAAACATATAAGGCGGAGGTGGACAAAATAGTGCAGGAAGCAGATAACGGATACCATGCTGTGGTTCTGGCTGGAGATATAAATGCCAAATCGGTGGTATGGGGAGCACCAAAAACTGATCAAAAAGGCCACTACTGGATGGACCATTTCTCAGCACTGGATCTGGTGGTCTTGAATAATGGAGATTCGACTTTTGTTCGAGGTTCTAGTGAATCACACATAGACATCACTGCTGCTTCCAACAGAATCGCAAAGTCTTTCAAGAATTGGGAAGTGTTGAAAATGGACAGCCACACCGACCACAAATATATTTACTTCGAAGTGGGGGACGTAGAAACAAAAGGCGCACAACGTGCGCAAAAACACTATGTGGATTGGGAGACATTTCGAGCCTCACTGGAGTTGAGAGTTGGTCATGAAAGTATGCACACATCACCGGAAGAGTGCACAAAGGTAATTGGGGAAGCTTACAAAGATAGCCTTCTGAGAGAACACAAGATCCCCATAAGAGTCCCTTACTGGTGGAACTCGGACATTCAGGAAAAAAGAGACGAATGTAATAAAATAAGACGTACTCAGACTAAACTGTTAAAGAAAAAGAATATAAACAGCAACAAGCTCATCGAAGTAAACACTCAACTCAAGGAAAAAAGGAAGACGCTAAGAAAACTCATCCGCAGATCTAAAAAAGACCATTGGCAGCGAATATGCGAGAAGCTTGAAAATGACATTTGGGGAGGTGCATACAAAATAGTGACAAAGGAACTCAAGCTGGTCACTCCGTATGAGCTGCACCCTGACATAAAAAGAAAGGTAGTATCCAGACTATTTCCTAGTGAAAACGACTCTTGGGAAGAAAATCAGACAGAGACAACCGTCGAGCCATTCACCATAGAGGAACTGAGAGCAGCGGCAAGAAAAATGAAACGAGGCAAGGCGGCCGGCCCGGACAAGCTACCTGCTGAAGTCATAAAGGAGGTAATTGACCAGCAGCCGCAATGGATATTGAAAGTTCTTAATGGCCTACTGAAAGAACAAAAGTTTCCAACCGACTGGAAGGTGGCCAGGGTGGTGCTGTTACCAAAGGGAAAAGACTGCATGGAGGAACTGAAATTCAGGCCAGTATGCTTACTGAACGCTATCAGTAAACTCTATGAGGCGCTGATAAGAGAGAGAATCGGAGCAGAAATGGCAGCAAAGGGAAACTTGCACGAGACCCAGTATGGCTTCAGGAGTGGGAGATCTACTATCCAGGCTGTGGAGAGTATCTACGAGTTCCTGGATCATACAAAAGAGAAGTGGTGTGTGCTACTTCTTCTAGATGTTAAAAATGCATTCAACACCGCCAGGCACAGTCTGATCATTAGAGAACTGAGGCGCAGAAACATATCAGCATATTTGGTGAACACGGTGTCGGACTACTTGAAAGATCGTAGGGTAGTCTGTAACAAAGGAGAGGAGATTCCCGCACCAATGGGCGTCCCGCAGGGCTCGGTCTTGGGGCCCACATTGTGGAATATCCTTTACGATGGAGTGCTGGGGGTACCACTTATTGGAACGGCTAGGACCATAGCTTTTGCTGATGACCTCGCACTAGTGGTGGCCGCTGAGGACGAAAAGTCGCTAATAGCGCAAGCAAATGAGTGCCTCAGGAGAATAGACCGATGGCTAGTTCACCATAAATTGGAGTTGGAACCAAATAAAACAGAGGCGCTGATTCTAAAAGGTAAGAGAGACCGCAACAACATCTGCTTTAACATAAGAGACTTACAAATAAAACCAAAAAACAACGTAAAGTACTTAGGAATATATGTAGACCAGGGAAGAACGTTCAAACAGCATGTAGTGGAAACTGTAAAAAAAGCCGAAACCAGAGTCTCCATCTTGACAAGATTGTTTCCAAATGTAGGGGGCCCTAGCAGCTCGAAGAGGGCAGTTTTGGGCACCGTGGTGCACAATATCGTGCTTTATGGCGCACCAATATGGCATAGTGTCCTCAAATATAAAAGATATAGGGAAATGCTGGAGCGAGTACAACGGAAGATCTTGTTGCGTATTGCATCGGCGTATAGAACGGTGTCGACGAAGGCCTTAAATGTTATCACAGGAATTATCCCCATAAAACTACAAGTAGAAGAGAGGGTACAAATCCACCAAGCTGGTCAAGATGATAAAATCAATATAAGGGAACGTATTATGAAAGAGTGGCAGGAAGAGTGGAACAGCAACACTGAGAAAGGACAGTGGACAAAGTCTCTTATAGGAGACCTGACGGCATGGGTGAAGTGCGAGCATCGGAAGTTGGATTTTTGGCTGACGCAGATCCTTACGGGCCATGGATCTTTTGGCGCATACACTAAAAGAATGGGACTGGAGACATCCGATCTCTGTGTGTATTGTGTGAATAGTGTAGACTCGGTCGAACATGTGATCTTTGAGTGTCCGAAATGGAGCGATGCAAGAGAAGAAGCAGAGGCGAAATTAAAATCTAAGCTGACTATAGCAAATATAATCCCTGAAATGATCGAATCTAGGGAAAGCTGGGATACACTTCACAACATGATGGTGAATATTATGAAGCAGAAGAAACGGGAAGAAAATGAGAGACACCAAAGGAAGATCAACATATAAGGCAAGAAAGAATGACAAATAAACCTGCGGCAGCCTGTGAATATCAGAAATGGTGAAACGGGCTAGCCTGAAGGCAGAACCAGAGGGGTTTTAGTCGGAGTTGCGCCCGACACTGTTGGATGCATCAGAAGCCATGAGCCAGCATCTTTCGCCAAGCGGTTTCCCCTCCAAAAAAAAAAAAAAAAAAACTACTACTACTACTACTACTACTACTACTACTTGACTTTTACCGTTTAATCATCAAAATAGTTTAAATTAGACCAAATAATTTGTTAATGATATAATATCGGAATAGTAAAGTTACCCTGGAGTAAGTCTATCCACTATATTTCACCTTAGAATCTTTCATATTTTTCGGACTTGTCACCCGAATTAGTCTTTCTGTCGTCTATAAGTTACACAAATTGTGTTTATCATAAAAAACTTTTACTCTTGTGTTCTCGTTTGGCCTCCTGACAGTTTTCTTCTAAATGCCTGTAACTCAACTTCGTCTTGAGCCAAAGACTTGGATTGAGTACGTACGAGAGCCTCTTAATAAAAAATAACCAAGTTATTTAATAATGAGTGGATGCGCCGCGGTTTCTTACGCATTCGATAACTCTCTGAAGCATGCTCAAAATTAGATGATTTGTGTTATCCTGGGGAATGTCATCCCAGACTTCTTGAATTCGGTGATGGGGGTCAAGTAGGTTATTTTGTGGTTGGGGTAAATTACACAGTGATTGTCAATCATATTCCACACATTTTCGATTGGTGACAGGTCTGGGGAGCGAGAAGGCCATGGAAGTAAGGTCACGTTATTTTCTTGTAAGAACTTTGTACTAACCCTTGCTGTATGAGGACGTGTGTTGCTTTGTTGGAAAGGGTATTGAATTAAGCCTCGCAGCTTTGGCAGTGTAAACGGCTGCAGTACGTTTCAAATATTATCATTTGCATTGAAATTTATGTCAATAAGAGCTGTAGGTGACCTGCTACCGTATGTTATTGCAGCCCATATAATGACCCCACGTGTAATGCCGTATGCCGTTCCACAGGAAATTCTAAATTTTTGCGTTATCTACGTAATCGCCTTACTTTTCTGCGACCATTGTGAACCCAAAGATAGAATCAACAAGACGATTTCATTCTCCATCCCAATTTGATCCGCCTTTACGCCACTCAAGCCGAGCAGCACGGTGTCGAGGTGTCAGTGAGATACATAGAAAATGGTCTATCTGAACGAAGTTTGAAAGCGCGTATTCTGCGATATATCGTTTCCATAGACACTTTGTTGTAAAACTGCCAACCAAGCATTTTCAATTGACCGTGTTGTGCAAACTATGTCTGGTAAGGCCGCAATCCTCTAATAACGATCTTCCTGTGCTAAAGTTGCTTAAGGTCGCCAGGATCTATGACCACGGTTATGGATTCTTCCTTCAGACCAGCTGGACCAACACTATTTGAAAAACCGGCTTCTTCCATACCAACAATGTGCTCTTTCGAATTCACTTAAATGATTGCAATTGTTCCGTATACGCCGCCCAGGCAGAATGACTTAATGATTAATACATTGATCAGAAATCGCTACGGAATATTTCTTCAAACTGAAGTCTGATCCTGACCTGGAATATAGATTCTGGCGGCTATAATTCGCGCTGACCTGGGGACTTGTTTTCGAAAATTCAATTATCATTACCTCTCCATAAGCGAATAAAATGACATCAAAGTAGCTTTGTTATTTTTACGGAAAACAAGAGAACCAGTCCGATTGGGTTATTGACAGATTTATATAAAGTATTTACTAAAAGAACACATCTATGAAGTTTCTTAATTTTTTTAAGACTGCAACTGCTGATTTCTTTAGTTACTATTAGTGAATTTTCGTAGAAAAAATTCACTAATGGGGAGATCCAGACTTTTGAATTTTGAAAAAATTTTTGCAAATGAGCGCGAACTAGGACCCCTAGAACCCATATCCGAGTTCAGTTTCAATTTTTATATGTTTGTTTATATATATATATATATATATATATATATATATATATATATATATATATATATATATATATATATATATATATATATATATATATATATATATATATATATATATATATGTATGTATGTATGTATGTATGTATGTATGTATGTATGTATGTATGACACTGATAACTCAAACAATAATGGGCCGATTTTTATAAAATTTGGCACGTACCTTCCTTTTGTAAATGGCTTGGATAAGTTCGTTAGTCAGGAAAATAGGACAAAGTTTTTCGGGAAAATTTTGAGTTTTCATTCGAAAAATTTTTTTATCTCAAAAAGTAACAAAGCTATGATAACCACATTTGGTAGGTAGGTTTACGATATAAAAAGTAAACTATACACCAAAATTTATATTTCTATGTTACAAGAGAAAAAAGTTATAATAAAATATTTTGTGCCAGATCATTTCTATGAAAATTGACGTACTTGCTGCGTCCAGGCTTTTATATTTGTGAATTTTCGTAGAAAAAATTCACTACTGGGGAGATCCCGACTTTTGAATTTTCAAAAAAAAATTTGCGAAAAGTAATAAGCCGATTTTAATAAAATTTGGCATGTACCTTCCTTTTGTAAATGGCTTTGACAAGTTTGTTAGTCAGGAAAATCGGACGAGGTTTTCCGGGAAAATTTTGAGTTTTCATTCGAAAAAATTTTTTATCTCAAAGAATAATGGGCCGATTTTGATAAAATTTGGCACGTACCTTCCTTTTGTAAATGTCTTTAATAAATTCGTTAATCAGAAAAATCGGACGAGGTTTTCCGGGAAAATTTTGAGTTTTCGTTTGAAAAAAAAAAAAAAAAAATCTATGATAACCAAATTTGGTAGGTAGGTTTACGATATAAAAAGTAAACTATACACCAAAATTTAGATTTCTATATTACAAGAAAAAAAAGTTATAATAAAATATGTTGTGCCAGATCATTTCTATGAAAATTCAGTACCATAACGCACTTGCTGCGTCCAGGCTTTTTTTAATCCACACAAGTTTGCTTAAATTAATACATTATATATTACAGGAAATACTAAATAATGGTCAGAGATATGTAATTTGATAATGTTGGTGTCTATCATCAGCTTTTAGTGATGCTTTATATTTTATAGCTTTTACGTAATCGTGTTTTACAACAGTCATGAAACTACTGACCCAAATGCAGTGCTATAAAATCGAACAGTCAACAAAGGCAATCTTGGCGCCAATGTGTTGTACTGTATAGTTTATGAAGCATGCTTTGTTTTCTTTAACTTCGAAGACTTGCTAAATTTAAAATAAATATTATGGACTTCTGCAATTTAATTTTACTGTTTCAATATAATATAAACTAAAGTGTGTATGTGAAAATATACTAACTCCAAAAAATCCGAACATTCAGTAAGAGTCGACGAATTGCAATGAATTTTCCTTTGCTACTCTTTTGTCTGATAATAAATGATAACAGTATGGACCAAAACTTTCAACAGTTGTACACGTTTTTAAAGTTTCAAAACCGTATTCAAAACAGAGCAGAAACTGTCAAATCTGATAAAAACTCCAAAGAATACGATTCCAAACGAATCCCACGGAGTTTACGAAATTCCTTGTTCCGACTGTCCCCGAACTTATGTAGGACCAACAAATAGACGCATCCACAATAGAATATATGAACACACCCTCGCAGTTAGAAAATCCGACCTCTCATCGGCGCTGGACATGCATCATATTCATACAGGGCACAAAATAGACTTTGATAATGCCAAAACAATAGCACCGGTTTACAAATTTTACACGAGAATTATCCGCGAAGCAATCAAGATTGAAAAACGTCCCGATTGTTTAAATAAGAGAGATGATGTTCTTCGCCTTCCGACTACTTGAAAACCTATTATATCTTCTTTACAAACACACAAAAAGAAAATAAATTCCACAGACAATTTTATTTCCCCATTATCTGCCTCAGCAAATGCCGGTGACCCTCTTATACCTCCTCATCCTACCGTGACCAGAGCCCCCCACTTAATTGACGGTGACCCCACTACTTTCACTGATAACGAAGCAGGTAGACGGAACGACATATATAAGACAAGACTTGCAACGAACTGCCAGATCTCTCTGAGGCCTAGGGTTGAACACACTGAGACCTCACAGATGATCTCTGGCGAGATTTGGGGAGTAGGCAGCGCTATTGAGGCCCCGTAATCGAGCTACAACAACCCAACCCACCTTTGTCCACCGCTCTAAGGGGTAGGCAGATTGAGGCCTTAGAGTGTCCTTACATATTTGCTTTACCTACCATTGTCCACCACTCTAAGGAGTAGGCAGATTGAGGCCTTAGAGTCTCCTTACATATTTCCTTTACCTCTTGAAAATGGCTTCAAAACAGGAGCCGAAACGTCGAGTTTTAATAAATTCTGGACGCGGTTTAACCCGAGAACCAATTACGAGTCATATTAAAGACCGCGGAAATCTTTCTGTATATATATATATATATATATATATATATATATATATATATATATATATATATATATATATATATATATATATACATATATATACAGTAATTGTGCGAATGGTTAACCTAAACCGCAGCCAAAAAACCGAACAATGAATGAATGAATACATATATATATATATATATATATATATATATATATATATATATATATATATATATATATATATATATATATATATATATATATTTGCTAAAAAGCGCTAGGACACTAGAACGCATTAAAATAATTATTTAATTGTTAAATGGCTCTTCCGGGTCTCGATGTGGTGCACCAATTATCAAAAATACGCATGAGCAAAATCGTATGAAATTACGCTACCGACTCAGAGGGGCCGACAGAGTTTAAAGCGCAGCTATCTAGTATAACTTCGCTACGTTTGGCATCATTGGATCCCTGTAAAGTTGAATTTTGAAGTATTTGTGAGCAATGAACTTTGGACTATTTTGGAGAATCACGTATATCAAACTTTTTCAGTATTTTACATCGCCTAGCGCGTACAATTTTTCAAACAAAAGGTTGGGTTTGGTTTCGATTCACATGTCGAAGCTTCGAACACCCCTATAAAGTACTCGCCACGTTTATAATTTAGCAGATATCTTGATTTCGTAAATAGCTTGGATAAATTAGTTAGGCAGCCGGATTGCATTAGTTCTTCCGAAAAAAAAATTCCTATTCAAAATTGTGTAATTCAAAAAAAAACTTGCTACACACGATTCCTCTAATAGAACAAACTAGACATTTAAAGTTATTTATCAAAACAAAACCACTTTTAAGGCAGTTCAAGATGTGAATAATTGTCTATTTCCTGTATCAGGGTGGTCAATTTTGAGAACTGTAACGTGTGTGGTCATCTGCACCTAATGGGGTGCATAGAAACTAAAGACTATAAGGACAGAACACAACTGCATTTCATGTGAGTGTGAGACAGTCACAAATGCTTTAGCTTTAGTTATATTAATAATAAAGTTCAGTTAGTAATGAAGTGTATATAAAATTTAGTCAGTGACAGTTAATTTATAAAATAAAAGCAATCTCATCTTATATCGGATCCAGTGTGTAACTCAATTAATTTAATGCCACTCCGTCTCAATCGTTAACAAAACAAAAACTTTTTTTAAATATGCAGTCCACTGAATTCGAAGGTGTGTATAAACAGGCACAATGTTAGAAAATGTATAATTGAACAATTTATTCAATTTCATTATGTACAAGTTATCATCCCCATATAATGTAAATAGGGGGGTTCGTCAAGGATTCCCTATGTCAATGCTGCTGTATACTTTGGCAATTAATCTTTTGATAGTGAGGCTGTAAGAAAAGAATATAGAAATTAGTGCGTATGCTGACGATCTCACAATAAGCTTACAAGAAAATCAATTAGAACAAGCCAAACAAGTAATCGATAGATTTTGCCTACTATCCGGACAGAAATTAAATATTAAAAAATGCAACGCGCTGAAAATTGGACCAGGAAATAGAAGTGGAACAACAAGAACATATGAATGGTTTACTTATGAACAAAGCGTTAAAATATTAGGTATCGTTTTCAACAAAAATATTAAAGATATGGTGAAAATACATTGGTCAAAAGACACAAGTAATATCTACTTAATAACAAATCACAATAGGCACAGAAATTTAAGTTTATTGCAGAGGATGGCTTTCATAAACACCTATGTACTGTCTAAAATGTTTAATGTCAGCCAGATTTAGCCGATTCCAAAAATAGTTGCTAACCGTATAATATGGATGTGTGGGTTTTTTATATGACAACGAACAATTGGGAGAGTAAAACGTGCTCAAATTATACTGCCGAAAGAGTTGGGTGGATAAAGTTTAATAGATCCACTAACCAAAGCAAATGCCTTTTTAATAGTCAGAACGTTGAGATTTTGGGAATTATACTCAAATAACAGTTATATATCTATGTTTGACAAAGTAGCAAACCCACCTGACACGAATTCATCTATATTTAGAAATGCACCGCATATGAATAGAATTATAATGGAAGCTGCGTACGTAGATCCAGATCTTCTCAATAACGACACAATAAATGTTAAAAAGATATATAAAGAACTAGTAAAAAGAGAACAGGAAAAAGTGACAGAAATACAAAAACTGAAAACTTTATATCGTAATGTGTTTGATATAAATTTATCAACGACGTGATTATAACTGATGCATATTTATTTAAGATCGGTTTAAGTCATACCCCAAGCTGTAAGCAATGTAATTACTTAAACGGCGACAAGCTACATTTGTTTACCTGCAACAACAATATGACAGCCATCTCAGGATATGTGGTTGCAGTTCTAAATGCATTTGATGGCTCGAACACAAAGCTAGAAGATTATCTAAGTTTTAGCTTTAAATGTGGAAAGACAGCCGGTTTTATCATGTTAATATTGGCAAAGATGATTGATTTTGCACACTGGCGATTGGTTAAATTTTGTAAAATTTTAAGGAAGAAATAAAATATTTAATAGATAAATGTCGGCATAAATATCCAGCTGTGTATGAAGATATAATAATGTGCTTGTAAGAAGAGAAATGGGGAAAGAGAAAGAAAAAAACAACAAATAAGAAAGTGGAATTTGAAAACTTTATGGCATAGAATAGTAAATTTTCTTATTGTAAATTTATTTTGTTATGTACATATGTGTACATGAAGAGTATATATAATGTGTATATATGGCCCTTATATATGCACGGGAAAGGGGAATAATAGTGGGATTTTTATCTTTGCTGTATAAATTCAGTATATTATGATAGTTAAGCTCTTAACGAATATTGGGATATATGTTTGTATTTTTATTTATTGATTTAGACAATGTATAGTTTATTTTGTAAATAAAGTTTTATAAGAAAATAACAACAGAAAGGGTATGTGTTAAGGGACCGGAAGATATACAAAAATTAAGTTTTGCGCACACAAGAAAAGAAACTGAAACGTAATATAATGCTCCATGGTTGCATTCCTTTTGTATTATTGAGAAGTACCAGATCTAACTTCAAATTGACATATTTAATAACCTAAGACTTTCTGGTATATTGTTAAATGTATGCTCTTTATATACTAGCTGCATCCAGACGCTTTTAATTTAGGTGTTTTGTTTAGAATTTTTGTGATCAGAAATTATCCCGTCCGTTTATATAACAGACCCAGTATGCATACTATTTAATTTACAAGTGACTTTATCTAATATGTTGGGCTTCTGATATGCATTCATTATGTGTTCCCACATGCTTCACTTCATGCAACTAATTGCTTTTCCTTTTCCCTTTGTGTACTTTATCATTTGTCCTTTTTCTCTGCCCACGTCGCAGACTAGAGACTCTTGTGCGAAGCACTCCATGGAGACAAACGTACAACTGTTGTGTCTTTGATATTCCCATTACTCCCTGATCTTATTACATTTATTGCATTCCTTTGCCCGGAGCTATTGCTTTTATCCGCTCTTGATAATTCACTCTAGTTTAGTTCGCTGTTGGTGGCGTTGTAGTCTCGTAGTCTGTGTGTTTGCATGCGACACTAAAACCATTGTATTGTGAAATAGTCCCGGGTATATTTATTACTATGGGGTCTATATTTTATGCTATATTAGAAGACTAAATAATAAATATGATAAATTGAATCTTGGTTTAAATACAGAAATATCCACAAAGGGGTGATGTAAAAGCTATAATAAATAGTACTGCAAATTGAATAGTAACTTCCACATAGCTGTGATAATTTATTCGCTGCAGAAAGACATTCCCTTGGAATTATGTAGTGATGGGCAAAACCGTTATTTTCTATTACCGGTTGAAGCCGTTTACGTTATTTCATAATAACCGTTGAAAATAACAGCTTCGGTTATTTATCTGTTATTTTGAACTGGATAGTCGATCGTTAGTAGTGATGAGTCGTTATTTAACTCTCTGTTTTTTTTTCAACGGTTGTCGGACCGCAACGGTAACCAGCAATTATGGATTTCTAAAAATAACAGGTACAAAATCACGCTTTTTACACTAAACTAGAATTCGGACTCGTATCTGTTTCAGTTCCACTGCAACTAAGTTCCATGAATAAACGTCGGTTTTCATCGGCAACGGATAAATTTAACTATTTAACGGGATGACATGCGACTGGGAATGATAAATATGTATGGGTATGCTATGCAGTATAGAGCGGACTTTACTTCATAACATATTACTTAACAGATACCACGTTATTTATACTAGTGTGCTCGCTCTCGCTCACAGCCTATGGGAATGTAGGATACTATCGATCGACTATCCAGTTCAAAATAACAAATAAATAACTGAAGCTGTTATTTTCAACGGTTATTATGAAATAACGTAAACGGCGTCAACCGTTAATAGAAAATAACGGTTTTGCCCATCACTAATCGATAGTATCTTACATTCCCAAAGCTGTGAGCGAGATCGAGCATACTAGTATAAATAACGTGTTACCTGTTAAGTAATATGTTATGAAGTAAAGTCCGCTCTATACTGCATAGCATACCCATACATATTTATCATTCCCAGTCGCATGTCCATAAATTTAACAGTGGCCGATGAAAACCGACGTTTATTCATCGAACTTGGTTGCAGTGGAACTGAAACAGATACGAGTCCGAATTCTAGTTTAATGTAAAAAGCGTTATTTTGTACCTGTTATTTTTATAAATACATAACTGGTGGTTACCGTTGCGGCTCGACAACCATTTAAAAATAACAGACAGTTAAATGACGACCCATCACTAGAATTAGGGTAGAGCCCATGGCTTGACCACAAAGAAAACATTTGTATTCCTGTACCCATAAACTTTTGAAACCTTATAGTACTGAAGTTTATGGTAGTGAATATTCATTAAATGCTTCAAATTTGAATAATTCAATTTTCTATAAACATAGAAAGCTGAGTTTTGGTCTGTAGTAAGGTCTTTTCCAGGTAACATATCCACCAAACGTCGTTAAAATAACTTTGTAACTTTCGGCGAAAAAATTTTTTTTTAAAAGAAAACCAAAATATCCCGGCAAACCTTCGCCGATTTTACTGGCTAACGAAATCATAAAAGCTATTACTAAGAGAAAAGTACTTGCCGAGTTTCACCCGGATCGGTTAATTACTTTTTGAGTTATCGGTTGGATACATATATATATATATATATATATATATATATATATATATATATATATATATATATATATATATATATATATATATATATATATATATAAACATATAAAAAATGAAAGTGACCCCGGATATGGGTTCTAAGTGTCCTAGTTCGCGCTCATTTCAAAATATTTTTGCAAAGTTTCACCATCGATACCTCTATTAGTAAATTCTTTTAATAAAAATTTACTAAAATGTCACTTTTCACCAAAACACCCATATATATATATATATATATATATATATATATATATATATATATATATATATATATATATATATATATATATATATATATATATATATATATATATATATATATATATATATATATATATATATCCTCCTCCAGAAGCGAAAAACATATCGAAGCGTTCCTTTGTCGGGTGCTAACTGGATACCAAATTTGATGACGATATATCAACTCGTTCGAAAGTTTTTGTGCCTATTAACAGACAAATGTTCGTTCCAGAATCAAGTTTTCTATGTGTTTTGAGACTTTCGCCGCCGTTTTAGCAGAAAAAAATTCGAACAATATTCATCTGAACCAAACCCAAATCCCCACCCCCGCTCACATTCAACCCCTCATTTAATTTCAGCACAATACCAGATATTTCATAAAATTAAAAGTTTTCTTATAAATAAACCCTAAAACGTATTATTACTCTAGTTTTGCGGAAAAAATGTCAATTTTCACCAAATCACCCCCAATTCATCCCCTACCTTCTATAGCGATTTTACCCAAAAACAATCGGAACCATTAGTTTGTCGGGTGCTAACTGTATACCGAATTTGTAGACGATATCTCAATTCGTTCTAACGTTATCGTGGCCACAAACAAACATACACATAGCCCGACAGACAATAAAATTTTCGTTCCCAAATGATGTTTTCTATATGTTTAAGCGAAAAAAATTTTTGGAAATTTTTGTCGCCGATGCGATACTTCCACACGTTGTAACGATGTGGAAGTAATACATTGTGTATAAGTACACTTGGACAACTCAGATCACCACAACACATTCTAAAAAGTCTGGACGCAGCAAGTGCGTTACCCAGTAAACACATGTTCGTTAATTAAACGTTTAAAAGGAAACTGCTACCTTACGTTTAATTTTGGTAAAAATGTCGCCCGAATAAACATATAATTAAACCAATATAAAAACGTTTTTATACATGTATGTTTTAATGTTCAAATATACGTTTTTCTTACATGTTTATTAACAAGGATTTTACAACGTTAATTTAACCATCGTCTGTAATGGAGAATATACGTTTATAATAACAGTTTATCAACGGGAATTTGTAACGTTAAACTATTTGCCGTTAATAACGTAAAATATACATTTTTTATACATGTTTATTAACAAGGGTTTTGCAACGTTGATTTAACCATCATCTGCCATGAAGAATATACGTTTATAATTAATGTTTATCAACGGGATCTGTCACGTTAATCTGCTTATATTAACGACGTATAATAAACGTTTGAATTACAACTAATGCATACCTACCAAATGATAGTTTTTCAACCCAGCTGACAGCAGAAGATGAGTACGATAAATTTTTTGACGATGGCACTTTATAGGACAAACGATCATTAGGTGTAGAAATATCAAACTGGACCTGATTGCGGTGTAGATACTTACTTTAAGTGCTCATTGCTCATCAAAACTTCTAAACTTGCTACTCTGTTAAATTTTATAAACCTACCATTGAGAAATTATTATTTACGTTTATAATTTTGAATGGGATTTATAAAAATGGATTAGATCACAAGTCAAATGTCAAATAAAAATAACTTGATTTAAAAAACAAAAATATATTTAAAAAAACTTACATTTCATTATCAAAAAACTAAAATAAATAATACCACGTTCTAAAAATATAACAAGCTTCTTCAATCATAGCGTCTTAATCATGAAATAAAAAATATATTTCTTAAATTATTTGTCAACTTCTCAACCAAAATAAAAGTATTGCTCCATTAGTTTTTTGCTCTGGACCTTTTCGAAGTAGCTAATTTCAACCAATCCTTAACAGCACAAAAGATTGCTCTGTCTCGCTTTTTTCACGTTGGGGAGAATTTAGCTATGCAGAATCTAAAATTATAAACTGCTAAATAGAAATAAATAGGTCATAAAATTGTGATTACCATATACTACTGCCATTAGTCTCGTGGGTTCTAATGAATATATATATATATATATATATATATATATATATATATATATATATATATATATATATATATATATATATATAGGTGTACATGTATCGTGCAAATTAAATTAAACTGGGGAAAATAAACAAATACATCAGAATTTGTAAATGCTAAACCAGTAGCTAACCATTATTACTCTCATTCGAAAGTTTGATTCACGAACAATCAAAATAGAGGAAAAAAAGGTGTATTCATAAACGTTAGATATACGTCTAATGCCTCAATAAAATTAAACTTGAAAATATGGGAAAGCAACCAACATGGCCGATTTTAAACACGCCGGCTAAACTCATAAAGCCCAATTATTTATTCTACCTAATAACGCTCTATAGCAATCAAAGTACAAGAAATGTGATTAACTTCGACAACGTTTGAAGACAATTATTACATATTGTGATACAGCTTACCTTAACCTCACTTCAAGCAGCACTAACTGTACCTATTTCCAAAACTTTTAAGGGAAATCGCTACAGGATGATAATCATTCTTTGTAAATATGTATAAAACAATTATAAATTATAGAACAGACCACCATTCAAATTTAATTCCAAGCACCACGTTACACACTGTACGCCATCACTTCACCTGTTCTGTTTCTATTTCTTGTTCATTCTCGTTCAGCATGCGCACAAACACTTACTAATTTACAAGGACAAATAATATGTTTTATGTATTACACAGTGGAATGCAAAAGACAAAATAGCTCCTTTTAAAACATACACGCATTGTCGAATACCTCTCAGATTGATTATGTGACAAAAATTTTTAAAAAGCCAGGAAAAATGTAACCTAGGTATATAACTAACTATAGGTACATAATATAATATATCACATAATATCTCACGCTAAAATAATATCTAGTAAGATACGTATATTTTATGTATAAATCCCTACTTCATGTATATTTTTATAGGCGAACCTTGTTGAAACTACGTCTAAATATTATGTTTAAAAACACTTAATTAATAACGTCTTTTACAACGATAAATTGTTAAGTAATTTGCTTTTTTAACAAAAATTAGAAAAATAGTGGTTTTAAATATATCGTTTATATCACATAAAATATCTCTCGCTTAAAAAATGTCTGGTAATATACGTATATTTTATGTATGAATCCCTACTTCGTGCATCTGTTTCATAGGTGAACTGTGATGAAACAACCTTTAAATATTATGTTTAAAAACACTTAATTAATAAGGTCTTTTACAATGACAAATTGTTTCGTTGCTTTTTTTACGAAAATTAGGAAAACAGTTGTTTTAAATAGAACGTTTATATTACATAAATATCTCTCACTTATAAAATGTCTAATAAAATACGTGTATTTTATGTATGAATCCTAACTTCATGTAGGTTTTTGGTAGGCGAACTGTGTTGAAACAACGTTTAAATATTATACCCTTCATCAATAAGGTCTTTACAATGAGAAAATGTTTACCTAATTTTTTCACAAAAATTAGGTAAATACCTGTTTTACATATAACGTTTATACCACACAAAATATCTTTCGTTTATAAAATGTTTAATAAAATACATATATTCAACGTATTAATCTCAACTAAACGTAGTTTTTTAATAGGCGAAATGTGTTTAAATAACGTTTAAATATTATGTCTAAAAACTCTTCATAATTAACGTCTTTACAACGAAAAAATGGTAACGTTGCCTTTTTAGCCTAGAATTGAACGTTAATTTTTATAACCGATAACGTTTTTTCAACGGTCTTTACGTAAAATAGACGTTTATTAAATGCACGTGTGTTTATTGGGTATGAAGTGAATTTTCATAAAAGTGTTTTTAATAGCAAATATGTCTCTCTAATGCAAGCAGGCATCAATCTGGTTACCGGTATAGTCTCTATAGTAGAAACAATGTACCATATTTTATCAAAATAACTTATTCTGGGAAACTGCGCAAAAATTTTCCGAAAATAAACTTTAAATATTTCCGAGAGAACTGGTTTCCTATCCAACAAACCTTAGGTTAATAGCAAATTGAGTTGTTGAAATTTGAAGCATTTAATGAAAATTCGCTACCAAAACGCACTTCTTGCGTCTCGATTTTTTTTCTTACAAACATGCATCATATTTCGATAAAAAATGCAAAAATGCAATAATATAAGGGTGTTCGAAAAAAAACCATTGCAGGGATCACCAACGACTTATGGACCATCCTGTGATTGTCAAAATATTTTTATAAGATGTAGCTTAAGACACTATATAATTAACGTATAGAGCTTTTTCTCGTATCTTGTATAATAACAATTATATTGAGCTTTACCGTGGACATGCGTCACCTTGTATATATGCATACAAATAACATCTGAAAGTAAACGCGGATATGGATTCTAGGAGGCCCAGTTTGCGCTCATTTGAAGAAATCTTTTTAAAATTGAAAACGAATTTTTTCCACGAAAATGAGCTAAAAATTATAGACCGTAAAACCATAAACTTAACGAAACATACAGCCAAAGCATCAGCTTAACTAAACCTACGGCCAAAGTATCAGAGAACGGATCTATTTGAAATGAATTTGCTGTAAATATTTTAGTAAAATGAAGGACAATGGCGGTTGAAGCTAAAACTTAAGGGTTTGCAGAACACTCTTCTTGTGACATTTTCTTTACATAATCCGTTTTTGTTTCAGGTTCTTTGCCTAAATTTTGCGAATTTTGACGTTTCAAATCGCGGCTTTGACGTTTTGAGGAAAATCCATTTTTTTCTTATTTAAATGCCTATAACTTTTTTGTCTTTTAACTTACAGACCTACATTTTGGCACGTGGGTCACCTTTATAATGCAAACAGGCGTACCAAATTTGGTTGCCCTTACTTTTTTATCTCCGGAGATATACATTTTTTCCGAAAGAAAACACAAAATTTTCCGGGAAAAGCTGGGTCGATTTTCCTGGCTAACGAACTTATCCAATCCACTTGCGAAAGAAAGGTACTCACCAAATGTGATCAAAATCGGCCCATTATTTTTTGAGTTATAGGTGTGATACACACAGAGTTACAGCATCCTGTATAATGCTGTACTGATATCTCGTGTTAGTATAGTAATAGAATGTAACTTGCGCACGCACGCACCCACTTACACACACATACAAATATATATAAACATATAAAAATAGAAACTGACCCTGGATATGGGTTTTAGGGGTCCTAGTTTGCGCTCATTTGAAGAAATTTTTTTTAAAAGAAAATTCATTAATAACCTGACGATCAACCTGACGTCAACATTTGTTTCAAGCACGTATTGATCTCTTATCCACTACAGTAACACACTTCGTGCGTCCGTTTATGACATTTCTGCAGGTCACGATTTACTCATTAGCGAATTTTCCTAGAAAAAAGGAAGTATTAAAAAAGTAATAGATAATTAAATCACGAACTCTACATATAACTTAAGCTACTTGCAAAGCATCAGAAAATGGGTCTATTTGAAACGTATTTTCTGAAACTACTTTAGTCAAATGAAGGACAGTGGCGGTTGAAGCAGAAACTGGAGGTGTATAAAGCACTTCCTACCAAATTTCTTCTACATAACCCGCTTTCGTTTCAGAATCTTTTTTCAAAAATTCCCAATTTTGGTGTTTCAAATCGCGACATTCGGGTTTTAGGAAGAAAAACTAGACATTTTTCAAGGTAGTCTTTTTAGTACCTACTTCTCGACTTTTTGCGCCAAGAATACCTAATATGTGTCTATAATATTCAATAGATTCTGTTAACCACACAAACTATTTTGGTCTTGTGCGCACAGCACAAAAAATCGCCTAAAGAAGTGCTGGAGACAGAAAACTATCGCCTGTTGACTGTGATGACGATTGGAAATGAGGAATACTAAACTACGATCGCTTGTTTATTTCATTTCATGCGACACGATATATATATATATATATATATATATATATATATATATATATATATATATATATATATATATATATATATATATATATATATATAGAGTACACATTTTTTAATGTAATCAGTTTACTGTTTCTGTAAAATATTATGGGAAGGAGTATAAATAAATAATCAGTAAGATAAAAAAAGGTTCACCGAAACATTTTATCTACTGAAGCCAATTACGCTTATCAGTAAACAGGTCTAAGCTTTTTTTGTTGTTGATACGAATGGCTGCTTGCTATAAGTTGCAGTATCTCTGAGAAATATGTAGCGTCATATATGTTTAATCGTGCTCCTTAATTAGAATTTGATTTTTGTTGGTTAACAATTGTGTCTTGCATGTAACTACCTACCTATAATTTATTAAATATTTTTGTTAGAGTTTGATACCACTCAGTGAGTTTGTTGGCTTTGAAATTTTAAATTATCCTTTGAAAAAGTGTTTGTGTGGGCTGTTTAAATTGAAATGGTTTTCAAATAGGTTCCACGTAGCATGACGAAATAACATATCAAAGGTAAGTTGATTTGTTTTGAGATTTACTTTGTATCTGTACTAGTTTCATTACATTAATAGTGTGCTGAAATATATTTGTGACATAAAGTTTAACTGAAAGAAATAAATAAAAAATAACATATAACACATTACAATTGCAATTTCAAAACCGTTCAATGAATTTATGCTAATACGAATAAAGATAGCTTACCTAATTAATTATAATCTGGGTAATTTTGCAGATTATCTCACTGTCTGTCTTCTGAAACATTCTTTTAGAAACATACCTAGAACCACACCTGTATGCATAGGCCATTAGAGAAATGTTGTGGTTTTTACCCTTAAGAATGTTAGGGGACCCGGAGCGAATTAAAGTCTGGACGGGAAGAAAATTAAAAGAAAATATAAATGCCACATTTGAAAAATCTCTGGACGCAGCAAGTGCGTTATGGTAGTGAATTTTCATAAAAATATTTTTAATTGCAAATATGTGTGTTTCCTTTTTAAGAAAGCAGGCATCAATTTTGGTTACCAGTATAACCTAAATAGTAAAAACAATGTGCCATGTTTCATAAAAATAACTTTATTGTGTGAAAATGTACAAAAATTTCCAAAAGTAAACTTAAAGTGTTCCCGGAAAAACTCGTTTCTTGGTCAACCTTATAGGTTAATAGCAAATTGAGCTATTCAAATTTGAAGCATTTAATGAAAATTCGCTACCATAACGCACTTGCTGCGTCCCGAATTTCTTTTCTTACAAACATGCATCGCTGAAATATTCAAAAATGCAATAACATAAGGCGTGTTTGATTAAAAAAAAAAGAAGAAAATTTGTATCACCAACGACTTATGGGCCATCCTGTGATTGTAGAAATATTTTTTTTAAGATGTAGCTCAAGACACCCTATAATTAATATATGCAAATTTTCTTCATATCTTGTATAATAACGGATATATTGAGCTTTATTGATTTTTTACGAAAATTCGACAAAAATTATATACCATTAAACGATAAACTCTAAAGCTAAGGCTACTGCCAAGCATCAGAAAAAGGGTCTAGTTGAAATGAATTTTCTGGAAACATTTTAGTAAAATGAAGGACAATGACGGTTGAAACTAAGACTTCAGAGTTTGTAAAACATCCTTCTTGAGACATTTGATTTCCATATCCCGTATTAGATTCAAGTTCTTTGCCTAAATGTTGCCGATTTTGACGTTTTAAATCGCAACTTTGACGTTTTGAGGAAAACCCCAATTTATTTTTCTTTAAATGCCTATAACTTTTTTGTCTTTTGACCTACATAGCTAAATTTTGGTAGGTAGCTTACCTACGTGCCAAATTTGGTTGCCCTTACTTTGTTAATTCCGGAGATATAAATTTTTTTCGAAAGAAAACACAAAATTTTCCGGGAAAACCTGGGCAGATTATCCTGGCTAACGAACTTATCCAAGCCATTTGCAAAAGGAATTTTTCCACCAAATTTAGTCAAAATCGGCCTATTATTTTTTGAGTTATCGGTGTGATACATATATATATATATATATATATATATATATATATATATATATATATATATATATATATATATATATATATATATATATATATATATATATAAATATATATATATATATATATATATATATATATATATATATATATATATATATATATATATATATATATATATATATATATATATATATAAACATATAAAAATTGAAACTGACCCCGGATATGTGTTCTAGGGGGCCTAGTTCGCGGTCATTTGAAGAAATTTTTTCAAAATTCAAAAGTCGGGATCTCCTCATTAGTGAATTTTTTTTAAGAAAATTCACTAAAAAGAGGTTTATAGAAGCCCAAGGGAAGAAATAAACCCCTACCAACCACCCCCGGTATCCAACGAGCACTCCAACCCACCCCCTGCAGTGGTGCATCTTTTTGTGGTTTTCCTTTCCTCTAGCTTTTCAATTGGGATAACGAAGGTGGCTGTGACTTAAACAAAGGGTGGGTTGAGAGTTGCTGTTGAAGTGCAGTGGTGGTTGGTAGGGCTTTTTCTTTCCTTATGCATCTATAAGCTACCTTTTTGTGATTTTGCGTTTATATTTTCTTTTAACTTCCTTCCTCGCTCAGCATTCACATTCCCTCCGGTTCTCGTAACTTTATTGTGGGTTGAAACTATGGCATTTATCTTGTGATTTTTGCCTACAGGATAATCTTTGGATGTGTCCTGTCCAAACTACAAAAATAACGCTTCTGCAAAGATTAAAATAATTAGTTTCAATAGTAGCACAATGTCGCTTTAAACAGGTTCAGGTTTTTGCATAATCTTATGTCCTGTTACTTAAATGCCTGATTCACAATACACACGTGTATGTTTGGATTAAGAAAAAATTGCAAAGGACTAGAAAAGCATCTTTTGAGTATTAAATAAAATTTAGTGGTCATATTAATGATCTGTTTTACAAAAAATTCGACTGTGTGGTTTTGTTGAGAGACGGGCTAGATACTTTTTTAATTTTTTTTTCTATCCCAGCTCTTTACGAGGTGTCGTTAATGTGTTTTGAAATCGAATTTTTGGTATAAAGCTCCAATTAGTGTTGATATACCACCAGAAAAAATATTAATTTTATCTAAGTTAAAATGGGCATTAGCGTGGGTTCAATCGTAGCATAATATCTGCTTAAAACGGTGTAACTTATCCTCCCGAAATTCTATCTAGGGTTTGGTTAAATGTTTTGTCATACTATGTGGGGGGTTGCTAGTCCGGGATGTGCTACACAGACCTGGAGTCGCCAATAATATAATAATAAGTTATCATCCCTACCATTGTATGATAGTTACTTAAACATCCATATAACTTTACAGACCTTATATATATATATATATATATATATATATATATATATATATATATATATATATATATATATATATATATATATATATATATATATATATATATATATATATATATATATATATATATATATATATATATATATATATATATATGTCAGCTACTGACTTCACTTTCTCATCCAATAAATAATAAGTTGACCCTCGTACCTAAACTACTGACTTTACCCGCGTATAGTAATCAATCCAACCCTTAGATAATAGTTACTTACTTACGCCCCTTATAAGAAAGAATACTTTACTAACCCTCGTAAGTTAACTTCTAAATTTTATTTCTCATCTACTAATTACTACAATGACTCTCTTACCTAAACTACTAATTTCCCCCTGTATAATAATTAATCAATACCTAGGCGATAAGTATAGTAATAACTACTTACTAAATCATTGTGCCTTAACAGCCAGTGGAGTGCCCACGTGGGTTTCTTCTAGGGTCAGAACCACCACACCCAATCCGGAAAATGGATTCGGGGATAATTTACATATTTACAAAAATAACTAAACAATAAGTTCTAAATAACAATAACGAAAATAAAAATAAATAAGTAAAACGGAAACAAGAAAATAGGAGGTGTTGAGCCTATGTTACTGAATTTAACTGATAAACTAATACGTTCCTAAATATTTTTATAAATTGATGGAATCCGTCTATCTTTTTGCTCGACAAAATATTTATTACTTTATCGTAAAATGAAGTCTGCTGTGTCAGTTCTTAAACAAGCCTTTTTTCTATAAAAACGATTGATATGTTTTTTAACCTGTCTTGACTAATGCTATTTCTGAAAAATGTTTTGATGCATTTAAGTGCATAAAAACTTCTTTCTACTGAAGCAAATGTGACAGGAATTGTGACTATTAACGCAAGCAGCTTATAAAACTCGGCTAGACAAGAAATTATGTCATTTTTTGTAAATAACTGAAATCATTACGATAGGCGTATGGGAATCTTGAAACAGTTCTGTATCTGTGTATACAGTGGTCAGTTCGTTTTTTAATGCAGTTGAATCAAACAAAGGATATTGTTTTAATAATAATTGAAAGATATCCTTTGGAAAGTCTTTTAAATGCGAAACAAAATTGTCTTTTTTTATTAAATCGAAAAATTCTAGTTTGTTGAGATCCGAAAATCTTACTTGCAATTGATTTATTATTGTGTCTAAATCTAAAATTTCATTAAAAATTTGTTAATAATTCTGTTTTAAATTTTGAATACTAATGTTATCTTTCTTTTCTTTGGTGCTGGTTCGTTATTTTCAAAATCCTCAAATAAGGAGTGGTTATTTGATTAAAATGAATTTCATTATTTCTAATATCTTGCAATGTAGTAGTTAATATAATCAGACGTTTCTTAGCGTAAGAAATATCTGTGCGTTTATTTTGTAGAATTAAAAATACAACAGCGGCATGTTCAAATATAAATTTAAAAGTGTCTAAAAGAAAAAGAAAATGGGATCGTTAAGATGTCGTTTTAGGCCAATAGATTCTCTCAGAGTTTGTTGATCTTGTTTGAAATCATCCTTATTGAAAATATAATTAAAAACATCTATTAATTTTTTTCTGTTTGACAACACTGTAGAAACTATCCTAGAAGTAACGTTCCACCTTACCGACGCTCACATTAGCAGCGGAGTCTGGCCTCCGAGCACGTGATTTTAAGCGCGGTTTTAATTGTTTTTTCATGGCGCTAATGCTTGTATCCATTTAAATAAATGTGTTCAGATATGGTCCAAAGTTGAATATCGGAACCGGGCCTCGGTGACGTCACACAAGCACACAAGATCGCGCCGTTTTGGTAATATACTTCTCAGCAGCGTTGCCGGTTGTAATTGTAATTGCAGATTTAGAGAATTTTTATATGAATATGGTTCGAATAATAATTAATAATATGAATAAATATGACTTTAATATTGAAAATTGGATATTGGATTTAAGTTATATATAACTAACTGACTACTTGAATAGGGAGGCTGTAACTAATTCTGACTTGGGAGGCTCCGTCTCCTCTGCCTCCTTAGAGAAACCGCCACTGCCTAAACATAACCACTCTCTACTGTGTTTATTAAAGACCCAACCAGAACCTCGTCGATATACCGTCTTTGTTTACGACCTTCCCTTCAGCCCGTGCGTGCATCGCACTCTTACTATCTGAGTGGTAATTAAAGTTAAATTAACATAGGACACACCGTACATTTACAAGTTTGTATATTTAAGCTCAGCTGTTGATTGTAAAGTATAAAATCGTAAACAAACACCATTTTGATATTCCAGATGCACCATACTCATTTATACTTCTACATATAGGTCATTAAGCACACTTGGAGAACCCACATCACCACAACACATTTAAGAAACCTTATGATCGTTTCACTAACCAAGGCTGCGTCATCAGAGGAAGAATAATTCTTCTCCAATTGAGCATTATTCATCCTCTGAACGCTAATTTGGTTAGTGAAACGATTGCCAGGTTTTTTAAAACGCGTTGTGGTAATTTGGGTTCTACAACTGTGCCTATCAGTGCTCATCACATATTACAATCTTCAATGAGTGAATATAGGTCATTACAAAAAAGTTCGGGACGCAGCAAGTGCGTTATTGTAGTGAATTTTCATTAAATGCTTCAAATTTGAATACCTCAATTTTCTATAAACCTAGAAAGTTGAATTTTAGTATGTGGCGAGGTCTTTCCCGAGGCAACATATCCAGCACACTTTATTAAAATAGCTTTGTAATTTTCGGAGAAATCAATTATTTTCGGAAGAAAACACAAAATTTTCCCGGCAAATCTTGTTCGATTTTCGTGGCTAAGGAACTCATCCAAGCCATTAATAAAAGAAAGGTACTTGCTGAATTTCATTCAAATCGGTTATTTAATTTTTTTGAGTTATCGGTTGTATATATATATATATATATATATATATATATATATATATATATATATATATATATATATATATATATATATATATATATATATATAAAATATAAAAATTGAAACTGAACCCGGATATGGGGTCCTAGTTCTCGCTCATTTGAAAAAATGTTTGCAAAGTCTCAGCATCTATACCTTCCTATTAGTGATTTTTTTTAAATAAAAATTTCCAAAAAAAATCTCCAAGAATGTACACAGACTGCGTGACACCAATTTTACTCTCGGATGTTGGACAATGTACCATTCAGTAAAACCCTTTGTGACTCGTCATGTATTCTCTGTTTTAAATTTTATTTAAGTTTTGTTTTTTGTCTAAGGAGAATTAGGGCTCTGTAATAATTAAGCTGTAAATAGTGTGACAGCTTATCTTATTTGGTATGTAATATAGTTTTTAAATGTTCAGATAGGAGCCTCGGTAATCCAGGGGTAAGAACGTGTACCTTTCAACCTAAGGGTGATGGGTTCAACTCCCAGGGTTTCCCTTTCACTTTTTTAGTACAAACTGTAATAAATTAACATGAAATGAGGTTCTGGAATTGTATTTGAACAAGTTGAATGTCTGCACGTTCCGCTCTTCGGAGGGGGGGTAAAGCCGTCGGTCCCGTGTCCATGTGATGTTGGGCGCGTTAAAGGTCCTTGCCCTCCTTACAGAAAGGCAGTAATTTGGCAAAATTTTCAGGATAGTGAGGTGTAACTTCTCGTTGGCGTCGGTGATTGGTCATAGTCGCGGAAATAGGACGACGTTAAAGTAAAAAAAACTACAGATAACCACTTTGTATTATGTTTTACCTATATTGTGATTTACGAGAATATTTTTTATTCTTCTATTGTGCAGATGTCTCCGAGTGTCAGAAGTGTCGTAATAGTCATTTCATACTAGACGTAACCATATTAAACTTAAGGAACGTGTCTGTGTCTCGCCATACAATACAGCACTAATGAGCGTTCTGTCATAATTGTCACTATAATTCCTTATATATTCTACGACCAACAAAGATAAGCTTGAACAGTAGGGGTCGTATTTATCTCCAACTTCCTATAGAAATAGACTGTAATATAAAAGATGTTGAAACGTTGCTTGTTAAATTTACTAAGGCCCGCTATTTTATGATGTCTCGTTTGCAATCAAATTTAATCAAAATAATATTGAGACAGAATGTTGTTAAAATGACGAACACAGTATGTGGCGCGATAGTTATTATTCTGACTGCTCTAAATAAGCTTTTATTACTTCCACATCGTCACAACGTGTGGAAATATCGCATCGGCGACAAATATTTCAAAAAAATTGTTCGCTTAAACGTCGTAAAAAGTGTCAAAACATATATGAAACATGATTTGGGACCGAATTTTTTTTTCTGTCGGTCTGTCTGTTTGTACGCGCGATAACGTTAGAACGAATTGAGGTATCGTCTTCAAATTTGGTATACAGTTAGAACTCGACAATAGAACGGTTCGAATGGTTTTTGGGTAAAATCGTTTTTAGGGAGTAGGGGATGAATGGGGGGTGATTTGGTGAAAATTTACATGTTTCGTTAACACTCGAGTAATATAGCATTTTAGGGTTTATTTATTAGAAAACTTTTAATTTCATCAAACATCTGGTATTCTGTGCTGAAATTAAAGTAGGGATGGAATATTGTCGAGAAAAATATCGAAATTTCTTTTTTTGCTACAACGGCGTAAGGAGTCTCAAAACATATAGAAAACTTGATTCAGCGACTGATAATGCAGCTGAATAAAAGTCTACACCATCTTTGTCTACAGCACCTATCTCTCAGACTATCAGTATTCATAGTGATGTAGATGTTCAACTTCAATCAATTGCCGAACATGAGAGCAAAGACCATATCACAGATTACACGGACCGCAAACGCGAAGTAGCCCAAGAGCAGAAGCAGGGTGATGTGACTATGGCTGAGTTATTAAAAAACATTTGGTCTCCAGATTCAAATTTCAAATTCGTCGGCCAAGAAATCCAAAATTTCAATTCAAATGGTTCAAGGAGTGGAAATGGTTGGCTTATTCTACAAAGGAGGATGGTGCTTATTGTAAGTTCTGCGTGTTTTGCGCCGGAGAAATAGCAAAATTTACCAACTGGAAAGATGCACTTGAAGTTTCAAAAAGCCACGCCTCTTGTGAATATCATGAATTTAGCGTACTGAAATCATAAAATATGTCCTTAATTGAGGAAAAGAAGCAAGATCCGATACACTAACAAATAGGTACAGCAACTAAGCAAAAAATAGAGGAAACCGAAAAAGAATTGCTCCTATAAGAGACACAAATGTTTTATGGGGACGTCAGTGTATTCGACTGAGACGACACTGAGATTTCAGGCCTATTGAGTCTTCTGAGGAAATGGTAGAAAACAAAGGAAACTTTAGAGCAATTTTGAGGCCGAAATTGCGTTCTGGAGATCAATCATTGAAAAAACACCTGGAAAGTATGTCAAAAAACGCAACATATTTGAGTACAAAAACTCAAAATGAAATTATTTATGCATGCAGAAAAATGATAAAAGTCTGGACGCAGCAAGTGCGTTATTGTAGTGAATTTTCATTAAATTGTTTTTAATAGCAAATATGTGTGTGTTTTTTTTTTAAAGAAAGTAGGCATAAAATTTGGTTACCAGTCTAACCTATATAATAGAAACAATGTGCCATGTTTTATCAAAATAACTTTATTGTTTGAAAATGTACACAAATTTCTGGAAGTAGACTTAAAGTGTTCCCGAAAAAACTGGTTTCTTGGTCAACCTTATATGTTAATAGCAAATTGAGCTATTCAAATTTGAAGCATTTAATAAAAATTCGCTACCATAACGCACTTCCTGCATCCCGAATTTCTTATCTTACAAACATGCAAAATGCAACAACATAAGGCGTGTTCGATTAAAAAATAAAAAAGAAAATTTGTATAACCAACGATTTATGGGCCAGCCTGTGAGTGTAGAAATTTTTTAAGATGTAGCTCAAGACACCCTATAACTAATGTATACATTTTTTTCGTATCTTGTATAATAACGGATATATTGATCTTTGTTAATTTTGTGTCGGTGGGTCGGTCTGTTGGCTGTACGTCTGTTAATAGGCGCAATAACTTTCGAACGAATTGAGATATCATCTGCAAATTGGGTATCCTGTTAGCACCCGACAAAGGAACGCTTCTAATTGTCAAGGTGCCAGACCGCTTCAGGGGGTAGGGTATAAATAAGGGGTGATTCGGTGAAAATTTACATTTTTTCAATAAAGCTCGAGTTTTAAAAATTTATGGGTACAGGAATCCAAATATTTTCGTTGTGGTGAAGTCATGGACGCTAGATTTATTCCATGAGAATGTCTTTCTGGACAGAGTAGATTATCACAGCTATGTGGAAGTTATGATTCAATTTGCAGCACTAATAGCGAATTTAGTCATTAAAAATTTACTTATGAATGGATCTTGTGTTGACAAACTTTCTTCAAATGAGGCGACCAACACTTATCCGGGGTCAGTGTCATTATATATATATATATATATATATATATATATATATATATATATATATATATATATATATATATATATATATATATATATATATATATATATATATATATATATATATATTGGTGTGGTCGTGTATAGTGAATGTAGGCAATGATTGAAATATAGGATGAGAGAAAAAGGAAATTACATTTTTGTGCGTCAAAATTTTAAGTAGATAACTTTTGGGAAGCAAATGTCAAGCTCATTTCGCTATTCAAAATATGTCAAATAATATAATATATACAAGTCTCCCACTTCTTTATATGTGTGTGTATACATCACACCGATAACTCAAAAAACAATGGGGCTATTTTGATGAAATTTGACAGGTACCTTCCTTTTGTAAGTGACTTGTATTAGTTCGTTATTCAGGAAAATTGAATCTGTTTTCTTTCGGAAAATTTTTGTATTTTCATAAATAACATAATGGGACACGTGTTGATATTATAAAAACTCTGGACGCAGCAAGTGCGTTATGGAATTGAAGTTTCATAAAAATGTTTTTAATTACAAATATATCGCTCTAATGCGAGCAGGCATCAATTTGGTTACCGGTATAACCTATATAGTAGGAACAATGTACCATATTTTATCAAAATAATTATTTGAAAATGTACAAAAATTTTCCGAAAATAAACTTTAAATGTTTCTGAGAAAATTGGTCTCCTAGCCAATGAACCTTATGTTAATAGCAAATTGAGTTATTGAAATTTGAAACATTTAATGAAAGTTCGCAACCAAAACGCCCTTGCTGCGTTCATACAAAAATTTTCCGAAAATACAGTTAAATGTTGGTTTCCTAACCAACAAAATTAAGGTTAATAGCAAATGAGTTATTGAAATTTGGAGGATTTAATGAAAATTTGCTACCAAAACCCACTTACTGCATCCAGATTTTTTCTTACAAACATGCATCATATTTCTATAAAAAATGCTAATATGCAGTAACGAATTTGTTCTACGAAAATTAGCTAAAAATTATAGACCGTTAAACCATAAACTTCACTAAACCTACAGCGAAAGCATCAACTTAACTAAACCGACAGCCAAAGCATCAGAGAAAGGGTCTATTTGAAATGAATTTTCTGTAAATATTTTAGTAAAATGAAGGGCAATGACGGTTGAATCTGAAACTTAAGGGTTCGCAGAACACTCTTCTTGCAACATTTTCTTTTCACAATCCGTATTTGTTTCACGTTCTTTGCGTAAACATTGCCAATTTTGACATTTTAAATTGCGAGTTTGACGTTTTAAATTGCGAATTTGACGTTTTGAGGAAAACTCCAAAATTTGTTGCTTTAGCTGCCCGTAACTTTTTTGTACTTAACCTTAGAGACATAAATTTTGGTACATGGTTCACTGTTTATAATAGAACTACGCGTAGCAAATTTGGTTGCCCTCACTGTATTATTTCCGGAAATATGAATTTTTTTAGAAAGAAAACACAACATTTTCCGGGAAAACCTGGTCCGATTTTCCTGGCTAACGAACTCATCCAAGCCACTTTCAAAAGGAAGGTACTCACCAAATTTGATCAAGATCGGTCAATAATTTTTTGAGTTATCGGTACGATATATATATATATATATATATATATATATATATATATATATATATATATATATATATATATATATATATAATTGAATCACCAACGACTTATGAATACGAAATATTTTTAAGATGTAGCTCAAGACACCCTATAATTAATGTATACAATTTTTTTTCGTATCTAGCATAATGACGGATATATTGAGCTTTAAAGATTTTCTACGAAAATTTGACAAAAATGATATACCATTAACCGATAAACTGTATAGCCAACACTACTGACAAAGCATCAGAGAAAGGGTCTATTTGAAATGACTTTTCTGGGAATATTTTAGTAAAATAAAGGATAATGACGATTGAAACTAAGACTTCAGGCTTTGTAAAACATTATTCTTGAGACATTTTACTTCCATAGCTCATATTAGTTTCAGGTTCATTGCCTAAATGTTACCAATTTTGACGTTTAAAATCGCGACTTTGAACTTTGAACCCAAATTTATTTTTCTTTAAATACCTGTAACTTTTTTGTCCTTTAACCTACAGAGCTAAATTTTGGTAGGTGACTTACCTATAATGATGTAAACCAGCGTGTGGTTGCCATTTTGTTGCAATTACTTTGTTAATTCCGGAGATAAAAAAAATTCGAAATTCGATTTTTTTCGACAGAAAACACAAAATTTTCCGGGAAAACCTCGGCGGATTTTCCTGGCTAACGAACTTCTCCAAGCCATTTGCGAAAGGAAGGTACTCACCAAGTTTTATCAAAATGGTTCGGTTTTGTATAAAATTTTATATATTTGGTATAAACATGGAAAGTAAATGAAGAATGATGATGGGAAAGTAATGATGGATGTGTAAAGAATAGTAGTAAATGAAGGCAGTGATCGGAAATGTAAGATGGAAGAAAAAATGGTATAAAAGGTTTATTTAAAATGGTTTGTCAAAATTCGAAATATGTCATATTTGGATAATGCAGTGTCAAGTATTTTTAGAATAAACAGTTTAAATTATGTCACTATATACAACACAAGTCAAAATAGACTTACTGTATAGACGTATTGTGTAATTTCAGCCAATAAAGTATAAGTATAAGTATAATATATATATATATATATATATATATATATATATATATATATATATATATATATATATATATATATATATATAAAACATATAAAGTCTGAAACCGACCTCGGATTTGGGTTCCAGGGGTTCTAAATAGCGCTCATTTGAAGATATTTTTTCAAAATTCAAAAGTCGAGATCTCCCCATTAGTGATTTTTTTTTTAAGAGAATTCACTAAAAGGTGTATCATATGCCAGAACTAAGATCGTTAAGTTAAAAGACACAGATTATAGGCATGTAAAGGAAACATTTTTGGATACCACTGGTGATCAGAAAATGACACAAAACCAAAATATCTTGTATGGTTAGCAAACGCTTCTAAATCTTACTGACCGAGTCTGACCTTTGCTGGTGCAAAAGGTCCAGAAGTATCAGAAAAATTACTTTGAAAATTTAATAGTTTTTTTTTCTTCTTAAAACGTCATGACTGGTGATCAGAAAATGGCACGAAACTAAAATACTATGTGTGGTTGGCAGAACTTACTAAGCTTTGCTGGTACAAAAAGTCCAGGAGTACCAGAAAAAAATACTTGCAAATTTAATAGTTTTTCCTTCTCAAACCGCCAAAGTCGTGTTCTAAAACGTCAAAATTGGCCACTTTCAAACAACAATTCTAATTCTTTTTTTTTTAATAGCGCATAAATCACACATTACCTAAAGTCTCAATTGCTCACCTACTTTTCCACATGCAGTACCATCATTGAGCTGGTCACTGGTAACGTCATCTCTGTGGCATTGTTCTAAACATCTCGGCTAATATCCAAAGAGACCTTTATGAAAAGTTGGCGCCCAATTAAAAAGATTAACTGGTGACAGTATAATTGTATTTTCTAATTTATTCAACAGTTTTCTGACGTTTTGCTAATAAACAAACAGTAAACATTTTTTTGTCTCTTATAGTTGAGTACTACTGTGAAAATATGTTTTTCTTTTTGAAATTATCATTATGCAGCAATTTTTACATTAATAATATAATTTTGAAAACTTGCTTGTTTCTTCTAAGTAGTTGCATCAATCTTTTGAAGTAAATAAACATAATATCACACCAATTTTAGTACCTTAGGGATCTGGTTGTCTGGATTGATTGACGGTGTTTAATATACAGGGTCCGGAAAGTTGAGAGGATCACATAATTATCTTCACAACCGCTCTACCTAGAAATATCAAATATGGTATCCATGGATATACCAGTGTTTCGCATAACCGGAAATTAGTTTCATGTATACAGAGTGATCAGTTTCCCTGTGCCACACCAAACTTGTATTTTTTTGAATGGGACACCCTATATTTTATATTATTTTTGGTAAAGCACTTCATGGCGAGTAAAATGATGTGGCACAATAGGGGCGTGGAATCAACAGTTTAGAAATTATTCAATTATTTGTCCGAAACTTTATTCCGATTCAACACGACAGTGCTGCCATTTCGTCGCAAAACCTGTCAAGATCTGGTATTACCATGACTCTTGACTCAATGTAGCATAATAAAATATGGTTATATAGCTTGCGGAAATATCCACTTATACAGGGTGTTATATTTTACAAAGCTCATTTTTTCTCGAAAATTTCAAATGGAACACCCTGTATATGACTACGGCGTCAGATAGCGGGTTTAGTAAGCTTTCTCCCAATACTATATTTGCTGGGGTTCAATTGGCTGGATCAACACAAACTGATTGATCATTTGTAAACGTCTGGGCTTTCTTCTTGCTAAAGGTGAATTACAATTTGTACAGGCTTTTAATTAAATCATAGACATGGCATTTTTTTGTTGTAAATTGTTACATCCGTTTTAGATAATTGTATGGTGAAATTTATGTTTAACTTAATTTATAAACAACAAAAATTAAATAAAAATAATAGTACCACATTAATTTAATACTAAACGAAATAATCAAGAATGTATTAAAATAACAGTTTTAATAACAAATCTCAAATCAGATGCGCGAACAAGTTCCCCCCTTGCTGAACGCAAAGTTCTAATCTTTCCATAATTTGTCAATGCGTAGCAGCATGGATCATCTCCCGATCAACATTCCGACATGCATCTAATATCCGTCGTTGTAGATTGTGAACGCTAACTACAGGATTTATGCCAAAATCTGAATAGACTTGGTCCTTGATGTAGCCCCAAAAAAATAGTCCATGGGAGTCAAATCTGGAGACCTTCTAGGTCATCGTATTTGGGCATTTGTACCTATATAATTAGGGCCAAAAACTTGGTCCAAATAGTCCACAACTATCCTGATATTGTGAGCTGGACATCCATTGTGCTGAAAAATAATCCTAGGTTGGACATTCAGTGGAACTTCATCCAACCAATCGTCCAGATGGGTGTTTAGGTGATTAAGGTAAGGCGTCCCGTCTAAATTTTCTTCAAAAAATACGGGCCCCATATAAGTCTCTAACATATCCTTTCTCTCCTGAACTGAATAATCTATACTGAATGCAGACATCGTTTATTTTCTGTATTGACAAAAATAATCCAATACACGCAGTTTCACTATTTTGTTGTTAAACCAGTGAAATAGCTTTATCATTTTTAATAAAAGTTCAGTAGTTTGTTGCTAGGCAACAACTTGAGCGTTTCAATGATAATATGTAACAGTATGTAACTGCTGCTACCCTTAGACAAATCATACGAAGATTAGACTTGTTATTAAAACTGTTATTTTGTTAACTAGTTGATTACATCAATTATTTGAAATGTTTCGTTTATGTATTAAATTAATGTGGTACTATTATTTTTATTTAATTTTTGTTGTTTATAAATTAAGTTAAAAATAAATTTTACCATACAATTACCTAAAAACGATGTAACCATTTACAAACAAAAATGCCATGTCTATGATTTTCATTAAAAGCCTGTACAAACTATAATTCACCCTTAGCAAGAAGAAAGCCCAGTTTGTTCACACAGTTTGTGTTGATCCATTCAACTGAACCCCAGCAAATATAGGTATTGGAAGAAAGCTTACTAAACCCGCTATCTGATGCCGTAGTCATATACAGGGTGTTTCATTTGAAAATTTCGAGAAAAATTGAGCTTTGTAAAATGAAACACCCTGTATAAGTGGATATTTCCGCAAGCTATATAACCATATTTTATTATGCTACATTCAGTCAAGAGTCATGGTAATACCAGATCTTGACAGGTTTTGCGACGGCATGTACTGTCGTCTCGAATCGGAATAAAATTGCGGACAAATAATTGAATTACTTCTAAACCATTGATCCAGTCCCCTATTGTTGTGCATCATTTTACTCGCCGTGAAGTGCCCTACCAAAAAAGAAAAGGAAATATGTGGGGTCCCATTAAAAAAAAAACAAGTTTGCTGTGGCACAGGGAAACTGATCACTCTGTATACATGAAACTAATTTCCGGTTATGCGAAACACTGGTATATCCATGGATACCAAATTTGACATTTCTAGGTAGAGCAGTTGTGAAGATAATTATGTGATCCTCTCAACTTGCCGGACCCTGTATAGCATGTGTTTATCTAAAGTTTTTGTGTATTTTTGTTTTTGTTGTTGAACCATTTTAAAATTGTAATATTGTGAACTTGGAAACTTTTTACATCGGATATTGTGGAGAGTCGTGTCTTTTTTTTGTTCCGGAAACAAAGAGCTTCTGTAGTTGTGACTGATTAGAAATAGCTTTCAAACCGTTTTTTGTCAGCTAGTTTGTCTTGGCAAATAGGTCATTTGTAGTGCATGTATTGTGTTGCTTTCGTTATTTGTTTTAAACCTGCTAGGCTCTAAATATTTTTTGGAGGAATAAGAGTTTAACAGCTTTATATTCTTGCAATTATTGTTTTGTATAAGGTATAAGCCATTATCGAGGGTGAAATCTATGGAAGTGTTAAGTGGACGCTTGTGTCCTTGGTTCTTTTGAATTTGACCTGTATATGTGCTTTGTTTGGAACTGACCTTATTTTGGTACTTTCCTGGACGCTTTTGTCCTGATTTGATCCTGTATAGGTGCTTTATTTGGAACTGACCTTATTTTGGTACTTTTCTGGACGCTTCTGTCCTGATTTGACCCTGTATATGTGCTTTATTTGGAACTGACCTTATTTTGGTACTTACCTGGACGCTTATGTCCTGAATTGACTCTGTATAGGTGTTTTATTTGGAACTACCCTTATTTTGGTACTTTCCTGGACGCTTCTGTCCTGATTTGATCTTGTATAGGTGCTTTATTTGGACGCTTCTGTCCTTGTTTGCTTTTACCTAAAATAAAACGGTATTTGGAGACTTGGGTTAAAGGAAGTTTGATAAGAATATTTTGATTTTTAGTGAGCACTCTATTTCCAATGGCACTGGTTACTTTTTCGTCGAAGGACAATTTCTTCAACTACTGTTGGCTTCGAAGGACCATGTTCTTCAGCTATTGTTGGCTTCGAAGGACCATGTTCTTCAACTACTGTTGGCTTCGAAGGACCATGTTCAGGAGCGGAGGATATTTAGGGTATAACTTGTCGAACTAGGCGAAATTAGACTTCGTAACGATGTAATTGGACCTGAAACTTAAGGGTTTGAAAATCACTCTTGCTGCAAAATTTTCTCTACATAACCCGTATTGGTTCCAGGTTCTTTGCCTAAGTGTTGCCAAATTTAACGTTTCAAATCACGACTATGACGGTATGAAGAAAACCCCCAATGTTTTTTCTTTGAACGCCTATAACTTTTTTGTCTTTTAACATACAGACCTTAATTTCGGCACATAGTTTATTTTTTACGAAACAAACCCATGAAACAAATTTGGTTGCCATAACTTTGTTATTTCCGGAGATATTAAAATTTTACGAAAGAAAAGGCAAAAATTTCCGGAAAACCTGGTCCGATTTTCCTGGCTAACGAAGTCATTCAACCCATTACAAATGGAAGGTACCTGCCAAATTCTAACAAATTGGCCCATTATTTTTCAAATTATGGTGTGATGCATGCATATATATATATATATATATATATATATATATATATATATATATATATATATATATATATATATATATATATATATATATATATACACACACATATCTATAACGAGCTGGCAGCCATAACTGCCAGGGAACGATTTTGTCGAAAAAAACCTGAAACACGTTAAGTTTGCTTGTGAGGTGGACAACTTATGACGCAAAATGTATAGCCCAAACTTTACCTTTCTAGCGCAGGTGTCATCCCTCAAAATTTTTCAAATAGGAATAGAGGCCATGTAATAGCTCGTTAAAAAGAGCTTTTGATTTCCTATACATTGCTTTTTTGTCTTTGAAATTCGGTATATTCGCTTAGAAGATATGGATTTTTGAAATATCACTAACGCATTTCCCGATAAAATCTTGACCTCTTGGTAGGAATTGCATTAGCAAGGGGAATGGATGAGCTCCATTCTATTTAATGAACACTCCTCTCAATCAATCAACAACATAGTTACCAGTGCTTTGCTCTTATTATGCAGCAAGTCAATAAGGTGTTAATGATCCAACCTAATTCTTTGAGTTTCGTGTTCAATTCCCGTTTTCTAACAACTGAGTTGATGTTGTAACGGAAATAGCCTGCAGTTTGCAAAGAACCACTGACTGTTATAAACATCACGTTCACCCAGCAGCCATTTACGGTCTGATTTAGCTTTTTCCCCCATGCGCTACTACCGTCTTTATCCTTTTGTATCTAACCTAATTGTTCGATTCACTTATACAGCTCTTTCAGCTTTTTAATGGAGATTTCGACTTTAGCTTTAGTATTATTGCATTGAACTGTAATACCGAATCGTTTGGATATAAAACTTTTATTACCTTATGGTGTTTTTATTTGAGGTATAGCGATTAATGTTTAATTTTGATCTTATTATTAATTCTACTAAACTTATTAGCTGTTGGTCACAATTTTGTCTGCATCAAACATTCCTGATGTATACGACTTTTTTTTTAGTGAATTTTCGGAATTTTCGTAGAAAACCCAACATGGCCTTATCCAGAGTTCTAAGGAGTAGGCAGATTAAGGCTTTAGACTTTATTTCATTACTTTTCATAATTCCTTTACCTCTTGAAACTTGCTCAAAATCATAAGCCAAAACGTCGAGTTTTATTAAATTCTAGACGCGGTTCGATCGAGAACCAAGTATATATAAACATATAAAAATTTAATAGGTAACTAAACTTTAACAATGCTTACAACTAATTTAACTGAATGAATTTTAAAGCCGAAATCTTTACATACTGAATCTTAAGTGAAAAGTCTCTGATATTAGTCACCAGATTTTTCAAGCAAAAGTCTATACTTCTCTCTACATAATTAAAATCACAAGCCTCTTAATGTTTACCAACAATAGTACTTATAACCTTGCTTTGGTCTACATAATACATAATTGCAGACCTCAGCAGTCAGCATTCCTTGTACTGTACGCTGCATTTTCAACTTGTTTATTATTTAGATAAATATGTAATAGTATTTCAATGCCAATGTTATTGATACATCTGTGACCTACTACTACATGAAATATTACATTAATTGTTGTAGCAAATTTTCCTATAACTAAATTTGAATTATAAATTGAAGGATATTAACAAATATATTTTCACGATTGGAAATGCCCTTTTATAGAGCTTTCTGCTCTATGAACCGGAAGTGAATGAAGGGTAACGCAGGCATTTTATCGAACTTTAATATTCACAAAAGTTGTTAGTTAGGGCGCCACATGGTTTTATATACAGGGTGGTCTTCATAAGAATGAACAGCATGGAGATCTCGGAAACCATAAGAGATGCAAGGCCTAGACTTCTAGACACACAATTGAAAAAACTACTGGCAAAATCCACAGTACACAGGATGTTATCGAAAGAGAAGTTCCATCCATGCAAATTCCATATTTGTCAAAAACTTAGGCCTGGTGATGAAGACAAGCGTAGAATATTTTTTGTGCGTGGTATACGCGGCAGTGTAATGCTGATGTCCAATTTCCAAGCAAAATAAACTAGACGGATGAAAGCACAGTAATCAGCAACGGCATTTTTAACTGCCGGACCCAATTATTGGTCGCGAGAAAATCCTCGCCTACTAATGCCCTCTAGGCATTAGTATCGGTTTGGATTTAACACGTGGGCTGTAATTTTTGGTGCAAACATAATAGGTCATTTTATTTATAAGAAGAACCTCAACTCTGAACGTTTTTTACATCTGCTTAGAAATAATGTTAATAATTATTGAGAAGAACTACCTCTGGCAAGAACCTTCAGTTGTTGGGTTCTTGGGTTCAACATGACGCCCATGTCCACATTTCAAGAGATGTAAATGCCTATTTATTCGAACACTTTTCTAATAATTAATTGCAATACATATAACAATATCATGGCCGGCAAGATGTCCAGATATTATCCATTTGGACTTTTTTCTTTGTGGCTATATTAAAAACAGAGTCTACCCAAATGGAATTTTTAATAAAGAACAGTTACGTATTTGCAGTACTGATGCGTTTGGGAGTATCAGTCCAGAAATGTTGGCTAATGTTCTGGATGAAACGGTGACCAGATGCTACCGTTGCTTGGAAGCAAATGGTTCAAATTTTGAACACTTGCTCTAATTGTAAGTTTATTTTTAGTTTACCTATTCACTTTGTACTTTTTCAATTAGGTACCATATTTGTTTGAGCTTTCATATTGATTAAAAACATAACATTTTCAAGAATGTCTATCATTGGAGAATGTTTTTCGTGATATCCCCCCCAAGTTGAACATTGGTAAAGCAGCGCCGCGTTAAGATAATTTTAGAATAATACCAATTTGTAGCCCAAAACTCAACAAAATAATTGAGTGTCTTCTGTTGTTAAAAACAGAATAATAAAGACTTCGAAATCCAACTTAAAAATTCAGAACCGTATTGAAAAAAATAAAGTTGATGATGGTTTCCCAGAAACCAAATGTTGAAATTAAAATACGTTAGTGCCCTATAGAAGTTAAAAAGTGGCAGTGACAAACTACTGCTTTTTCTTTTTCAATATCTTTTTGATTAACTTCAGGAAAAAAAACGAAATTTAAAAAAATCAGTTTTTTCAAGATATCCAGAAAACCCAAAAAGATAATTGATTTTTGCGAACGCCCCTTACGAGACCTCCTCATTGCGCAACATTTTTCTAATTCGGCTCACCTTGAATCGCTTGCGGTTTCCGAGATTCCCATGCTGTTCATTCTTACGTGGGGCACCTTGTTAGTGATTTTTTTATAAAAAAATCACTAATAGAGAGGTATCGATGGTGCGCCTTTGCAAAAGTTTTTTCAAATGAGCGCGAACTAGGACCCCTAGAACCCATATCCGGGGTCAGTTTCAATTTTTATATGTATATATATATATATATATATATATATATATATATATATATATATATATATATATATATATATATATATATATATATATATATATATATATATATATATATATATATATTGTGTGTGTGTGTCCGTCTGATAACTCTAAAAATTATTAACCGATTTCAATGAAACTCGGAAAGTGCCTTTTTTTTATTAATGGCTTGGATGAGTTCGTTAGCCAGGAAAATCGGACGAGGTTTTCCGGGGAAATTTTGAGTTTTCTTTCAAAAAATTTTTTTTTATTCGAAAATAAAGCTGGTCTAATTAAATTTACTATATATGTTGCCTTGAGAGAGACCTTACTACGCACCAAAACTAAACTTTCTAAGTTTATAGAAAATTGAGTTATTCAAATTTTAAATTTTCTTTCGAAAAAATTTTTTTCTCCGAAAATTACAAAGTTATTTTAATGAAATTTGGTGGATATTTTGCCCTAAGAAAGCCCTTACTACACACCAAAATTAAACTTTCTAGAAAATTGAATTATTCAAATTTGAAGCATTTAATAAAAAATCACTACCATAACGCACTGCGTCCCGAGATTTTTTTTTACTTCCTTTAGTAAAATACCCTATTTGCCAAAACCATGGAATCTTACAAAAAACTGTTTCAAAAGTAACGATTACAAATCACTACGACACTTTTGAAAACCTGACGATCGTTTCACTAACTAAGTTGGCGCCATCAGATAATGGGTAACTAATTCTAAATATTTTACATCTACAACACTGTCTATATTTTGTGCAAGGGTCGGTTTAGAACGATTGGGGGTTGGTCAACGGAACAAAAATTACCGCTAAGTACCTGAATTCGGTTACTATCTATTGTACCTTCTCTTGTCGGTGTTTCTCGCAAACTCGTTATCAAAACTGACGATAGGCGGAGGTGCCGAATTCATACACCTTTTATTATTATTATTATTATTATTATATTTAGCAACATTTTTATCTTTATCTACCTGGGGATTATTATCCGAAATTTGGTACTCAGGTTTACGTTATAAAAAATGTACTATGTGCCAAAGCACAGATCTCTAAGTTAAAAACAAAAAAAAAATGAGCATTTAACAAAACAAAAAAAATAGTTTGCCGCTGAAGGTCAGAGCACTGCGCAACACCAAAGTATTCTGTATGATAAATAAAATCGATGAAATATTATACGCAAATAAAGATATATGGAGGAAATAAATCCGCATGTAGCAGTAGAACGTCATTCGAACACAAATTCATTCAAGAATTAACATTTGAGGTAGAATAATCGAAAATTACCTCAAACGTCAATATAAATAAGTACCGAATCTGAATGAAAATTTTTACCACGCTCATATACAAAATAAGTTCACTGATCCCATTAATGACTAATCCTTAATTTATGGCGGAATATGTATTTTTCGCAAAACGGTGCATCGGCACACTTCTCGATTGAAAATTGCATACATCCCCAGAGGTAGATAGACCGCCATCCCAATCTCTCGTGTACCTCGTGGCCCAGACTTTAACCCGGGAGACTTGTTTGGGGTAACCTTAAATCAGTTCATTGATTGTTGTTGCCTTTACTTTGTGAAACTTGTCCATACTACATACAGACTTGGAGACTACTTCTCTGGCTTCACTGTTGGTTTTCTTTTTTGTAGGTGAAGGATGTAGCCAGTGCGTAAGCTAACTGGAGCAAGTGGCCCTTACGTATTCTGGATGTTCTAGGATGTTCTTCAACGTTTGAAGAACATCCTAGAACATCCAGAATTTGTAAGGGCCACTTGCTCCATTTAGCTTACGCGCTGGCTACGTACTTGTGGCCAAGTGGCCCTTACGAATTCTTCAACGTTTGAAGAACATCCTAGAACATCCAGAATTCGTGAGGACCACTTGCTCCAGTTAGCTTACGCGCTGGCTACGTCCTTGTGGCCAAGTGGCCCTTACGTATTATGGATGTTCTAGGATGTTCTTCAACGTTTGAAGAACATCCTAGAACATCTAAAATTCGTAAGGGCCACTTGCTCCAGTTAGCTTACGCGCTGGCTACGTCCTTCACCTACAAAAAAGAAAACCAACAGTGAAGCCAGAGAAGTAGTCTCCAAGTCTGTATGTACTTAAATCAGTTGTCTACAGTGACACAAAAAACACCCGCGTAGAATTTTGGTAAAAAAAAGCATCGCCGTTTATCGGCTGTAGTCAAACTGGTCATTATTGTTCATCGCTGTCAAAAACCAATCTGTGCTAATTTCGAAGATAATACGAAAATTGTTTTCTCGATATGATGCAAAATCAAACTTCAGTTTCAACACCCTGTATGTCCTTTAATTTTGACATTCGTCTGAAGTAAGTTTACAAAAATCATAATATTTCAATAATCAACTGCTCTACGTAGGATTACTTTTGAAACAGCATGTGTAGTTAGTCTATACTATTATCATATTGCTAGTATCCAACATACAAGGAAGTTTAGGCAGTTTTGTTAGGATTTACGAAACTTAGGTCGTGGTTTTTGATGTCTTATTACATAACCTCAATTATCAAATGATCCGACCCGCCGTTAAAGTTTTAAAAGTTATTCACCATATAGTTGGCGGTTGTCGCCAAGTCTGTTTTTCTTTTGCATAAATGTAGATTCCATTATACACCCCTACATCACGGGATGAGCTAACGATTCATATCTGCTCGAGTACACACATATTCCATTATGTGATAGGAAACAAAAACATTAAAACTTTTTGTTAAATGTCTACCAAACGCGCATTAATGTGGTTTTCGTTATGCATTGTATATAAATTATGCTACGCATTTGCATACTAAATAAAACAAGATATAAATCATTACTTGGGTTTTGCCTTACCAGAAACTAGAACAAATAGAATATACTTGATCGTTAATGTACATTGTCGTTCAAGCTACAACTGCTAATTTAACTGTATTATTGATAGCTAAAAAATGACTTTCTAATGGTTTCAGGCACTAGGAGATCTGTGTGTGCTTTGTTTCTTTAACGTCGGCCTATGTCCGCGACTATGGCCAATCACCGACGCCAGGGAGCAGTTTCACCTTACTCTCCTGGAAATTTTGCCGAACCCCTGCCTTTCTGTAAGGAGGGTAGGGATCTTTAACGTGTCCAACATCGCATGGACATGGGACCGACTGCATTACGCCCCCTCCGAAGGGCGGAACGTGCAGACATTCAACTTGCTCAAATACAATGCCAGAATCTCGGCTGATGTTAATTTTACAGTTTGTACTGAAAAAGTGAAAGGAGTACCCTGGGATCGAACCCAGTACCCTTCGGTTCAGAGGCACACGTTCTTGCCCCTGAACCACCGATGTTCTTACTAGGAGATCTATTATGGGTAAAACTGAGGAAAATGTTAACACATTTAAGAACTCAACGACATATTTGTGAACAACATTGCTTTGATAAATGCTTGTGTGTGTGTGTGTGTGTGTGTGTGTGTGTGTGTGTGTGTGTGTGTGTGTGTGTGTGTGTGTGTGTGTGTGTGTGTGTGTGTGTGTGTGTGTGTGTGTGTGTGTGTGTGTGTGTGTGTGTGTGTGTGTGTGTGTGTGTGTGTGTGTGTGTGTGTGTGTGTGTGTGTGTGTGTGTGTGTGTGTGTGTGTGTGTGTGTGTGTGTGTGTGTGTGTGTGTGTGTGTGTGTGTGTGTGTGTGTGTGTGTGTGTGTGTGTGTGTGTGTGTGTGTGTGTGTGTGTGTGTGTGTGTGTGTGTGTGTGTGTGTGTGTGTGTGTGTGTGTGTGTGTGTGTGTGTGTGTGTGTGTGTGTGTGTGTGTGTGTGTGTGTGTGTGTGTGTGTGTGTGTGTGTGTGTGTGTGTGTGTGTGTGTGTGTGTGTGTGTGTGTGTGTGTGTGTGTGTGTGTGTGTGTGTGTGTGTGTGTGTGTGTGTGTGTGTGTGTGTGTGTGTGTGTGTGTGTGTGTGTGTGTGTGTGTGTGTGTGTGTGTGTGTGTGTGTGTGTGTGTGTGTGTGTGTGTGTGTGTGTGTGTGTGTGTGTGTGTGTGTGTGTGTGTGTGTGTGTGTGTGTGTGTGTGTGTGTGTGTGTGTGTGTGTGTGTGTGTGTGTGTGTGTGTGTGTGTGTGTGTGTGTGTGTGTGTGTGTGTGTGTGTGTGTGTGTGTGTGTGTGTGTGTGTGTGTGTGTGTGTGTGTGTGTGTGTGTGTGTGTGTGTGTGTGTGTGTGTGTGTGTGTGTGTGTGTGTGTGTGTGTGTGTGTGTGTGTGTGTGTGTGTGTGTGTGTGTGTGTGTGTGTGTGTGTGTGTGTGTGTGTGTGTGTGTGTGTGTGTGTGTGTGTGTGTGTGTGTGTGTGTGTGTGTGTGTGTGTGTGTGTGTGTGTGTGTGTGTGTGTGTGTGTGTGTGTGTGTGTGTGTGTGTGTGTGTGTGTGTGTGTGTGTGTGTGTGTGTGTGTGTGTGTGTGTGTGTGTGTGTGTGTGTGTGTGTGTGTGTGTGTGTGTGTGTGTGTGTGTGTGTGTGTGTGTGTGTGTGTGTGTGTGTGTGTGTGTGTGTGTGTGTGTGTGTGTGTGTGTGTGTGTGTGTGTGTGTGTGTGTGTGTGTGTGTGTGTGTGTGTGTGTGTGTGTGTGTGTGTGTGTGTGTGTGTGTGTGTGTGTGTGTGTGTGTGTGTGTGTGTGTGTGTGTGTGTGTGTGTGTGTGTGTGTGTGTGTGTGTGTGTGTGTGTGTGCGTGCGTGCGTGCGTGCGTGCGTGCGTGCGTGCGTGCGTGCGTGCGTGCGTGCGTGCGTGCGTGCGTGCGTGCGTGCGTGCGTGCGTGCGTGCGTGCGTGCGTGCGTGCGTGCGTGCGTGCGTGCGTGCGTGCGTGCGTGCGTGCGTGCGTGCGTGCGTGCGTGCGTGCGTGCGTGCGTGCGTGCGTGCGTGCGTGCGTGCGTGCGTGCGTGCGTGCGTGCGTGCGTGCGTGCGTGCGTGCGTGCGTGCGTGCGTGCGTGCGTGCGTGCGTGCGTGCGTGCGTGCGTGCGTGCGTGCGTGCGTGCGTGCGTGCGTGCGTGCGTGCGTGCGTGCGTGCGTGCGTGCGTGCGTGCGTGCGTGCGTGCGTGCGTGCGTGCGTGCGTGCGTGCGTGCGTGCGTGCGTGCGTGCGTGCGTGCGTGCGTGCGTGCGTGCGTGCGTGCGTGCGTGTGTGTGTGTGTGTGTGTGTTGCATACTGGGATTGTTTAAATTTTAAAATTATCAACCACAGACTTTTAATAAATGCTAATAATAAACTTAATAACAACAGTCTATATACCGGCTCTCTAGGAATAGATTGCCCTTGACTATTAGTCAGTTGCAGTTGCGGTAAGATGCATCAATAAATAAAATGCTCTTGACACTTGCAGATCTGTCAAACATTAAAAATGAAAATCTGGACGCAGCAAGTGCGTTATGGTAGTGAATTTTCATAAAAATGTTTTTAATGGCAAACATGTCTTTTTTTAATGAAAGCAGGCTCCAAATTTGGCAAAATATTTTTTACACAAAATTTTGCTAAAAGCATATATAAAATTCAAATTTATGTCTAATCTGTAATTAAAATTGAAAATAAAATAATTTGTTTGCACGAAAATCCATTAAAACCTTATTTTCCTCGAATTTCGTTTGAAAAAGGTCCCATCAGTTGAATAAGTTTTCATACAAAAATTCTCAACAAATGTTTCTTCAGAGAAAATTCATTAAATGCATTTATAAGAAAAATCGCTATGAAAAGAACATTTTGTACAAGAAAATTCGATAATAAAAAGAAAATAAATAAACTTAAAAAAAAACTGGTCCGATTTTCCTGGCCAAAGAACCATTTCAAGTTATTTACCTACCTACCAAAATATAATTTTCCACAAAAACTTTTTCGAGGACACAACAATAATTTCATAAATATTTGCAAATAATTTTTCAAGAAAACCCGTACACATTTTCTTTATAATAACTTATTAAACATTTGTTATTAGTCACCAAAATTTCACAAAAACATCTTACAGCAAATGATTTCTGCGAAGCACAAAAAAAATTCTGCAAAAACTGGCTAAATATCTTTTACAGATTTTGCTAAAAGAATACATAAAGTTCAAATTGTATACTTAATCTGTAATTAAAATCGAAAATAAAATAATTTGTTTGCACGAAAATCCATTAAAACCTTATTTTCGACGAATTTCGTTTAATAGATGTTCCATCAAGTTATAATTTTTCGTACAAAAATTCGCAACAAAAGTTTCTTCAAAGAAAATTCATTAAATTTATTTATAAGAAAATTCCCTATTAAAAGAATATTTTGTAAAAGAAAATTAGCTAATAAAAATAAACTAAATAAATTTAAAAATATTCAAAATCTGATCTAAATACAGAACTAGATACTTTTTCTGTGGCTTCACACAGAAAATTCTGTTGCGTGTGGATGCTGTAAAAATTGAATCCGGTTGTAGAGATTAAAAAACCGTCACAAATCTTTGTAGAGATTAAAAAACCGTCACAAATCTACGTCTATGTTAACTGTGGAACGGTTTTACCAACTAGGGGCAACAACCACTGCTATTAAACTTGAATTGAAAGTCTTAAAAGTGCGTATCTTTCATTTTCAACGAAAAGTCGCTAAAACATTTTGGAATTACACAATATGATGAGGTAACCTTAAAATTAAATCAAAGACGAAAAAAAAGTTGATAGAGAAATTTAGTCAGCGTGAGATGTTAACCAGCGTTCCTTCGCTCATCAGCAATGCATCCTAACAATTACACCACTTTAAGCCTTGTATCACACTGCAATGAAACGTAGATAACCGATAATGCTCTTAAGTTATTTATTTGTAATATGTAACGTCTTTAGAGACAGCTTTTGCAACTAATTTAACAAATGAGAAGTGTAGCATAAATCTAAAACATCCTAATATACATTTTGTGCAATATTTACCATTTATAAACCAACTAATTGTCACGTTAAAAATCTCCAGTTCACATTTACGGGAGAAAAATTATAAAATTTTCAGAGTTATCTTTCTGTTACTTCTTGAGCTTTTTGCTCCATGAAAAGATAAACGTTGCCTGTAATGTTTAATAGATTTTGTTTAATACATACAATGTTTTGATATTGCGTCTTCTCTGACTTTTAGTGGCACTAAAATTTTGCTTTATTAAGTGCCTATAGGTTTTTTTCCTTCAACGACACCTAAATTCTGATACAGAGTTTGGCTTTTACATTATAAACCAGCTTGCCTACTTTGGTTGCCATAGCTTTGTTATTTCCGAATATATGATTTTTTTCCAAAAAAAAAAAACCTAAAATTTTCCCGGAAAAACTGTTCCGATTTTCCTGGCTAACAAACTTATCCAAGCCACTTGCAAAGAGAATTTACTCACCAAATTTTATTAAAATTGGCTTTTAATTTTTTTGAGATATCGGTGTGATACCTATATATATATATATATATATATATATATATATATATATATATATATATATATATATATATATATATATATATATATATATATATATATATATAAAAAAAAATTGGAACTGACCCCGGATATGTGTTCTAGGGCGCTCATTTGAGGAACTTTATTTAACATTCAAAAGTTGAGATCTCCTCATTAGTGAATTTTTTGAAGAAAATTCACTAAAACAAATATAAATGGTCATGAAAACTTGAATATTCAGCACATTCATAACAACACAACCTCGGAACTGCGTTGTCATCGACATTGGCTTAATACCGCGACATCGATTATTAATTATCAGTATGTGATATATGCGCACAATTCAATGCTTTAAGAAGTGCGATTGGAATAGCCTTTTAGGCAAGCTATTGTTCCTGAACACTAAGATTTTAATATAATTATCATGAAACCAAATTTCGTTTTGTTTTTCCTAGATTTAACTTATTTGCAATTATTGATAAGTATATTGTACATATTTTGAATTATTACCTATAATGGTTTTTTTTTTGTTTCAGGTAAGTGTCCTGCATTATTTTGTTTCCCTAGACTTCTAAACCAGGCAAAGGTGTAAGTCTTTAGATGTTGTAAATAGTAAAAAGAAAACTTTAAATCATCACATTGGCGTGCTATAAAGTAACCATTAAAATACATTTTGCCGAATAAAAAAAAATACTGTTTATTTTGTTTCCCTAGACTTCTAAACCAGGCAAAGGTGTAAGTCTTTAGATGTTGTAAATAGTAAAAAAAAACTTTAAATCATCACATTGGCGTGCTATAAAGTAACCATTAAAATACATTTTGTCGAATAAAAAAATACTGTACAGACAAAACTTACCCCTTATCTTAAAATTCATTGCAAAGTAGGTGGTACGTGTTATTTTTTCATAATTAAAGAAAGCCTACTGATTAAAATATATTTAAGCAAACTGAAACTATTAGTGGCTTTTGAGGCACTACTTTTGTCTCAATATATAATTGCATAAAGAGGAGCACCACTTAAGCATTTTATTTGGCCAGTTTGTTTTTAATAAAACTTGTCCGACAATTTTTGTGACATATTTGTGTGGCCTTGAAATTTTTAGACAGCTCAGATTGCCATCTTGGTAACAAATAACTGTTTTTTTGGTAGTGAAAACACACATTTTTTTTGGAATCCACGAATTGTTATGCCTAGAGGGTCTTCCAATTTTAGTGACGCTGGATAATAAAAATTCTTAAAAAAACATATTGCGCCTAAAAATGAAACCACGGTTGTCCCATAAATTAAAACAATAAAGAAGGTATCACAAATTCAAAATATATTCCACTGTTTTCAAAATATAAAGGAAGTCTTTTGAAAAAACGCACGATCGTCTAAAGTTTGTTGATTTCCTCACTGTTTTCACTGCACCTAGAATGCGAGCTGTGACGTTATTTTGAAATTTGCCGGCTGTTTGTGCACTCTACTTTTTGGGAGCCCATAAGAAAAAGTCGCATGGGTTTAAATCAGGCGATCGAACTGAGCACTCTATTTCTCCCCGCACCTATATATATATATATATATATATATATATATATATATATATATATATATATATATATATATATATATATATATATATATATATATATATATATATATATATATATATATATGTGTGTGTGTGTGTGTGTGTGTGTGTGTGTGTGTGTGTGTGTGTGTGTGTGTGTGTGTGTGTGTGTGTGGGTGTGTGTCAAAAAGATAGTGCAACTTTTATTCGAAACATTTTTTGAGAATTTTTTAATCCCATAATTCCAAATTATGACTAATCCCTGTATGTTAATGGTAAGATACTTACTAAACTATGTGTATTCAAAAGGCCAAGTAAACCATGTGTGTTGAAAGTACCTACTCTTCTTCTTATTTAGCACTACTATGATGAAATGCTGATGTTGGATACTGGCTTGTATACAAATAGGCAGTAACAAGTTTTCTGGGATATGTGTTGGTTTGGAGATATATAATTTGTTCTTTAATTTCTCTGTTTATTGTAGCACTTGTCGATATTTTGCAGTTTCATTTTTGTTCCATCCTGCCAATACATCAAACATCAATCATGCTAATATGACCTTAACCCTAAAAATACCTGTTGGACATGGAGGTCTATTAACTAAAGTTGTCGCATTAAATTGTAAGTTTATATCCAAGTCTGTACTCGATTTTTATTAGTTTTATTCTGCGAAGAGTGCGGTGTTTAAACTGCTGGAGTGTGCCATTGACGGTGCTGGTTTTCTTGGGTGTGTTGCGACGCTATTAGTTGGCCTCTTCCCACATTCGACTGCTTTAAATATATTCAGTTTCTCAGAAACCTTACTCTGTTTCGTATATGGTGAATGTTATCAACCAGATGATGTTTTTCTCAATAAAATAATGCGTACACGTTGTAGTGGATGGTCATCGAGCGAGTAAATAACACATATGGCATCCTGTTCCACAAAAATCTGTACCTGGACCTTGAATGTCTTTTTAAATTCTACCATCTTTCGTTAGGTCCAACATTACTTTTGGGCTTCAGCAGATACTGGTCTAAGTGGCCGATTAACGTAACCTGAGGAAAGATCTGTTCTTGACACCTTTAATGTTTTTTATATTCTACCAGCTTTCGTTCCGACTTCGTAGTTTGGTTTTCCGACGACATTAATTTGAGGCTTTGGCTGATATTGGTGAAAGTAGTCGAGTGAATATGACATGAGGAATGTTGTCTCACAAAGATGTGTTTATGTACCTTTAATGTTTTTTATGTTCTCGATTTTTTATTGAGTACGACTTCGTAGTTTTGTTTTCTGATGACATTATTTTTCGGCTTTGGCAGGAACTGGCCAATGTGCACTTGAGAAAAATTTGTAAAATGCATGAACTTATTTGATAAATTGGTGTCATACGAATTAATTAATATTAAACAACCTTAAAACTCCGTGCGTTTTGTCGACAGCTTGCTATACACCTAAAATTACTTTTTTTAGCGAAGTAGTAGTAGTAGCAGTGGTGGGGAGGCCAACGCCAAGCAAGTAGGCCACAATGGGCCCTTTTTGCCAACCTCAGCAACCCAGCAACCATGCTCTACTCTTCCTCGGTTCCGTCGCCAAACCGCCTCGACCTCGAGATGAAGGCCATGACGGTCTTCAATTGGACGGTACTTACCTGATTCCTTTGCAGAGTCTTTGATCCGAACAATTCTGCTCGAAGACTCCCAAAAGCCTCGCATTCACACAGGTAGTGGTAGGACGTTTCTTCATCCTCGCCACATTCCTGGCAAATGGGATCCCTCTCTACGCCTATCAATGTGAGGTGTCTTCTAAGGCCGCAGTGGCCTGTCAGCACCCCGAGGATGCGGCGAAGCGTAGGTCGACTCCTTACGAGTAGCCAGACAGCTTTATCTCTGTCCGGCCCCTCCACGAAGTCCCTCGCCTGCCTGCAGCCACCAACCGACCCCCAGTGCCTCTCCATTGCTTCCTCGGTCCACCTGTCTAAGACGACAGAGACTGTCTTCCTACTTATGCCTATCGCAGGCTCCGGGCCACAGAACGGCCGCCGGGAACCGTGTTTTGCGAGATTATTCGCCACCTCATTCCCCGCTACGCCACAGTGTCCCGGAACCCACACCAGTTGCACCTCCTTCGTCCTGGCTAGCCCTCTGAGGGCGAAGTAAGTACACGTTATCACGTAGAAATTGATTTACTTGAACAGAGAACGGCCGTGGAGTACATACAAATAAGTCTTATGAGTACAGATGGCAATCATAAAGATTTATGGAAAACATCGTAAGAAACTGCTGCAACTTATTATTTACTTATTCGTTGGTACTGGAAATTGATATGCGGCAGGACTTCTTGCAAATATAAACATGCTGGTGGCCTCTTATAATGGCCACTTTACTTAAAAAATATTAAAACAATCCATGATGTTCTGCTGCATGACCGATGCTTCATAATCGAGCAAATAGCAGTTAAAATAGGCTTGTCATGCCATATAGTTTACGATTTGCAGCTGAAGCTGATCTATCTCCAACGTTTGCTCCAAACTTACCTCTCCAGATGCCCACTCTATCTCTTTATTTAGCACCCACTTCTTTCTTCACGATTTGTCCCGATTGCGACTCGCGCTTCCTATTCAACTTAATTTCCGTTGCATATTCGTTGAAATTTATGATCTTTTGGTTCTTGGTAGAGCTAATCACCTAGGAACCTCCGACGTCATTCCGTTTCCTCGGGCGAAGTTTTTTCTTGTGTTCCTGCAATTTTCCACCTGGCAATCTTTCAGAAAATGTCCTGCTGTTTCCTGATAACCGTCTTTGCATATGCATTCTTGTTCAGAGCCTCAGGTTGAATCTCTTGAAATACACCTTTAAAGTCTTGCGGCCAATAGACAGCAGACTCATCCCCCTATGTCTCCGCCGTATTCACGGTTTCTATATACCGATAAGTGGTCCCTTTGGCTCGTTGTCCCAGCGCTTCTACCATTCTTCGTTAGATTCCTCCTTAGTCGTTTGTTTGAGCACTCTACTCGTCATCGGGGCACTTACGCTCTCGTGAATTATGTGGTCGTGTGTCGCGGCGTTTGTCTAAGCATCGGATTGATTCAGATATCCCCGATCTAGTGTGTACTTCACCACAGGTTTATTTTTCTTCTCGTGGGTTCCTCCTGCTGGATTATCCTGTAGATTCTGTCGACCGTTCCTTACTAATTCCTCGTCAGCATAGTCAGTGCTACTATGCTTTTCAAGACGATGTTTGGCTCTGAGGGCGGCAGTCTTTTCCACTACCCAGCACTTCCGCCATGTACACCAGGTATCTGCCATGAAGCTTCAGCCTTTTGTTCCTGATAATCAACTTGTCTTCCCGTCTGCATTCTTTTCTCTGACGCATGCTTGTGTTTTCACCGTCCTGTGGCTGTGTCTTCCTCTCCTTCTATTACCAACCACGTTTTACGCTGCTCTGTCGGGTGCGCTCCGTGTCAATACGCTGTTTTTTCTCAAAGCTTGCCGACCTCACATGATTCCATCTTTTGTGCCGCTCCTGTATGTCTCACCATATAGTATACATCAATATTTTGTTTGGAGATACACACTCTACCAAAACAAGTTGATATGCAACAATGCCTGCAAGATGGCTAGGAACAGCGAATGTTAACAAATTACCAAAAAAGACCTTGTTTTTACTTGTCGGTGGTTATTAGATAGGTACAGAGCTGGGGGAAAGTAACTTTAGTGGCCGTTTTATATCTGTTCATACATATTGGAGTTATCATTATGGTCCTAAGACTAAATGACTCTGTATAGAATAGAGACTATAGTAACTTCCCGTCCTCTCGAACGTTTAAGGTTCAGTCCTCCTATTTTTGGGATGCTCATGGTCATTTTAATTTAGTCAGATTAAGTTGCACAATAAGTTACCACCACCATGCCAATTTAATAAATAAGTTATGCTAAGCCATAGGTAAACATCGATACATTTGAGAAACGGGACACTCTTTCATCAGTACAGTGCACCAAGTCACAAGTCAGTTATCGCAATGTCTGCTATCAACAGCGCTGAGCCCTGTTAAAGTAGCCAGTTTATTCACCGATTTGACATCACGCGAACGCAGACTGTTCGTAAAATTCAAAGAATACTTGAAGGATAAGAGATGTTCACTGAGTGAAGATTGGAACCTGGATGGGCACCGATAAGTACACTTGGAGAACCCCAATCACCGCAGCACATTTTTTTAAATACCTGACGATTATTTCACTAAAAAGTTAGCGTCATCAGAGGTTGAAAACTTTTCTTTTTCTTCTCCATGTGTACTTATTAGAAGAGATTTTATACATATAATGAGGTGGACGTGTCCGTAAATGAGTGGTTTGAATCAGTCAAGGAACGTCGTATTTAAAAGCTGCATTGTTAAAGCATTGTTAGAAAAAGTGTGTTAAAGTTGAGGAGGATTATCTTAAAAATAAATATAACTAATAGTTTCTATCCTTCCGTTAAATATCTTATGAGCCCTCGTATAATAGAAAGTGATTAACAGCCTCTCAAAGCATGCTAATTTAATGTATGTATTTGTAATGTACGCAGTATTGAGTTTCTCGAGGTGGTGGTTCAATTTAATACAATATTGCTCCACCTCAAACAGGTTATTATTAACATACAAATTAAAAAAACACTGGTTTGTCTTAATCATTGTGACAAGAAAACCATTTTAGGTACTCGTTTTGTAATATCAACTGTTAGTAGATGATACAATATTTGTGCCACTTTTTTTTTTTCATAAGTTTCAGTAACTAAATTTTGCACCAGTTCTTACAAGACCAATCAAAGGAATTTGTTTATTTATAGAAAATGCATCTACTAATTCCTGTTAGAGTTGGCACGATTGAAACTTCTGATTTCGATGAAACAGTGGCGAGCACGGTAGATTCAGGTTTAACCGTGTCTTTGATAATTTGTGCCGGGATTGAACTATTAATTGACCTGAATCTGTGGATGCCGAGCGACGAACTCTGTTTGGGTGTTCTATGTAAACTACTTCCAACTCCTAACATCCTCCAATTATTCTGGGAAGATGGAAGTCAAGTGTGTTCATTCGCTCTGTGGCGGAAACGTTGAATGTAGATTTAGATATTAATTTCTGTTGCTCGCTAGATTGTTCGTGTAGTATTGCTTTTCAGTCTCTGTAGCTCTCCACTCACTGTATTAGATAATTTACAAATAAACTAAATGACCAGTTAACAAAAATTACAGAAAATTTATGCCAGCTCAAACATGTTATATATATATATATATATATATATATATATATATATATATATATATATATATATATATATATATATATATATATATATATATATATATATATATATATAATATATATTGCTATGATAAAGAGGTCTCAAACAATACTTACAGTGTGCACGAAATGTGTATGTACTCTTTTTGTAAATTGTATTTTATGATAATAAATATCCAAAACCAGGCCAATATAAATCATCGACACTAGCCACGTGAGAACCATAAATAACAACACATTGTCACCAGACATATTCTTTGTTACTGTTATTTAGAACTGGATACATGAGATATGAATAAGCTTAAAAAGAAATGTTTCATTTAAATCATTGTTGAAAATTAATATATAACCTATATAATGTGAAACAATATTAGTAAGTAAGCTACATATCTAAAGGTGTATGTAGCTTGAAGTTTAAAAACAGGTTGATTTTAAACCAAAGAAATATTGTCAAGGGATTTTACTTACATCATTTGAAAATAAAATGTATTGAAAAACACTCTGTATATTAATAAGGAGTGAAATGAACACTCCTAAAGACAACAGTGGTTAAAAAAAGACTTACCAAGCAAGATTGAACATTTAAAAGTGTTTTTAGTGATATTGAAAATCATTGTTAATATTTAATAAGTTATGTTATCCAAATGTCATATCTAGAAATAGGAACTTTTCTTTTGTAAATGTCATTAGAGTGAAGGATTTGAATTTGGCGGGTATCTAAATTAGACTTACCTGTCAAGAGAAGCGACGATAATTTTCCATGCTATACTGGTTGTCGGTGTATATGCAGCTAAGGACAAAAGACGAGAACAATGAAATGTTGAAAATAATTTCCAGACAGTTTGCCATGAGTACAGGAACAGGAAATAAGTTTCGAGATTATTTTTCGACGATATCCGTTTTCCGTTTTGAAGAAGTCGTTGTTTGATGAACGCCGAGAAGGGAGCGTCATTTTACCGTCCAGATAAATTATTAATTTTTAAGTGAATTTTGAGTTAACAGTACCAAATATGTCCAATAAGTAAACAAGCAGCGAGTATATGTTCCAAACCAGAAAATCACGACGAGAAATAAATATACGGGTAATATACATCAAAACATTACCTGTGTCACCAATCATCAGACACCAAGGTATCGCAAAATTCACATAATTATTATAAATCACAATTAAAGCAAGTTTCCTCTAAGTATTAATCGAGGCAAATGATCCCTCTGTTATTGGGAAATAAATGTTTATATGATAATAGCAGGTTTCATAAATATAACTGAAATTTAAATCAAATTCCCATAGTGTTTCACAAGCAAGATCCTAGAGGGCGGATAGTGTATCAAATGCGAAACAGAAAGAATAAATTTTGGTCATGTTGTTAAAAATCAAAACAATTAAAAATCCTGTCACTTAATAAAATAAAACTTTGTTAGTAATTTTAAACAGTAGAGGATCCATTAAGAAAAAAATTCTAGAATTTTCCAATCCAATTTGAATAAAAATATTTGTTATATTTTAAGATTTCTTGACGTATTTTCTTTGGGGGTATATTTATAAAATATATAAGAATTAATGGCATATAGTACCATCTCTAAATTAAAACCGACTAACTGAGACCAGAGTCAGAAGCTGAAGCAGTCGAGAAAATTTAATTAAAGGGCAACTATATTATTATATTTATCTGTATTTATTGCTATTTAACAGAGGCAAAGTGTAGACCACCAACAATACAAAGACACATCAGATTTGGAATAAACAGGAACACACAAATCATTTATTTATTTATTAAAACTTTAATACAAAATTTAACGTAAAAATTTACATAAATTGTGCATGGTCATTAAGTATAACCTGCAGGTATCGGGCATGCTACCGTCAGTCTTTCTTGTAAAGTAATCAATCAATAAATTCACCATAGGCGACGGAGCCAATTTCGTACACTTTTTATTATTACTATACTTAGCAATATATATATATATATATATATATATATATATATATATATATATATATATATATATATATATATATATATATATATATATACTTTCGAAAGCGCTTAGCTGTCCTGGTTCTGTCCCTTAGGTTTGTCGAAGTTAGACAAACATATGGGACAAAATATGTAATCACAATTTTCTTTGTGTGTTTATGTGTATGACAACAAAATCATAAAGAATGTAAATATTTGATCAACATTTGGTCTCCAGCCCGGCAGAAGTCGATAGACGTTGTGTTGACTTTTCGCATTAAAGATAAATAAATACACACGTATTTCGGCTCGAGAGGAAATAATATTTGTTGTTTCTTTATCCAATATTAATGGAGTCGTGTGTATTGATGGCGTGACGTCAAAAAAGCGTCGCTTGCCATGTTTTGTTAGCAAATTGGCACACGCTAAAAGAATACAAACCTCAGAAGACATGTGTTTTGTTTACACCTTTGATGAAGACTTGCAGTAATACTTTTGCTGGAATAATCAAATTAATTATTAAGACCTTAAAGAAAGTTTTAGTAAATTTTCGTAGAAAAAATTCACTAATGGGGAGATCCCGATTTTTGAATTGTGAATTTATTTTTAAAATGAGGGTGAACTAGAACCCCTAGAACTCATATCAGGGGTCACTTTCAATTTTCATATATATATATATATATATATATATATATATATATATATATATATATATATATATATATATATATATATATATATCAACGATGACTCAAAAATAATGGGCCGATTTTGATAACATTTGGTTTCTACTTTCCTTTTGGAGTGGCGTGTATTAAGTTCGTTAGCCAGGAAAATCGGACCAGGCTTTCTGGAAAAATTTTAAGTCTTCTTTGACTCAAAATTTTCCCAGTAAAGCTATGGTGCCCACATCTGGTAAGGTTTATGTCATAAAAAGTAAACTATACACCAAAATTTAGATTTTTATGTTACAAGAAAAAGAAAAGTTATAAAAAAATATTTGGTGCCACATCATTTCTATGAAAATTCACTACCATAAAGCACTTGCTGCGTCCACACGCTTCTTATTTATATAAATATGCTATTTCTGTCAAAACAGGAAAGAGAGTAGCCAGCGGTTATGATGTCACACCTCTACGCTGGTGGTCTTGCATTGTATACCCATAAAAATCCTGACGCGCTAAGTGCATTCTGGCACGAACTAATTAACTTTAATTTACTTTTCGAATTAAGTGGACAGTTTGTCATTAACCTTATAACTAAGTTTGTTGCACATGTGGTTTTTACAAATGAAAGCGATAATTACTGTAAGTATTATTTTCACACCTTGAAAAATTAACTATTTTTTTCTTTTCTCAGGGAGACTAGTCTGATGAGGCTGTTTAAAAAACTTGAATTTGTTATAGCAATTTACGGTATCACTTGCTATCTCTCTCTCTCTCTCTCTCTCTCTCTATATATATATATATATATATATATATATATATATATATATATATATATATATATATATATATATATATATATATATATATATATATATTTGTATGTGTCTGTGTTTGTATGGATGTATACATGTTTAAGAAGCAGAATTTCATTTAAGAATGTTATGTGGCCTTGTGGACAAACCGGCTAAGTACGGGTTGTCAATTTTGACATGTCTGCATCCGATGTAGAATTGCTTTCAAGACGGGGCAAAATTGATTTGTTCTGTTTGGGAACTAATTCATATATCACCGTTCCATCCCATACTGGTCGATCATCCATTCCTCTAATGGCCACAGATGTCAAAGCGATTCATCAAATACAAAAAAGTCTAGATGCAGCAAGTGCTTTATGGTAGTGAAGTTTCGTAGCAACAGTTTGTTATTAAATGCTTATAACTATTTTTTCTTATAACGTATAAATCTAAATTTTGGTATGTAGTTTACTTTTATAACGTAAACCTACGTACCCATACCTTTGTTATTTTCGGAGATTGTCGGAATTGTCCACCATTACGAGGTTTTTTCAAGTTTATTGGCAGGAAAAGACAGAGATACTGTGCATCCAGGGATCCGAAAACAAACTAGATTGGACCAGGGTTCAGATGGGTTATTAAGCAATAATTAGGTGGGAAACAGTAGGATATCTTAGAAGCTATTTACAATATATATATATATATATATATATATATATATATATATATATATATATATATATATATATATATTGATATGGTATTTAGAAGGGAGAGGTAACAGAGAAAATATCAACAATTAAACCGAATCGTGGGACAGAAAACTTACTATAACAATATATATATATATATATATATATATATATATATATATATATATATATATATATATATATATATATATATATATATATATATATATACAGGTGTTTAAAAAAGACTGGGAATATTTAAGGGGTTGATTTCCCAGGTCATTTTATGAAAAAAGTTCCCATAAACATTGGTGCTGAAATGCATTGTTTCCAAAATACAGGGTGTTAAATTTTTTTGTAAAATAACGATTTTTTTAAAAATAATTCAATTATCTCCTCACCGATTGTTTTGAAATTTGGCAGCGTTGTTTGTAGTAATAATGGGCTGATTTGACCCTAATTACATAAAGATTGTTAAGTCCATTGGCATTAGAAGGGGACACCTCAACAAAAATTATTGTTCGTGTTTGTGATTTTCTGTATGAAAATGGACATGCCATAAAAAGGTTTTTATTTTTTATCGTGTAAACGATTCAATATACGGAGAAATTTCAAGAGACAAAAAACTTGTATTTTTAGTTTCTTGATCTCAAAATAATATACAAATCATATTGCAGTCAGTGGCGTACATTTTTATGTCACTAAATACGCCTCCTTTAATTCCTTGGTCTTTAGTTTTATTACTTTACTATTAAATAAGTATATTATTCTACGGTCAAATTATTTGTCAATAATTTAATGAGACTGTAGGGCATATCGATAGTTTTTGGATATTGTAGTAAAGATGTAGATAGTTTGTATGTACTCTTCATTTATCGGACACATAAATATTATGTGGTGCAGGCCAGCAATATCCTCGTTATGGAAACTGTATTTCGGTGAACTCAGTACCACGGTTCTATGCAAGTTAGATGCGCAGCGGCCATGTCATGTTTTTAGTCTCAAGTATGTAGTGGTAAATGCCTTTTTCTTTCCCTCGTATATTTGCAAATCATTTTTTGTGGCCAATTTTGTATGTGTTGTTCTGTAGAGGTTATTCGTATTATGCAAAGTTTCTTTCATTTGTTTTCCCACTTTTCTTTGTGCCGGCATTATCACTGAAAACAGATCAGTATATGGTAATATGTACCCTTGCCCAGAATAAAGTCACTTTTAGTGAATTTTCTTTAAAAAAAATCCCGACTTTTGAATTTTTAAAAATGTCTTCAAATGAGCGCTAATTAGGCCTCCTAGAACACATACCCGGGGTCAGTTTAAATTTTTATATGTTTACATGTTTATATGTGTATATGTATGTATGTATGTATATGTATATATATATATATATATATATATATATATATATATATATATATATATATATATATATATATATATATATCACACCGATAACTCAAAAAATAATGGGCCGATTTTACTGAGTAGCTTCCTTTTGCAAGTGGCTTGGATAAGTTCGTTAGCCAGGAAAATGGGCCCTGATACGCTTATTTGTATTATAAAGAGTGAACCATGTACCAAAATTTAGATCTGTAAGTTTAAATACGAGAGAGGTATGGGCAGTTAAAGAAAACAAATTTGGAGTTTTCCTCAAAACGTCAAAGTCGCGATTTGAAACGTCAAAATTGGCAATGTGTAGGCAAAGAACCTGAAAGAAATATGGATTATGAAACAAAAATGTTGCAAGAAGAGTGTTCTGCAAACCCTTAAGTTTCAGTATCAACCGTCATTGTCCTCCATTTTACTAAAATATTTAGAAAAAATTCATTTCAATTACAGCAAGTCCTCGCATAACGTCGTCTCATTTAACGTTGTGTTATTATAGCGTCGCAGTTTGTTGTAGGCAAATGTATCGTTTAACGTTGAAACTAATTCGGTCCAACGTTGTTATTCTAAAAAAGTCTAAAATAGTACGTAAAAAAGAGAGATAATGTGTAGGCATGTACATAATACATACGTAAATGAATACTGTTTTTTTTTTTAATCATTTTGCAATCACAAATATGTACAGATTATGTATGTGCATTATATCCATTCCCAATGATTCGTTTTACATCGTTTCACTTACCGTCGCGATTGTTATATCCCTAACTAGGAACACTCAGTGAGTGGTGGACGTGCCGCCACCTAGTTGCGGAACCAAGTTGTGTCACGACAGCTCCAAATAACACAAAGTGTTAAAAAATAGAGACTGTATACAACCAACTAACAGTTTAGTAAATTGTTAGCCCTGGCCCATTTCTACCCTAATTGTTGCGAGAATGCATCTAGCCTTCCTTACCTAACTAGGAAGTTAAGCGGGGACTTGCTGTAGACCCTTTCTCTGATGCTTTGGCAATAGTTTTAGTTAAGTTTGTGGTTTAACGGTCTATGATTTTAAGTTAACTTTCGTAGAAAAAATTCGTTAGGAGGAGACCTCGACTTTAGAATTTTAAAAAGATTTCTTCAAATAAGCGCAAACTAGGCCCCCTAGAATCCATATCCCGGTTTAAATTCATACGTATATACAGGGTGACGCATTTCTACGGTAAAGTTCAATATAATGGTTACTATACCAGATACAAGAAAAAAATGCACACGTTAATGATAGGGTGTCTTCAGCTGCATCTTATAAAATTACTTTGAGAATCACAAGGTGGCCCATAAGTCGTTGGTGATACCTACATTTTTTTCGAACACCCTAATATTATTGCATTTTTGAATTTTTTATCGAAATATGATGCATGTTTGTAAGAAAAAAAATCAGGACGCAGTAAGTGAGTTTGGTAGCGATTTTTCATTAAATGCTTCAAATTTCAATAACCCAATTTGCTATTAACCCAAGGTTTGTTGGCTAGGAAACAAGTTTTCACAGAGACACTTTAAGTTGATTTTCGGAGAATTTTTGTACATTTTTAAACAATAAGTTATTGTGATAATATATGGTACATTGTTTCTACTATATAGGCTATACAGGTAACCAGATTGATGCCTGTTTGCATTAGGGAGACATATTTGCTATTAAAAACATTTTTATGAAAATTCACTTCCATAACGCACTTGCTGCGCACAGACTTTTTTAGTCTGTAAACTAGGTTGGTGGTGTATGTCAATTGTACGCAGTTATGCAAAAGCTACCCACACACAAATTTTTGAAATGGACCCAAGAATACTATTATAACTGATATAACCAATTTTCTTATTTGCGGAAACCTACTAACACATACGGAAATATTAAACGTTATAAAATACCCACTATTTCATCTGTTTATTGATTTTTTTAATAATGCATAATTTGCAGCAAGATGCCAGCTCACTTGGTTTTTTCGTTTGCAATGCGGTCAAAAGTGGTTAAGTAGCTTTCTGCTTGAAAAGATCTATCACACAACCTTCAAGAGCTTGACAGTTTAGTGAGTCAGAAAATTCCCAGACACTAAGAGGCAAGATTTTAAGCTAGCCAAAGAAAATGATGAATTTGTGAACCTTACCTTCGATTTGGAGAAGATACTGCCTCTGCCTTGAATCCCGACAAATTTAGTATTTTATAAGCGCCAGATGTTGGTATACTGTGGAGTATATAGCGGAAATATGATAGATGGTATGTCACGGGTTTTCTTAATAAAAAATAATAATGAGAAGCTTGCCCGGCTTATGGCCCGTTACAATTTAGGATAAGGGATCCCCTGCCTTTCTGTAATGAGGGTAGGGATCTTAAACATTGTGTGGACACGGGAATGACGGCACTACGCCCCCTCCGAAGGACGAAACGTGCAGACATTCAACTTGCTGAAATACAATGCCACAACCTCAATTGATGTTAGTTACAGTAAGTACTGAAAAAGTGAAAGGAGAATCCTGGGATCGAACGCAGTACCCTTCGGTTCAGAGGCACACGTTGTTGCCCCTCGACCACCGAGGCTCTCTTCAAATAGCTTTATATGGGTAAACCTTTAATGTCAATTCTCTCATTTTCTAATTTTCTCTGCATAACTGCGTCCAATTATCACATATACATTATCACAGTATTTCTTGTTTTCTTGTTGGTAACATTTCTTAGTGATTTTAACGAGGATCTTGAATCAGTTATAATGATTACCTTATTCTCATCACGACTTAGTGTCCATTAAAGAGCTTTTTCAATCGCAATTTGCTCAGCAGTATAAATGGATGCAAACCCTGGTATACGGTTATTGTATAAGTATACTTTGTGAACGTTGCTTTATAGGTATCAAAATACATGCTGATTCAGTTTTGTATTGATCTATGACGAAAAAATACATACTCGTAATACTAAGCGAATAATAGCGTCATGTACATCGCGTAAAAACAACACGATCCTTAATTACAAAACTTGCAACAAATTGCAGATTTAGCGGCAATATTTCAGGAGACGCCTGAAATATGGATCGTGTTACATATCTGAATATGAATTAAACACTGAAATTAGTAACGCAAATCCATGTAGTTCCCGTTCTCCGGTTTTAATTGGTACTGGGTAAATAGCGGCATAACTCAAGAGGTTATTATTATTTGTTCATGTCCTTCCGCCGCCTGCTTTTATGAATAATTATGAGCACAGCTGTGCGTTGCGCGTAAAGAAAAACCCTGAGCGATTAGTTCCCCAAGAGGTACGAAAAACAGGCCATATCCTTCGGAGTCGTAAAGGTTCAAAGTAACTGCCTTGCATTCCTGCTAACCCGGTCTCATTATTGCTTTTGCTTCTCCTGTTCGTGAGAATTTTATAAACGTGCCGGGTGAAGCTTTTTGCAACCGTTTAATCAGCTCTCTAAAGCTTGACATTCCTCGCTTGCACATAAGGCTTTGTTTTTATTGTAAAATTTCCGACCTGATAAAATCCCCAATCTCTGTTTTTTATGGAAGCCGCGTCTATATTATAAGTTCATATAAATGACACTATAATAAACCTGTATTACATTATATGTACAAAGTTCGCCGTATCATCAGCATGAAAAATATTAATTGATACTTGCTTGCGTATTTGTTAGTCAATTTTCGTAGAAAAAAATCACTAGTGAGGAGATCGTCGCGGCCTTTGAATATTGTAACACACACACACACAGATATATATATATATATATATATATATATATATATATATATATATATATATATATATATATATATGTATATATATATATATATATATATATATATATATATATATATATATATATATATATATATGTATATATATATATATATATATATATATATATATATATATATATATATATATACATGCTCTACACTGAGCAAAATTAGGTATACTTGCAATGTTCAGTACAGTGACGTCGCGCGAATCCGGACCAATTAAAACCAGGCCGAACCGAAATAGCAAATTATCCGGATTATCAAAACATTTTTAAGTTAGTCTTTAAAATACGATTTGAAATAAATTATTAAAACCTACTTATGAAACTTATATTAAAAGTAACATACATAATAATACACTTAGTGAAAACTACTCATCACTTTCGTATATTTCTACTAGTTCATCATTTTCACCTTTTTCTTTGCTTTCATCATCTCCCAAGTTTTTTTAATTGATTGAAAGAAATTCGTTATTTTAACTTGCCGACTATGGCATTGATGTTTTTTATAGGCAATCTCTTTTAGATTTTGCAATATTATAATATCTGTTAACGGAATATAATTTTCTGTTGCTCACTGTAGAATAATGTTTAAATTATTGATTGCATCTTTATGCTTCATTTTGTCCAGAGGAGTATTTTTACCATGCCATCTTCATTTGCATCTGAATTGTCACCTAACTCACGCAGATGGTCCTTCTCAAGCAATTGGGCATCACCGTCAATCCAATCCAGAGCTTCGCCAACATCCACCTTATGACTCATGTTTTTGAGCATTGTAGAAACCCCATCAATTTCTTCTGCAACAACTGATCGTATCCGTGGCTTTAGTACACTTAAAGGAATCAAATCGTCAGGATCATCTTCTTCCAAATGTTCACCGTTAGCTTTCAAAATTTTATTCTAACATTTTTTTCAAAGAGCTGGGTGGAACTTTCTTCCAAGCGCTGCGAAGCAGGCATACAGAAAATTTGAGGTTCAAACTGTTTAGGCACTTAACAAGATCTTTTTCGTTGTTAGTTAGAATTTCAGCCAGAAGACTTTTTCGATAGAAAAGCTTCGTTAAACGGATGACATTCTGGTCCATTGGCTGAATTAATGCTGTCGTATTTGGAGATAAAAACATTGCAATAATGTAACCACCATTGCTAACCAATTATTTTATATCAGAATGACTACAAGCATTATCAATGAGAAGTAGCGCCTTTTCAAGTATTTTTTTTTTTTCACTCCTAAAAATTTCCTTACTTGGGGAACAAAACATTGACCAAATCACTGCTTGAACAACATTGCTGATGTCATCCAAGCCTTGGCTGTAGCTTTATAATCGACAGGATGCTGGATATTTTTGAATACCCTGGGGTTTTTTTACTTTCCAATAACCAGAAGTTTATGTTTATGACGGCCATCAGAATTACAGGATGCTAAAAACGTGACTCGTTCCTTAGTAGTCTTTCTTCCTATTGCGGTTTCTTGCGTAGAAGTAACGAGCGTGCTATCTGGAAGCATTTTCCAGAACAATGCTCACTCATTAGCATTATAAGCTTGTGGCGGCTGCAAGTCAAGAGATTTTATTTTTTGTTCCAATTTGTTAATGAATGGTTCAACAGCTGCTGTGTCACTTGATAACTGTTCGCCACGTATTTTGAATCTCCTGATGCCATATGTTTTTCTAAAATTTGCAGTTCAGCCCCTACTAGCATTAAAAATTTCATTTCCATAATATTTGGCATACAGTTCTTTAGCTTTTGCTGCTAAAAATTCGGACTAAATGGGTACATGTCGGTTGCGGAGGCTTACAAACCAGGAATGTAGCTTAGTCTCCATATTTGGATACTCAGCTTTCCTTAAAGTTCGTCTCTTTCGAGGCCCAGTAAGACATTATACAACGAATCTGAAATATACAAACAAAAAATTTTCAAGTGGCATTGGAACGAAATATCAAATGAAAACCCCATACAACGTAATCGCACAAAGAAAATATCACGTTTTACTTACCCTTTGATTTTTTTCGCATTTTTTTAATGTCACTTATTGTTGAGGTCCCGACACCAAATCTGAATGCTAGACTTTTGCCGCTTATTCCACGATTAAGCTCATCAATAATGGTTGACTTTTCTCTTATAGTTAAAGTTTCATGATTACGCTTCAACGGCGCCATCGGAAACTGAACAGTTCGACAGTCGCGACTAAACTAGCGAAACATAATGCAATACCTACGAAGTTGGCCGTAAACAAGCAGACTTGTTAAAACCTGCAAAATCTAATAAAATATAAGATACATATTAGTTGATATCCGGATTACCGAATGTGTTATAATCATAATCCGGACTACAAGGTACATAATGAGGGTTTAAATGCAATCCTAACTACCGCGACATCCGGATTATCGCGGGTACGGATTACCGCGACACTACTGTATTAAGTTCTAAAAGAAAAGGCCAGATAAACGTGGCATACTATAGTAAAAGAAGTTATTATTTATGAATTTAGAATACAAAGTTATCCACTTGTCATAAACCAAATAAAAATACCTACATATAAAATTGTTTATATGAGCTTAAAAAAATTCCAAATTAAAAAAAAATTATGAAAAATTTAAAAACCTCAAGATACAAGTATATACCTCACATTATTTAGTATCGCATGGTAGTGAGATAGCTATATAGATCCAGAGCCAGGTCAAGTAGTGAATTAAGTTCAATTGCTGAACACCTGGAGAAGTAAAATCATGATCAAAATTATTTAAATAATAATATGAAGGTTATACCTGTAAAAATAGATAGTAAAATGTACGAGGCATTTCTTTGATTAAGTATGTAGTCTAAGAAACAAATAATAAACATAAAATCAAACACTTGTATGTATAGACGATAAGGGAAATGAACTGAGATATAATTGTTGTGTTAAAAGTTTAACAGGACCCAAGAGTGTAATCGGTGAAAAAAGACTAAGAAATAAGATAATAGGACAATCTATTTCTAACCTAAAGTCACAGTAATTTTATGTAATAACTTTAATAAAAAGCAATTACGGAACAAGGTGTGGCATAAGTGGTTGAAAATGGTTACAAAAATAAGGTTTAGATAGTAGAAAATGTTTGAGTTCATTGATGTTAAATATTGAGTACAGTAAGAAAAGCAATAAAATCCAGAGTAAAGCATTTAAAATGAATTTACACATTGTTAGGGTTAAGAAAGTACACTATATCAAAATTTTAAGCTTACCGCTTGATAATTACAAAATTTGATTATTAAGCCATTAGGGTCATAAGACTTTAAATTACATTTGGCCAGAAGAGACTTTCTTTTGGATTAGCTTTGTAAATGAACGATCTCATTGGTCGACAAAGCCATAAAACAGGGCATCAAGATTAATAAAATCTATAGACGGAAACACTTGTTAAAAATAAATAAATCACATTTTTCCGGAAAGACCTTTCTTTTAAGTAACTTTGTTAATGAACAATGTTATTTGTTGATAAAGTCATTAAACAGGGTATCAAAATTAATAAAATCTAGAACCGATTACACCTGTTTAAAAAGAAACTCTCTTCTTAGTTAAACAGCTGAAGCGGCAGCATCGTTTTCAAATCGGTCGTATTAAAAATACAGTAAATCCGTTTAAATAATTATAAATTCAGTCCAGATAACCTGCCAAACAAGTAATAGCAACTAACAGAGATTATAACAATCCAGTGAATCTGTTTAAAATCAAGATTAAGTTGTAACAAGTGAAAATAACGGTACCTGGTACATGACGCCAGCGACCAAAGTTAGTGAACAGTGAATGACCGTTGTATATAAAGATGATTAAAGCAAATTGGCTTCAAGCAGTGCAAGTCAAAGAAGAAAACAGTAATGCAGTTATATTTACGTCAACGACGTATCATATCGACCAAATGAAAGGGGTAAATTGGGTTTCAAATTCATAGTTAGGGTGAGTGCCAACAGAGGGAGCAGCTGCCAGATACTTACGAATTCAAATCATCCATATTCCTCGGTTGTTTCTATAGCAACAATTTTAATGGTAAAGAAACACACAAAAACAATAAAATAAAAGAAACCAAAACTTGACAACTAATATACACACAATAATAAATAAAAATAACACAGAAGCACACAATTTCTAATTGTTCTATTGTATAATGCTGTGTGACCATATTTCTTGTCTCGAGAGGGGGAGGGGGGGGTAGTACGTTGCAAAGGTGAATTGATATTATGTTTGGTGCTTATGGGCTATTTGTATTAGTAATTTATTCTTATGAGCATATTTAAGAACTTCAAGACTGTATATCTCTGCTAAATCCAATATTTCCGCTTCATCTTACAAAGCGTTGGAATTCGAAGTATAGTCGTTCCTGTACGTAATTTTTGCAAACCAACGTTGCAGCACTTACAATTTTTTCAGGTGGGTTTAGGAGGTACCACCCTAGCCTATGATACCATATTACAAATAAGTAACCACAAGCGAATAGTTCTTTTTTCAGATGACGCGACGTTTACACTGCAGGTATATGTTAATAAACAAATTTATCGTTATTGATATCAGCAAAACCCACATTGGACCCTGAAGGCTCAAACACAGCGACCACAAAATGTTAATATATGGTCCGATATACTGGACAGCAATATTTTTGGGCCGCTCTTTATTAAGCGAAACCTAAGATCTAAAAAATATTTAAATGTATTAAGAGAACAAATTATCCCCTGTGGTTGCAATGCGCCCAGTTAATGAAATTAGATTTTAGCAAGATGGGGCTTCAGGTCGATTTGGGAGACGCGTGCGGCAATATATGATAAAGTTTTTCCAGAAAAGTGGATTGGGCTCGGTGGTGCTCGTGAATGGTGTACTCGCTCTTATGATTTTAACGCCATGTGATTTTTTCTTTGGGGTTGCTTGAAGAATGTTATGTAGCAAAACAGGCAATTAAATCTAAAATGCCTTAAACCTGGAATTATTGGCTAAACAAGGCGGATTGTGACGGATGTAATAAATGCCTTTGAAGTGCGAGTTCAATTTTGTATTGAGAATAATGGACATTTCGAACATTTAGTCATTTGTCAGAAGCTATTATTGCTGTTTTATTTTAATCTTGTCTTGTCAGTTTCCTTTATAATTAAAGATAAATTTTCCTAATTTTTTTCTTATGGAACCCGATTAAAATTTCACAGTACCTTATCAAGAAACAGACGTGCTTTCCGAAAATTCGAAAAAATCTTGCAATTACAAAATACATATTTAGTTGCATAGCAACAAAGTTGTTTACGCTAGGAAAAATTGGATATTGCCGGTTTGTATAAAAAAAAATGTCGAAAAATATTTGTTAAAACATATATTTTTTAAATAACGAATATCTCAGGAAATGCAAAGTACCTTTCCATAATTTTTACCTTACTAATCCTGTATATAGAACATGTAAAATAACGAATTCGATCGTGGTTTCCAGTATAACTACCCAGACAGCACAGACACATTCTGAGAATATACCAGGAATGTTTCGAAAGAATATTCAAATATCCCCAGAACATTCTCACAAGGTATAATATATATTCATAGAACATTCTATGAAGATGAGAATTGGACAGATTCTGTCATACTAATAAGGTTCCTAGAATGTTATTTATAATATTCTTAGGAGCTCCCAGTATCTTCTGAAAATGTTCCACGAACATTAAATGAATCTTCTCAAAATGTTCATACATGGGAACATTGCGTTTAAAAAAAGATATACAGCGTGTTTCGCATAAGAAACGACAGAGAGCAGGGACATGTAAGGGAACCTAAAATATGGTGATTTAACGCAACTTAACCCTATACTAAGGTGCATCCCTGAGAGGTTATAGGCCTTCAAAGTGGGGTTTTAAATTTCGAAAAAAAAATCATTATCTCAGTAATACTTTGACTTAGAAAAACCAAATTTGGTACACGTTTTGGGGTACCAAGAGCATTAATCGTTGGTGCGTAGAGTTCAATTAAAGCATTTAAAGGGTCGAATAGTGGTGATGCACCCATAAAATGTTATAGAATTTTTTAACCTATTGGCGGATCTAAAAATTATTATTTCATTTTATGGGGAAGTAAATTAGAAAACTTTTTTAATGTTGTTATTTTTCAAAAAACGTTTATCGCTTTCAAGAAAAACCCGAATAACTAAAGACACTTATATTATCAATGTTACTTAAAATCACCAAAAAATCAATAGATGCCTGTGAAATTATTATGTTGAAGAATTTCTATAATTTATCGATAGCAGCTTTTTTATTTCTGTTGTTTGAGTTGTCTGTTTTCTAATAAATTATACTTATTCACACTTTTTTACTGATTGTCAAATTTGACCTATACATAAGTTTATTGGCAAATATTTAATTTTCGATGATTTTTAGTAAGATTGATAAAATGTTTCTTTACTTATTCGTGTTCTTGAAAACAATAAAGTTGTTGAAAATAATAGGAGTAACAAAGTTTTATAGTTAAGTTCCTCATAATATGAAATATTTTCTTAAATCTACCAATCTGTTGAAAAATTGTGACATTTTAAGGGTGCATCGCCCATAATCTACCCTTTCAAATGCCTTAATGGAACTCTACTTACCATTGATTGATGATCTTGGTACACTCAAAACGGGTACTAAATTAGGTTTTCCAAATTAAAGTATTAGAGATATTGGTTTTTTTTCGAAATTTGAAACCCCACTTTGAAGGCCTATAACCTCTCAGGGATGCAACTTAATATAGGGGTAAGTTGCGTTAAATCACCATATTTTACGTTTACATACATGCCTCTACCCTGTGTTGGTTCTTATGCAAACCACCCTGTATACATTTTTTGAATGATACAGAAATTAAGAAAATGCAAAGATATGAAATATTGGATTTATCTTCAAAATGTACTGATTTTCCACCATTTAACTGGCCTTTTATATATTTTCGTATACGCAATCCCGACAGGCTAGAATTTGAACTTCCACTCACCCTTGTGTACGTTACCATATTGTTCCAGTGACTACACACACCTGTAAACTCAAGTTCAGATACGTAATAAGTGATTAATTATGTACTTATAACAAATACAGAGAAATATCTGAATAAAATATCAATAAAAGAATTAAAATTTCAATAACATAAAAATCAAATAAATAACGATACAGTTCTTTGTGTTGCCAGAAAATTTAATAGCCAAATACAAAGTTTCCGAGATGAATAATTAATTATGTTAATAAAATCTTATACAACATTGATCACAGACTGTTAATTTTGACATTAATTTTCATTTTCGTCTAGAGGCCATCTTGCCATTTGCCATCTTTCCTTCCATACGGCATGGATATGCGCTCTATACGTAAAGAAGGGATTTCCTAAATATACAATATGTTTTACCATAGACAGGTAACAGAATCATACATGCAAAATATTTTTTTATTTTAATTCTCACCACTATACCGCAATCTATCTTTTTCATTAAATTTTAAAGTTATGTAATATTATAAGGACATCTCAAGCACATTCTAAACGAATATTCGGAATAATAATCTATTCAAATATTCTCAGTATATTGATGAAGAATTTTCTTAGGATGTGATTGAATGAATGTACTCAGAATATTCAAGATTGAAGTTTGAAATTCCATACATGTTATTAGAACATTCCGAAACAACTATTCGGAAAAAAGAATGTTCTCACATGGTGAGAACATTCTGAGGATATCTTGTGCTGTATGGGTAGATGTGACGCCATCTTGAAATGTTTTTGTTTAAAAAGACTAAGAGCTACCGTTTTAATGTTGCAAATTTCATACAAAAATTCTTACTAAAAGTAAGAACATTTCTAATGATTTTATTGCATGAATCACCTGTACGTTATCACGTATTGGGCGTATACCTATATATCACTTTTGTTAGTGAGAGGAACGTCAACAATAACAACTTGCTTTAACATAAAACAGTATCAGATATTGATGAACATCATTGTTGTCTTGTCCAATATGTTCTCGCTTCCGTAAACGCAATGCAACCAGCTACGCGTTATCGGTATCATCAGGGTGGCTTGATGTCGTTAAAAGGAGAATCTGAACGCAGAAGCACGCCAAGTTCGACCACTTGTTGCCCACATCGCCAGCGCTTGTATACAGGATGGAAACAGCTGGCGCCTGCTGCTTGCGTAGGTCACGATCAGATTGATACCCTATTCAGATGACTACCATTCCAAGCTCAACAATGAAATATACATATCACTTTCTGAAATGTGAAGACTAGGCCAGTAGGAATCCTTGCTGGAATGAAAATTAACACCGGTTGAATTCCTGTGATGTTTCTGTGGGGAAGAGGTTAATGTTTTATATGTATCTCTATAGTTAAATGGTTCGCCATACCAGACTGTATCATTTTTTAAAGCCAAAAATTATCAATAGGCATTTTTAACACATTGCTGACAATGCTTCGAAGCGAATTTTCGAAGAAAAAAAAACGTTTTTTTTTTAATCGCAACATAACTTTATGATTAAAACTTTAGACTTTTTTAAGCAGTTATTTTTTCACTAACGGTTTTATTCTATCTGTAGATAAAACAGTGGTAACTTTTTTCACAAGACATATAATTAAAGAGCTCAATGCGCCAATTCCATTCATTTCTCTTGCTGGGACTAACTTTTCATTGCGATCCTCTGTCAAATACTTAGAAATCACTCTTGACCAGAGACTGGGATGGAAAAATCATATAGATTTACTAAAAGATAGAGCAGAGAAAAGCTTAAATATTTTAAAATATACTACACCCAGAAATCATGGTGCAGCCATGTCGATGCAATGACATTTTATCGAGCATACACTAGGTCTATCTTAGATTATGGCTCTATATTTGATAGATCTACTTCTAACACGCTATTAACAAAAATTGACAGAATCCAATATAAAGCTCTTAGAATCATAACAGGAGCAATCAAAACTTCTCCTGTACAATCTCTTTTAGTTTTAACAAACGAACAACCACTTTTTGTTAGAAGATTTTTGTTATCCTGTAAATTTCTTATAAAAAACTTTAGCTCAGACTCTCAGGACACGTTCATGAAAATTCAACAGCTAGCTGTGATCCATCTTACGCACAACTATTGGAGAAACAAAACTTCACCACCACTATTTGACGCTTCTTTGGAAATCGAAAATTCTCAATGGTATGCGAAAGAAATCCTTAATTAGTGAATTTTCTTAGAAAAAATTCACTAATGAGGAGATCTCGACTTTTGAATTTTGAAAAAATTTCTTCAAATGAGCGCGATCTAGGACCCCTAGAACCCATATCCGGGGTCAGTTTCAATTTTTATATGTTTATATATATATATATATATATATATATATATATATATATATATATATATATATATATATATATATATATATATATATGTATATATATATATTTATATATATATATATATATATATATATATATATATATATATATATATATATATATATATATATATATATATGTGTGTGTGTGTGTGTGTGTGTGTGTGTGTGTGTGTGTGTGTATCACACCGATAACTCAAAAAATAATGGACCGATTTTGATAAAATTTGGCATGTACTTTTCTTTTGTAAATAGCTTGGATAAGTTCGTTAGTCAGGAAAATCGGACGAGGTTTTCCGGGAAAATTTTGAGTTTTCATTCGAAAAAAATTATTATCTCAAAAAATAATTAGCCGATTTTAATAAAATTTGGCATGTACCTTTCTTTTGTAAATAGCTTTGACAAGTTTGTTAGTCAGGGAAATCGGACGAGGTTTTCCGGGAAAATTTTGAGTTTTCATTCGAAACAAATTTTTATCTCAAAGAATAAGACGCCGATTTTGATAAAATTTGGCACGTACCTTCCTTTTGTAAAAGGCTTTGACAAGTTCGTTAATCAAAAAAATCGAACGAGGTTTTCCGGAAAAATTTTGAGTTTTCATTTTAAAAAAAAATTATCTTAAAAAATAAAAAATATATGATAACCAAATTTGGTAGGTAGGTTTACGATATAAAAAGCAAACTATATACCAAAATTTAGATTTCTATGTTACAAGAAAAAAAGGTTATAAAATATTTTGTGCCAGATCATTTCTATGAAAATTCACTACCATAACGCACTTGCTGCGTCCAGGCTTTATTTTAGATTTGATTTCTCTTATAACATACAACTGATAAAACCCCACGTTATTATATCCATATTTACTAACATACCAGATATAAATACTTGTATATTAAAACAAGCGTTAAAACCATATAAAGAAGCGGTCAAAATTTATACTGATGAGTCAAAAATTCATGCTTCAGTGGGATGCGCAGTGTACATTAAACAATTAGATTATGTTGAGCTATCTAGTCTTCCAAAGTTCACTTCAATTTACACTGCTGAATCTGTTGCCATACAAAAAGCGTTAGTACTAGCCTGTAACCAAAATATGAGTAACTTTGTTGTTTTGACCAATTCCCTTTCACTGTTAAGAACTCTATCGAATCTTCAAAATGCTATATATCGGTCCAGGGTAATATGTGATATTGCTTATCAATTAGAGGTTTTGGAACAAGAGCACAAAAAAGTTACTTTCATATGGGTAAAAGGGCACTCAAAGCTTGAGGGTAATGAAAAGGCCGACTATTTTGCTAAAAAAGCAACTAAAACAGGTTGTAAGCATGACTTTTACAGTAACAGAGATCTACTTCCGCAAGTAAAACATGTGTGTAATATAAGGTGGCAGGGTCATTGGAATAAGTTGAAAAGTAGCTGTAACAAGCACTTCAGTAGTATCATCCCTAATCTCATATTACGGAAAATGATGTTAAAAGTAGTTAAAAGTAGAAGTCTATTGTTAGACTCCATGGCCTACTGCTTTATGAACACTTTTTTGTCGTTTATTTTCTGGTATTGTATTTGATAGCCTACTATCCTCAAAACGGTTTTTCTCAAAATTGTCAGCGCAATTACTAGATTACTCAAGCATGTTGTACATCATTGGAAAGCTCTTTTAACAGGCTATCAGATGCGCAAAAAATCCAATATGGCTGACGTAATAAAAACATACGTCTAACCCTGTAGCTCAAAAAAATAATAATCCAAAGTTGAGAATAGCACAAAAAGATTACTCTGTAAAAAGTGTCCTGATAATGTGCAAGTCTTAGACATGTCAGATCAACGCCTACTTAGATATTGAAGAAAAAAGAAATCGACATTTTTTTATTATAAATAACTCGAAAACGAAGAGAGGCAGGGCAAACCACAAGTCATATTTGTACGGGCATGAAATTCTACAAAACATTGCTGATTTAACAGTCTCCCCATCTCTAATAATAACGGTGATAGCAATACATTCCCATCAAGTTTGGGACAGACTGTATGGTAGTATACGCGATAAACCAGTGGCCGTTGATGCATATCCCACTACTTTTATCTGGCTGCGGCGCACATTTTGGATGTGTACTTCGATTGTCGCTAATCTTTTGTGCGTTGTGCCATTGTACGTCTGTCAGTTTTACTTCGAAAAAGTGTGGCATATAATCTATTTAAAAATGAAGTCATAGGTGTCCTTTATTTTAGAAAATACACCTTTAAATTATGGTAATAAAATAGCCATAAAACGACTTGGCAGGCCTATCGCAGCGTTGGGTATTAAAAAATCGACTGCAGGAAAAGTGAGGAAATTTGATAGATATTTTAATATAAACGTGTATAACAAGTTTACGTGGTTATGTGGGTGTCCCGAAAGAATAAACCCTTTTTTCGTTTGTATTTTACTTATTATTAGATAGCTATTTTTGAAATAAAATTTATCATAAAAAGTAATTTACCTTGAACTTGGCTGCGCACGGATTTCCCACAACTTGTCTTTTAGTTTTGTGTCCCCCCAATTTTTTATATCACGGGCTGCCACTAATGTTATTAAAGATTATAATCGGTAAATTTCACAAGCCAGGAAATTCAAGTCCATGTTTGCCTGCACATACATACAACCAAATACTATAAATGACAATACAGGACACTCCGGCCGATTTTGTGTCCCTAGCGGTTAGTACTGATATTACGTCGTTCAGGAACGTGTTCATATGTCAACATTAGCGATCGTTTTTGACTAACTGTGTATAGTTAAGTTTGAGCTGTGTTTTTTAATAATAAATATGAGTGGTAGGGCTTGTGGAATATATAATTGTTCGAATTATAACTTAGCAAACCGGCTCAGTTGTCAGTACTTCATGCGTGGTGGCGCTAGTGTTTTTGTCACAAATATCACTAATGCTAAAGCATAGGAGTGTCCCGTATTGTCATCATATAGTATTTGATACGACCTTATATGGCTAGTAGCAGGAATATTAATTATTGCAAAGTTAGTGTGTAAGTACTAGATATACAGGCACAGATATGACGTTTACATTGACTGATTGTATCCTTCTTGTCAATATAATCTGACTATTGATCTAGCTAAATGGGAGTTAAAGCTTGCGAGAGTTATGGACAGCTAACTTGGCGGAGATAGCAAAGTAAACACTTGTAATTAATTACAAAAGATATTCATCTTGTCTCATTTATATGCTTGTTGCTGTCTGATATAATATGTGATCGGGTGTAAGGAAATATTTTTTAAAGATTTAGGCCAAAACAACAATTTTAATATCTCAGCGCTTGTACCAGCAGTCTTCAAAACAGCAGTCTTCAAAACAGCAGTCTTCAAAACACCTATTAGAGACGCTGAGATATGAAAGCTTATCTGTGTTAAACAGGATTATTGGTATTAAAATAAGTGTCTGAACTAATATCGTGCATTTATGTAATTATTTTCTGATTGACAAACTTTGGGAGGCAGTTTTAATAACGGTTTTACTATAATAGTATTGCCAGTGTAATGTAAGTCAGCGCTTAGTCAGGTTTCTGAAAACAGTTTTTTGAAAAACGTTCGGGATCTAAACTGTAAATTTACCGAAAATTCGCTACCAAAACGCACTTACTGCGTCCATATTTTTTTCTTACAAACGCATCATATTTCGATAAAAAATGCAAAAATGCATCAACGAATTTGTTCTACGAAAATTAGCTAAAAAAATTATACACCCCTACTCACCCCTGGTCCCGTAACTTCCTTGGGGAGTGTGAACAAGAAATTTTCCTTGGGGTTTGTGGATTCAGGGAGGACCTAGGCAGGTTTCTGAAAACAGTTTTTTGAAAAGAGTTCGGGAGCTAAACTGCAAATTTACCGAAAATTCGCTACCAAAACGCACTTACTGCGTCCAGTTTTTTTTCTTACAAACGCATCATATTTTGATAAAAAATGCAAAAATGCATTAAAGAATTTGTTTTACAAAAATTAGCTAAAAAAGATTATGCACCCCTACTCACTCCTGGTCCCGTAACTTCCTTGCGTTGCGGAGTGTGAACAAGAAATTGTTCTTGGGGTTTGTGGATCCAGGGGGGCCCTAGGCAGGTTTCTGAAAACAGTGTTTTGAAAAGCGTTTGGGAGCTAAACTGCAAATTTACCGAAAATTCGCTACCAAAACGCACTTACTGCGTCTAGATCGTTTTCTTACAAACGCATCATATTGCGATAAAAAATTCAAAAATGCATTAACGAATTTGTTCCGCGAAAATTAGCTAAACAAAATTATACACTCCTACTCACTCCTGGTGCCGTAACTTTCTTGGGGAGTGTAAACAAGAAATGTTTTGGTGAATAGGGGTGCTGTGCGGGGTAGGCAGGGTTTAAGGAGGATATGGCTTCAAGATGTGAAAAAGACAACTTTCAAGCCCATTTTATTCGCATTTTCTGCTCATATTTCCTTTTTACTACCCACCCCGCACAGCACCCCTATTCACTCCTGGTCCCATAACTTCCCTGGGGGGTGTGAACAAGAAATTTTTCTTGGTTTTTGTGGATACATGGGGGGGGGGTCTAGGCAGGTTTCTGAAAACAGTTTTTTGAAAAGCGTTCGGGAACTAATCTGCAAATTTACCGAAAATTCGCTACCAAAACGCACTTACTGCGTCCAGATTTTTTTCTTATAAACGCATCATATTTCGATAAAAAATGCAAAAATGCATTAACAAATCTGTTCTACGATAATTAGCTAAAAAAAAATGATAGACCGTTAAATCATAAACTTCACTAAACCTACAAATAAATATCCAAAAGCCACCAAACTTAACTAAACTGACAGCCAAAGCATCAGAGAAAGGGTCTATTTGAAATGGATATTCTGTAAACATTTTAGTAAAATGAAGGGCAATGACGGTTGAATCTGAAACTTAAGGGTTTGCAGAACACTCTTCTTGCAACACTTTCTTTTCACAAACGGTATTTGTTTCACATTCTTTGCCAAAACATTGCCAATTTTGACGTTTAAAATTGCGAGTTTGACGTTTTGAGGAAAACTCCAAAATTTGTTGCTTTAACTGCCCATAACTTTGTCTTAAAAGCTAGGAACATAAATTTTGGCTCACTCTTTATAATACAAACACGCATACCAAATTTGGTTGCCCTTACTTTGTTATTTCCGGAGATATGAATTTTTTTATAAAGAAAACACAAAATTTTCCGGGAAAACCTGGTCCGATTTTCCTGGCTAATGAACTGAAAATATAATACATTATATTCTTTTCTTCTTATATTCTCCCGGCACATCTCCGTAAGATTGGTGTTGGAAACACCCCAACATGTCGATGCGACAAAGTTTACGTCGTAGACCTTCACCACATATTCTTCGCCTGATATTTACATGATCAGATGATAGCCTCTGTGGTACAGTGGTAAGAACGTGTGCCTCTGAACAGAAGGATAGTGGGTTTGGTCCCAGGGTTTGGTAGAACCAGTGTAGCTAAAGAATGTGCATTTGCAGATGGCCTTGCAATCTTTGCTTCTAGTGAAAATGAACTTTTAAATAACTTGATAATTTGGAAAGAAGTTTTTATAGACATATAATATGAAAATTAATATAGAAAAAACGCGAGTAATGGTAATCTCAACAGATACAGATCCATCAATATCAACATCGACAACAGAAGATTAGAACAGTTGGGGCAGTTCAAGTACTTGGAAGTGATTAAACACTGAAGTGTGAGCTGCGAAACAGAATTGAACACACGCATAGATAACTCTGTCAAACTATACAATGCAATGAGAAAGGAGATATAGGGAAGGAGTTCGGTGTGTATTCAGTCGTGGAATGCATAAATAAGAAAAAAAACTACAGTGGCTGGATCACATACATCGAATGAGCAACGACAGACAAGTAAACTTGGGAGTGTGAGGCAAAAGTTGCTCAAAAGAGTCAGAAAGGGAGGCCTCAGAAAAGCTGGAACGATAGGATGTCAAAAATACTGCAGGAAAAATCCAAGACGTGGCAAGAAGCAAAAGTACTGCCGTAGGATAAGACGCAATGGGCGAAGTTTGTCCATGAAAAATTCTGATATACAGTGGTGTAAAACGTAAAGTGTGTAAATGACAGTTAAAGTTAGTTATAAGGTAATCAGTTTTTGTAATTGATACAAAGGTGAATATTTATCAAATGTAAATAAGAATAGATTTACCTTAACGAGTAAAAAGGGTTGCAGAAACTACAATTGAAAATATAGAAGCCAATGAAAAGAGTTTGTTAATAAGAAATAAATAGTTAAGATAGTCAACAATCACTTCATTAATTGAACAAACAAGCTGACAGAAACGATACCAAATGCAAAAAGCAGTACACACAAATATGAAAGAAGCACATATTTCTATATAGTTCCTACTATCACCAAAGCAGTTAGTAAAATAATCAGAAGCCTGAAGAATAATTGTACTCCAGGACATGATGGTATTACAACTGTTATTGTAAAGAACTTAAGTAATGTGCTAGTTCCATATTTGACAAAGGTTATATACATTAATACGAAGAATGGTCTATTCCTGCAGCAACTAAAGAAGGCTGAGGTTATTGCAATACACAAAAGAGGCTCCAGAAGTAACTTAGAAAACTACAGGACAATATCAGTGCTTCCTGTATTTTCCAAACCATATGAAAAAATAATTCACACAAGATTTGTGAAATATCTATTTGAAAATGAGATAATTGTCTAAGAACAGCATGACTTCCAAAGAGGAAAAAATGCCCAAATATGAGTCACGGAACTATTCAAATATATCAATGAAGAACAAAATGGACGTCGTTAAGTTGCCGGCCTCTTTGCTGACTTAATAAAAGCATTTTATATGGTAAATCACAAAATCCTATTAGAAAATCTTGAAAATATGGTGTAGTAGGAAAAGAGTTAGGACTTCGTAAAAATTATCTTACAGGAAGACGACAATCTACATGCGTGAAAGAAATAGTCTGTGACGTTAAGGAGGTGCAGCATGGAGTCCCTCAGTGTTCGCTTTTTAGGCCTGTCTTGCTTAGGGTGTATAAAAGCGACATTGTAAATAGTGGACTTAAAAGGTAAAGTGATACTGCATGAAGATGACATAGTGTTCTTATATAGTGATATAGATGAGTATAAATTGAAAGAAGATATAAAAAAAGAGACAGGCTTAGAATATTGTATATTTGAGTGGAGGGTGCTGTCGTCCGCGTAACTGTGAACTGGGTTGGATGTGCTAGAGAGGAGGTCATTGATGTGGAGAAGAAACAAAGTAGGGGCTAAAGCTGAACCTTGAGGAACTCCTGCATTAATTGGATACAGTTTAGAGGAATGGCCATCCACGACAACAGAAATGCTCCGGTTGGAGAGGAAATTTGCTGTCCACGTACAGAGTTTTGGTGGCAGGCCATAGGCCGATAGTTTATTAAGCAGCGCTGCGTGCCAGACCTGGTTGAATGTTTTGGATATGTCTAGAGCGACAATCTGGGATTCGCCGTGTAGTTCCATAGACTTGTTCCAAGAATGGGTGACAAAGTAAAGGAGAACGGCAGTTGATCTGCGCTGACAGAATCCATACTGCCTGTCGTGGAGTAGACTGTGTTTTTCAAGAAATTTTAGTAATTCGGTGTTTATATACTTTTCCATCACTTTAGAGATGACCGAAAGGAGAGAAATAGGCCTGTAGTTGCTAGGAAGCGCTTTGGATCCTTTTTTGGGGACGGGTTGTATTCGAGCAGTTTTCCAGTTACTAGGGAATATGCCTATATTGTAAGATGTCTGAAACAGACGAGTCAGGACAGGAGCAAGTTCTGGTGCGCATTTTTTGAGAACAATTGCTGGGATCTCGTCAAGGCCAGAGGCTTTCCTGGTATTAAGAGAAGAAAGCATCTTTCGTACCTTTTAGTGAATTTTCTTACAAAAAAATTCACTAATTAAATTTGGTAAATACCTTGCTTTTGCAAATAGCTTGGATAAGTTCGTTATCCAGGAAAATCGGCCCAGGTTTTCCCGGAAAGTTTTGTGTTTTCTTTCGAAAAAAATTTATATCTCCAGCTCTGTATGTCAAAAGACAAAAAAGTTATGGGCATTTAAAGAAAAACAAATTGGGGTTTTCATCAAAACGTCAAAGTTGCGATTTAAAATGTCAAAATTGGCAACATTTATGGAAATAAAATGTCTCAAGAGGGATGTTTTACAAACCATGAAGTCTTAGTTTCAATCGTCATTGTCCTTCATTTTACTAAAGTATATCAAGAAAATTCATTTCAAATAGACCCTTTCTCTGATGCTTGGCAGTAGCCTCAGCTATAGAGTTTATCGTTTAATGGTATATAATTTTTGTAGAATGTTCGTAAAAAATCAATAAAGCTCAATATATCTGTTATTATACAACATATGAAAAAAAAATTGTATATATTAATTATAGGGTGTCTTGAGCTACATCTTAAAAAAATATTTTTAGAATCACAGGGTGGCCCATAAGTCGTTGGTGATACAAATTTTCTTTTTTTTTTTATCAAACATGCCTTATGTTATTACATTTTTGCATTTTTCATCGAAATATAATGCATGTTTGTAAGAAAAAAAACTTCTGGACGCAGTAGGTGCGTTATGGTAGCGAATTTTGATCAAATGCTTCATATTTGAATAGCTCAATGTGCTCTTAATCTATAAGGTTGACCAAGAAACGAGTTTTTTCGGGAACACTTTAAGTTTACTTTCGGAAATTTTTGTACATTTTCAAACAATAAAGTTATTTTGATGAAACATGGCACATTGTTTTTACTATATAGGTTATACTGGTAACCAAATTTGATGCCTGCTTTCTTAAAAAAACACAGATAGTTGCTATTAAAAAATATTTTTATGAAAATTCACTACCATAACGCACTTGCTGCGTCCAGAGTTTTTTAGTTTTGAAAATGATATCCGTTATTTTATGCGCGAGAATTGCCGGCGAACAACGAGGCAAAAAGTTCAGCCTTGCCCAGGGCGGTAGAAACAATTTCATCCCCTAAGACAAGAGGTGGGAACGTGCTCTTGCAGAAATTATTACCCAATAGATTTAGCAAGAGTCCAGAAGGGTTTGCTGCCGCTGGAGCTTAAGACGATGACTGGGACTGTGTAGAAACGTTTTGTGAGCTTTGACCTTTTCAAGTCTGACCTTGTCACAGGATTTAGAGAACCAGCGCTTTTGAGTGGCTGAAGAGGTTGTCTGTGTACGTGGAATAAATATTTCCATGCCAGCTTGGATAATTTCGTGGAGGTTTTGTGAGATGTCAGAGGGGTCAGGATGAGAGAAGCAGACAGACGCCCATGGAAATGAGGAAAAGTAATCTCGCATTGCGTCCCAGTTCGCAGAGTCGTAGTGCCAAACGATACGTGGGTGTGATGACTGTGTGACCTCGGGTTGCATTGCGCAGGAAGCAGTGACCATGCCGTGGTCTGAGCGACCCAGGCGGGCGGTGACCGATATCTTATAGCAGTCAGGATTTGTGGTAAGAAGGAGATCCAAGGGATTTGAGCTGTGTGTTGGTATGCGAGGAAAGTAAGTAGGTTGCTGAACCATATTGGCTGAAGAATTGCTGACTGCAAAGGCCTCCGCTGCTCTTCCTTGTGGATCGGTTTTTGAAGATCCTAGCCATTCCTTATTATGGACATTGAAGTCACCAAGAATAGTGACCTCGGAGGAAGGATATTCAGAAATATATACATCCATTCATACCACATTCAGCCACACCTAACATTTACCAGCAATATATGGGGCAAGGGTAATAAAACTGATATTCGGAGGCCTCAAAGAACCCAGAACATAACAATTAAGTATCTCTATAACTTACATTGGAATACCACAACAACTGAGGTTTATAGAAGAACAAAAATTTTGAATGTTACTGAAGCAGTGAGATATGAAATTGTAAAGTTTCTCCACAGAGTAGTGAATAGTGCATATAAGACTAGCATTGGGTTAGAAAACAATAGTAATGTTCACAATTATAACACCCGGATTGCGGAACACCTGCATGTTAATTCAATTACAAATGAGTCAGGAAAAAGAAGACTCCATCGTATGGATCTTATCTTGTATAACCAACTTTCCCTGGACCTAAGAAATACCACAAACATAGTGCAATCTAAAAAATCTCTGGACGCAGCAAGTGCGTTATGGTAGCGAATTTTCTTTAAAATATTTTTTATAGCAAATGTATTTCTTTGATGAAAGCAGGCATCAAACTTGGTTGCCTAGATAGTAGAAACAATGTATGATATTTCATGGAAATAAATTTATGGTTTGAAAATACATTTTTCAAAAGTCTGGATGCAGCAAATGTGTTATGGAAGTGAATTTCCATAAAAATGTTGTTAATAGCAAATGCGAGCAGGCATCAATTTGATTATCGGTATGGCCTATGTAGTAGAAACAATGTACTATATTTTATCAAAATTACTTATGGTTTGAAAATATACACAAATTTTCCGAAAATAAACTTAAATGTTGGTTTCCTGACCAACAAAGCTTATGTTAATAGCATATTGAGTTATTGAAATTTGAAGGATTTAATGAAAAATCGGTAAATTTTCAGATAAGCTCCCGAACGCTTTTCAAAAAATTGTTTTCAGAAATATTACTAGGACCCCCACCTGGATGCACAAACCACAAGAAAAATTTCTGGTTCATACCCCCCCCCCCAAGGAAGTTACGGGGCTGGGAGTGAATAGGGGTGCTGGGCGGGGTAGGTAGTAAAAAGGAAATATGAACAGAAAAAGCGAAGAAAACTGCTTAAAAGCTGTCTATTTGAAGCCATATCCCCATTAAACCCCGCCTACCCCGCACAGCACCACTATTCGCACCCAGGTCACGTAACTTCCTTGGGGGGTATTAACAAGAAGTTTTTCTTGTGGTTTATGCAACGAGGGTGGTTGTATACACACGAGGAAAATGCCTACGACAAAGCAGACACCCCCCCCCCCCCCCCCCCCCCCGCTTCGACTTGTGGTAGGCTTGGAGGGTGGCTGCTTCGTCGTCGTGATTTTCCTTCCCCCCTCGCGTGCATACAACCACCTTCGTTGCATAAACCACAAGAAAAATTTCTTGTACATACCCGCCAAGGAAGTTACGGCACCTGGGGGAATGGGGGTGCTGTGCGGGGTAGGCAGGGTTTAAGGGGAATATGGCTTCAAGATGTGAAAAGGACAACTTTCAAGCCTGTTTTATTTGCATTTTATGCTCATATTTCCTTTTTACTACCTACCCCGCCCAGCACCCCTATTCACTCTTGGTCCCGTAACTTCCTTGGGGGGTGTGAACAAGATTCTGAAAACAGTTTTTTGAAAAGCGTTCGGGAGCTTAACTGCAAATTTACCGAAAATGCGCTACCAAAACGCATTTACTTCGTCCAGATTTTTTTCTTACACGCATCATATTTCGATAAAAAATGCAAAAATGCATTAACGAATTTGGTCTACGAAAATTAGCTTACAAAAAATTATACACCCCTACTCACTCCTGGTCTCGTAACTTCCTTGGGGAGTGTGAACAAGAAATTTTTCTTGGGGTTTGTGGATCCAGGGGGAGCCCTAGGCAGATTTCTGAAAACAGTTTTTTAAAAAGCGTTCGGGAGCTAAACTGCAAATTTACTGAAAATTCGTTACCAAAACGCGCTTACTGCGTCCAGATTTTTTTCTTATAAACGCATCATATTTCGATAAAAATGCAAAAATGCATTAACGAATTTGTTCTACGGAAATTAGCTAAAAAAAAATCTAGACCGTTAAACCATAAACTTCACCAAACGTACAAACAAATATCCAAAAAAGCATCAACTTAACTAAACTGACAGCCAAAGTATCAAAGAATGGGTCTATTTGAAATGAATATTTTGTAAATATTTTAGTAAAATGAAGGGCAATGACGGTTGAATATGAAACTTATGGGTTTGCAGAATACTCTTCTTGCAACATTTTCTTTTCACAATCGGTATTTGTTTCACGTTCTTTGCCTAAACATTGCCAATTTTGACGTTTAAAATTGCGAGTTTGACGTTTTGAAGAAAACTCCAAAATTTGTTTCTTTAACTGCCCATAACTTCGTTGTCTTTGAAGCTAGAGACCTAAATTTTGGTACAGAGTTCGCTCTTTATAATACAAACACGCGTACCAAACCAAATGGTTGCCCTTACTTTGTTATTTACGGATATATGAATTTTTTTTAGAAAGAAAACACAAAAATTTCCGGGAAAACCTGGTCCGATTTTCCTGGCTAACGAACTTATCCAAGCCACTTACCAAAGGAAGTTACTCACCAAATTTGATCAAGATCGGTCCATTATTTTTTGAGTTATCGGTCGGATATATATATATATATATATATATATATATATATATATATATATATATATATATATATATATATATATATATATATATATATAAACACAGATGTCCTCATTAGCGAATTTAAAAAAAATCGCTAAAAAGTGTAGACCTTATATTTCCCACCAAAGAAATAGTTAACCGCTTTGTTTATAGTAGTAGTTTTTTAAAAACAAAAAACTTTTTATAGGATAAGAGATTATATCGCTATATCTGTTTACTAAAGTCTGTTCATCGTGTAAATTTTTCCAGTAGCATTATGTAACCTGTTATGGACCCCACGCCCCCCTCCCCCCAAGGGTTTTTTGGGTTATCAACTGTGTACTTTTTATGCAATATATAAATAAATAAACTAGTTAAGCACTGCTCGTCTGTGCCTTTTATTTAAGTAGCGTCTGTTGTACCTTTTATAATTTTATCCTATTTGAGCCGCTTTCATCGTAAATAGCAAAAGCGGAGAATGGCTTATGTGTTCATAAGTTCCGCAAGATGCTACGCTACGAAATACATGTTCTTTCATTGTAAAATGGAATGTGAGCCACGCTCGTGCGCCTTGAACAACACATAAGGCGACACTAGACGCGTTTATATTCCGTGCTGCTACTGGGAGCATTTTCACCTACACTCGGGCGAATAAAACTGCCCACCAGAATTACATTTTATGGTCTGAATGGTTTTCCATGTTATTTTAAATTTACTCCCCTAGGGGTCTGGGTAAAACGATTCCACTGTAATAAAAAGATAAACAAGAGGACATTTTACCCTAGTGGTATTTTGGTATGCCGTGAGAAGGTTTGGGTTCCATTGTAAATTTTTTATACGTGATGTATATCTCGCCTCCTACGCGCTCCTAAATTTATAAATATTGTTTTACTTATTGCGTTTAAATAAACTTTCTGCTTAAAAAGCTTACAAACCTCTAGAAAGCTTACAATCTTATCTCTAGTCAGTGAAAGATTAAGAGAACAAAATTTGCGACTTTTTTATATACTCCATTTTCAACATAGTACCTATGTAAATATTGACAACTACAACATAAACGAGGGTGTTTGGCTTTCTCGTTAGTCTATAACTATCCTACCGAAACAATGAACAGGAACTTTTAAGAAATGTGAAGGTGGAGTTGCGCGGTAAAATATCAAAGTATAGTTGCTTAATAGAGTTCCTGTTTTTAACGGGGCTAACAGGCAAACAGGTTTATTAGAAATATATGTCGTGCCCGTATTAGCTGATGTGATGGAGATCCCTTTTTATTAAAGACAGGTTTACTGATTCTTTTGAGAGGAATACTTTGCTCAATCCTAACCAGTTTGGTTTTTGTGGCAACTGCTCTACAACTGCTGAAGATGGCGTAAAACTTGGTAGGTGATCTTGAGAGGCGAGAGAATTCAGCCAGGCTGTTGTGCGATCTCTCTAAAGCCCCAGACACGCGGTCTGTGATATGGCGAGCTTGTTCGTTGACCGGCGTACCATAGCCAGTTACACGGATCATGTAGCCAGGGTAACTCGTGGACCGGGATATCACGAGCCTAGGATCCACCAGTCGGTAACGTTGTGTATGATTAAAGGAAACAAAAAAGTTAGTGTAGTGAATCTTTTCAGAGATAATAGTACATTTAATACTTAATATATAGAGCATAGACAGACCGCGAAGCACCCCTGACTTGTGTAATCACAGATCATAAACAAAATAAGCTATAGGCTCCTAGAATGGCAAACGATGGAGCGACTATCCGTGCCTTAAGGCTTTCGGCACTGTGCTCTACAAAATACTGTTGAAATGGGTCCATTAAATTTATTTAGTCCTATATTAGTCGCAGATAACACACCGTTCCTATGGCAAATGGAGGACGCGCAGAATTTTAGCTGGGTAAGCATGGTGTGCCACAGGGATCAAGTTTGTCGTCCCTGTTATCCATTATTTACATTCACAATCCTTTATTAATAATGCTTCCATTTAAAACTATCTGCTATACTGGTTTGGAGGAGCTGTGGTTCGGTAGAAATAAACCTAAACTGAACTCTGATAAGACACAGCAGCTTCTTACTTCCACATCGTCAATACGTGTGTAAGTATGTCATCAGCGACAAAAAAAATTTTTTTCGCTTAAACATCGTAGAAAGTGTCAAAACATATAGAAAACATGATTTTGGAACAAACATTTGTTGTGTCTGTATGTCTGTATATTTGTAGCTACGACAACTTTAGCACGAATTGAGATATCGTCTTCAAATTTGGTACACAATTAGCACCGGATAGATGAACGGTTTGGATTGTTTTTTAGTAAAATTGCTTCAGTCGGTAGGGGCGAATGGGCGGTGATTTGGTGAAAATTGATATTTTTTTGTTAAAACTCGAGTCATATAATGTTCTTGGTTTTTTGGTTAGAAAACTTTAAATTTCATCAGACATCTGGTATTTTGTGCTAAAATTAAATTAGGGGTTGAATACGTGAGGTTGGAATATCTATGACAGAAATATCGATTTTTTTTGCTAAAATGACGTAAAAAAGTCTCAAAATATATAGAATAATTGATTCTGGAACGAATATTATTTGTCTGTCGGCCTGTACGTCTGTCTGTTAGTAGGCGCAAGAACTTTTGAGCGATTTGAGATATTATCTCTAATTTTTGTATGCAGTTAGCACCCGGCAAGGAAACGCTTTGAAATGTTTTTGGGTTAGATCGCTGCAGAAAGTAGGGGATAAATGAAAGGTAATTTTGTGAAAATTTACATTTTTTTCGTAAAAGCTCAGAAATTTATGGGTACAGAAATACGAATCTTTTCTTTGTGGTCAAGTCATGGACCCTAAATTCATTTTATTGGAATGTCTTTCTGAGGAGGGTAGATTATCACAGTTATGCGGTGCTACGCTTACCTGTTTTTAACTATCTGAAAGGTAATTCACTCAATAGGTAGCGGATGCCTAAGCAAAGCTTGAACATAGTGACATCTCAGAGGGGTTCGGGTGTTATGTAACACTCTGAGTTTTATACAAGTCTTAGGGACTTTATTTAATAGGCGCCAGCAACCATTCCGCAACCCCTCGCAAGGTTCTGGATGACATTAGTACTTAAGCGGTGATTATGATGACTCGGTGACTTGAGACTACTATCATAGCCAACGCACATGGTGCCAGTTTTAATGAATGTATCAATCACAATACTGCAAAACCAGAAGGAATATTAGTATTAAACTTCTTCTATAATCGACAAGATATGAACTCAAGCAAAGTCGTTACTTTTATATTATTCTATAACTTAATAGGTAAATGGTGCGGCCAACGAATAATAATGCCAGGTATAATATTGACCCACACATTCACACATTAATTAAACAGCAGCAGCATAGGTGTTATGCTTTAATAAAAACAATGTGCTGTAGTAATAGCATATAAATACAATTAGGCATCCACGATACATGGGCATTCAATGGTGCTTAATAACATAAGCTGTTAAGTTACCTTTCTGTGAACTCACCAAAAATGCACATTCGGTATATCAATTTAAATAGGGTTAAAATGACTTGCTTGAAGAGCCTGAAAATGAGAATAATGTTACCTACGTAACAAGTAATGTAAAACTCCAGTAATAAATTTCAAGATTCGTGAAGCGTCCTTGCAAACGCAAATAACAAAATTCACTGGCTGTTATATATTACTTAGCTATACTCTCGGAGTTGAAGCCCCCTTGTGGGCTATTGTCCTTATGACCAAAGAAATGTCAACATAAACGACCCTGTAGGTCAGCAGACTTGATATAATACGTAACTACTAGTGGGGTTATATCTCCCGCAACAAGTGACAGATTAATAGATGTTACATTGTCAACCAGGTTCAACTGACATTTAGGGTAAGTCATGGCTGACGATGACGTTACAAGTCACTACGTCAAGGTAGCTTATCTGACTAGCTAAGATATATCGCACAGAAAAATATTTATATTTTTCCTAGGCAATTCACGGCACTATAATGGCACTAATAACTGAAAATAAAACACATGAGATGGTTGTATACTTATACAGTCCCAGACTGGTCCTCGACACACCAGACGGATTCTTCCAGATCACCGTAACCTGTCGACATGACCCTGGCGGTGAACGAAGCGGGCACGCCTAATACGACTCTCTGGTCAGCATCCAGTCTGCAGTGGGTTCGTGCTCTACCGTCGTTTGACGTTTACTCACAATTATACTGTTATGGCATTGACCTTAAAAACGCTCTAATACACTGGCTGTAAGCACTACTTCGCATATAAACATGATTCCATAAACAGAAGCAGTGACACACAAAATAACTTTCACGCTGCGACCTTAAAAACGCTCTAATACACTGGCTGTGAGCACTAGCCCGCATATAAACATGATTCCATAAACGGAAGCAGTGACACACGAAATAACTTTCACGCTGCGGCTACAATAGCACGTCCCAATACACCGACCAGAAATAGGAGGCAGAAGCACAAGGCCTCCTAACCGACGTATGCGCTAATCTCAGTCATCCCAACCTAAAGACATCGATTCGTACAGTCTCCCAGCTAATAACCATAGAATGTAACTGCCTGTTAGTCAGAGATAAAAAGATACAACACTATGAACCTCAACTCTACTATGTATTTACCATAGACATAAGAAAATTATATGAGCAGGAGTACTGAAGGTATGCCCTGCTCAAGGATTACGGACGAACACAGATACGGTCTGTGTTGACCTAAATAACTCGCCTACGTGAGATTACGTTAAACAGAAAAAAAAACTTTAAAGTGATAGACATATCAATAATAAAACAAGTTACGACATCTTGGTCGTAACAGTGAAAGTTATGATTTGCAGCACTATTTGTTTCCTCAAATAATGACATAACAACTTGGGTGGTGACCTAAACTGATTGACTCATGTTGAGCAATTAAGCAAGAAACTTTCTACCACTTTATTTTTGTTGCACAAACTGAATCTTCTGGTAAGCCTTTATGCTTTGAAAGCGGCATGCTTTCAATTCTAGATTCAATTCCGGTGTTATTTTATGGGGTAACTCTCCCCACTACATAACCATCTTTAGACTCCAGAAGCAGGCTATCCGGTGGCTGGAGGGTGTTGGGTACAGGAAGCGTTGTAAGCCTTTATTACTAAAACATCAGATAATGCATTTTCCTTCGATGTATATCTACCACTCTTCTGAAAGTACATGAGACAGCAAGAACTTATTTCTTGCGGAATGATGTTCACACATGTAGTGACTGGAGTGCCTGTTTAATATTGGTACCAAATTACGCGTGAATATGTCTACCATAAATATTATGGAGGTTGATTTATATAATCGTTTACCAGAAACTGATAAATCTCTTGATATTTAAACCTTCAAGTATATTCAAGTAATTCATTAATTTTCCAGCACTGTTTTTACTCCGTCGACGGTTATACTAATATAGATATGCCAATGTTGATGTCGCCTGGTTTGCCAACCGCTCCTGTACTCCGTCATCAACCTCATAGCGCTGACTCACAGGGTGCTTCTTTATGTGCAAGAAAAATGATAATTCAGGACTATACGAAGGTTGATCAAGTTGTTTCTAGGCATATGACGATGAGACCTTGGGTTCAATTTGCTGCATGTGGGCGGGCATTGTGCAGATGCTTCAAATAATATTCTTTACTTCACTAACCTGCCGATTAGTTGTAGCCGTTTTGGCGTCTCTTGCACTTAAGAAACGTAAGAGCAGATATTTAACAGTTGGCGGGATTTTGCAATAGTCTGAGTCATTTAAACATTATCGTGTATAACTAGTTTCGTAATAGCATTTGTATCCAGACAATACATGAGGGTGCTTAACATGCATGTGCGGAACGGCGACCGCAGCGCTGCAGCTGCCAAATTTCAAGACGATATTTTAAAAGCACGGTTTGTATTATCAGACCGTAGAATTGTGCCCAGACGCGTTCGTATGCACAGGATATGTTTCTATGTGCGTGCGTGTGCGTGCAAGCGTGCCTTTGTGCGTGTGTGTGGGTGTGTGCGTGCGACAGGGGCGGATCCTCAATAAGTGCGTCCGTAGGCCGTGGAAAAAAAATAATATTTTTGCTATGCTATATTTTAATAAATTTTTATTTGCTTTTTTATCTCCTGCATTCAACAAACAAAATTAGTATATCGAGGATCGCAGAGTCAGCAGCCATTATTACAGCATCAGAATAAGTATACTGTTAATTGTTGGTTGCAGACGTTGTCGTTACATACATCCATATCCAAATATCCATACATACATCAGTTGCTGGCGGTGTGTATTTTTCGGCGCTCTTGCGTAAATGCGATACTTCAGTGCGAAATGATCGAGTATCATCGTCGAAAACGACCGAATAAGCAATCTGGTGTTCGCTCTCAAATTCCACACTTGCAGTTTGCAGTGGAATTTTGGCAGAACGTCTCTGTGTCTAGCATGTGTTTAGTAATTTGCGTGTAGTGCTGCGCGTCAGATTGATTTTAATTAGATCATTGCGTTGTTGTTTACATGTTCTAATAAGACAATTATTATTATTATTATTATGACTACTAGTTCGGGTTGCTTAATAAGTGGACAAAATAATTGTGATACTGTGATTAATTCAGTGGATATTTTAAATTTAAAGGTTAACTTTTTAAGGGACTTTTTAACTACTATAACCTATAACTTACTAGCGGAAAACTTGGTAATTATAGTTAATAATTATTAAGTTTAGTAAGTAGGTTTTTTTATAATACATTTTCGGGGAAAAATAGGCGAGCCCTACATTTTTATTTTAAAAAATTAACTAACAGAAGGTATCGATGGAGAGACTTTGCAAAATTTTTTTCAAATGAGCGCGAACTAGGACCCCTAGAACACATATCTGTGGTCAGTTTCAATTTTAATATGTTTATATATATGCATTAAGGCACGAGCCGCTACTTTGTGATGAGCACTAATAAGTAAATTTTGGAGAACCCAATTCCCCACGATACATAATTTTCGGAGTTGGCAATCATTTCGCTAAGAAAGTTAACGTAATCAGAAGCATAAATAAACAATTTACTAATCCCTCCGATGGCGCTCACTTTGTTAGTGAAACGATCGTCAGATCTGAAACATGTGTAAAATATAAGGTCTCAGATAAGTTACTCAATTATTTAGTAAAAAATATTAATGCGACGTATGTGCCTGTTCGTCAGACACTAGCTTTCTAAATCTGGGTTCTGTTTTTCACACACAGACAATGATATCGTTTTCGAGTTACAGGCGATTTCTCACTTTTTTTTAATAGAAGTCATCGATGAGAAACTTAACTCGCATAAATATGAGGTTGCAAAAAGAACTAAAACTGAAACATTTTTTAAAATTTTTGTCAACAAGGTTTTTGTGAATAATTATATCTTGGCAGGTGTGCAAATAGTTTGAAGAGGTTCGTTGGCCAGGAAGATTTGATCAGTTTTTTTTTGGAACATTTAAAGTTTATTTTCGGAAAATTGTTGTACTTTTGAAACAATAAAATTATTTTTATAAAATATGGTACCGTGTTTTTACTATGAAGGTTGCATTAAATTTGATGCCTCCTATTGAAAAAGACATAATGCCATTAAAAACATTTTTATGAAAATTCATTACCATAACGCACTTTCTGCGTCAAGGCCCTTTTTTCACAAGGATCATTAGTGATGATCCACAGCTATTCGATGACGTGGGCTGCTTCATGTCTTAATATATATATATATATATATATATATATATATATATATATATATATATATATATATATATATATATATATATATATATATATATATATATATATATATATATTAATTTCCTTAGCTTGAAAAAATACGGTATATTTTGTTGAGTATAAGATCTCTTTTGTAATATCCAGTTTATTTTCAATTATCGTAGAACATATATAATACATAACTTGGACCAGTATATCTTATGTTCTGACAATATAGTCTTTCCAATCACGTAGGCGGTGGAGCCTGTTGCGAACAGCTGTCAGCAGCCATATTGTGACAGTTACGCTTGTCTGGTAATAAAGTGGCGTTGGCAATGGTGATGTAAAGACAGTCGAGACGTACTTTGGACTTAGGGTTGGATGTGGCATGTGCTTTCTCTTTAGTTGGAAAGTTATTTTTGTGGGGTGTTATATTATTTCAGTTTCGTAGAGTTGCTAATGAAGAGAGGCTCCAGTTAAAAAAATTTGCTGATATACAGGTCTCTAAAAACTCTTAGTATGGACTCCAGTGTTGGTAGCTTAACAAAATTAATCTGTCGGTATAGTTTTCTTAACCTTCCATTAGTCTGCTTTCTCTAATGCAGTATGTTGATATGCTGGGGTCTAAAGGACCTTATCTTTATCATAGGCTAAATACCTACTAGGAAGTGATTTCTGTTTCGATAATATAATGGATATGTTCCAAAAAATGCGCTTTTGGAAAATAATGTTTAGTAATAATAAAAATAAGAATATATATTGCCTTAAAGATAACAACATTAAACATATTTGACATAAATAGAAAACAAACAGGACATTTACTAAGTAATGTCAAATGCACTTAAATTGTTGCCTCCTCTTTATTAACACATTCATTGCATAAAAATACGCTCTGTTCCAAGCATACAGTTTTTATACAATGTGAACAAAAATATCGTGACTTCCGATCAGACCCTCTCGGACAGAACTCGCAACGCCGTCTTGTTGAACGTTCATCAGGGGCCGAATTATTTTCTACATTACTGTTTCGTAGGACTTGGAAGTTTCATATTAGTAAGTGTTTCAGACTGATAATCCTTGATAAGACTCATTCCCAATTCTTTTATGTATTTTCTTCTACTCAATTGGTAATCATTAGTATTGAGTCTGCAAACAATCTAGTAAGTCTTTCAGACAGATAGTCCTTCATAAGACTCATTCCCAATTATTTTATGTATTTTCTTCTGCTCAATTGGTAATCATTAGTATTGAGCCTGCAAACAATCTCAGAATTCACCTCAGCGGTATTCAAAATTGAAACACATATAGTTAGTGGCCATCTTCTGCTGTTGCTCGAAACATTATAAGTTGCTGAAAGTTTATCCACTACATCTACTCGACTTTAGTTAGGCTGTAAAATGTCACAATTTCGAGCTTTTGTTTTCTCCAGTATTTGCATCAATTTCATCTTTATGATGTAACGTAGAAAACAATAAAACATTTTTATTTATTTTTTTGGGACATAAGAGACAACAGTTATGGCTTTCTGAAAGCCAAACATACTTGATGGTATTGGTCTCTGTTTAGCAGCTATAAGACAGGGAGGAAGTTCTTTTTTGTTTTTTCTGACAGTGCCGACAGCCATCAAGCGATGATCCCGTAACAACTTGATCATCAGATCATAACTGGTAAACCAGTTATCAAACGTACTATTTCTCCCACTGTTTGATACAGGCTGTATAAGACGAAGCACAATCTCTTGTGAACTATCCATTTAAAAATAAGGGCCAGCCGGCTGCTGCCCCACATACACTTCCATATTGAGAACGTAGAAGCAACGGCCATCCACCAAAGCGAAGATTTTTGTACCATCCCTGGCCGGCTTGTTTGGTATATATTGGCGAAATGAAAACCGCCCACGAAAAGCTTCTAGCTTTTCATCGAATGTCAAATATTGACTCGGTGTATAAATTTTCTTACAATTACCAACAAATAAGTCAAAGGTACTACGTATTGCAGCTAGATCGTCAATTTTTTGTCGTTCACTACGAGTTTCCAAATCGTCAAAACGAAGGCAAGATAATAGAAAACGAAATCTTTGTAGACTCATTGTCTTTCGAAAAATCATAACTCCAGTATCGTCGTCGGTAGCCCGTAAGCCACCCAAATGTTGTCTTCCTGATCTATAAAATCCAGACAAATATAAGAGTCCGATGAGCGCCGAAATTTCCTCAGAAGTAGTGTCATTTATATTCATTAAAACTTGAATATGATGCACGTTTAGTTGATATTTTTTTATTTGTATTAACAGTGATTTTATTTAACATTTCCTCCGTGACAAATAATTTCCAACATTCAAGTGGTGTTTTATAAAAATGTCAAAATTTTGGTACTACAGAATGTTTTTTTGTAAAGTTTTGGTTTGAAAGAAAGAATGTTTTTGTATCAAATGGATTCTAAATATCCATGGTTGTAGCAGGAATGTTGGTGGGAATGGGAACCGCATCTGAAGAAAAACTTAGTTGAAAATTAAAAAGTGACAAGAGCAAAATAATTTGACATTTATACGTTTAGGGAGAGACTGTTCAAAATCGTGTCCTAGTGCAAGCACAAGCATAGCTTTTTTGTATGGCATAATGTATAATTTGAATTAATAATAATAAATAATAATAATAATAATAATAATATGTCTTATACTGTGCACGCACACCTGGCAAATGAGAAATAATATTTTCGGTTCGAGTTCGGACATTAGGTCGAACAGTCGAAGCCATTTTAGACCATTTGGTTATTTTGTCTTTTCCAGTGTATGTCAAGGCATTCAGATCTTCATTATAATTTTCGCCAGCATCAGATATTTCCTGTTCAGTGTCAGTATTTTGGTCACTATATGTTACAACATCATTTTCCTCTAAATCACTCTCATTATCCACTAACTCCCGATCAGACTCGCATTCCCTCCATAATGCTAGAAGCCGGTTCTGTTCTCTCTCAAAGTCACCCATTATTTATACACAACTGTAATATAAACAATAATTACTCATTCAAGTGATTTATATTTGTTATTTGTAGTTTTTACTTACCAATAACGTGAAAGAGTCACTGCGCGGGTTTAGTCTGCTGGGGGCTGGCGTGTTAATCTCGATAAAATTGCACACATATACACTCAAATGCTAAAAGGACACTAATTAGATACATATACATACCGATTCTAGACCAGCAGCTACTGGCTGGAAGGCATAATCATCTCCCACCACTTCCAACTTACCACCACTTAAATAAACCACTGGACCTATCAGACCTCACCAGACTAATGGAAGTTTAACAAAAAAATCTAATTTTAGACTATCATAGGCTTTTGTCCACCCTGAGGGGGCGTCTGCTAAGGTGTATAACGCAAATATTATAAATTCACACCAAGTGAGTGGTGGACGTGCCGCCACCTAGTTGCGGAACCAAGTAGTATGTTGTCACGCCAGCTCCAAATAACACAAAGTGTTAAAAAAATAGAGACTGTATACAACCAACTAATAATTTAGTAAATTGTCAGCCCTGGCCCATTTCTACCCCAATATAGGGACAAAGTATGTAAGGCTAGATGCATTCTCGCAACAATTAGAACCGTAGACCAGTTTCGCTCTCATTAGAGCTCTTCAGTACGGCATACTAATTGTAGCAAAAATGCACCAAAAGTAATACGGCTATAGTATAGCCAGCATTAAAACACTAAGTGAGTGGTGGACGTGCCGCCACCTAGTTGCGGAACCAAGTAGTATGTTGTCACGCCAGTTACAATTAGTATGCCGTACTGAAGAGCTCTAATGAGAGCGAAACCGGTCTACGGTTCTAATTGTTGCGAGAATGCATCTGGCCTTACATACTTTGTCCCTATATTGGGGTAGAAATGGGCCAGGGCTGACAATTTTCTAAATTGTTAGTTAGTTGTATACAGTCTCTGTTTTTTTAACACTTTGTGTTATTTGGAGCTGGCGTGACAACATACTACCTGGTTCCGCAACTAGGTGGCGGCACGTCCACCACTCATTTAGTGTTTTAAGGCTGGCTATACTATAGCCGTATTACTTTTGGTGCATTTTTGCTAAAATTAGTATCCCGTACTGAAAAGCTCTAATGAGAGCGAAACCGGTCTACGGTTCTAATTGTTGCGAAAATGCATCTAGCCTTACAAATTCACACCTATATCGCGTGGCACCTTGTCTTAAGGGTCTTAGAGAAATCAATATCGTGCCAAACCCTGGGAGGTCTATGTTTGATAATGTTTAAATTATTAGTAATTTATATTATTAGTATTTTATCAAATTATTAGTTGTTACTAATTTACAGTCAATAAGCTAATTTATGAAATTGTTTCGAATGAGGAAAGTTGTGACCTTACCTGTTTTATGACACCAGGAAGTTTATTGTTTATGTGTTATTGATAGCAGATGAAAGAAAAGAGTTTTTTTATAAATTTTTAAACTTATATCGTATTTTCATAAATTTTACATTGATATACATTACTTTTGGGTTCACTTCGATTGCATTTTATTCAGTTCAATTTAGAATGGTTTTACGAGGTCATTCTGTCATTGAAAATCAAATTTAATCAGATTGCCGCTTTTTGATAAAAACAAAGTCGTTTGCTAGTATGCAACTTTAGGTCATCGTACTAGTTTTCTAATAAGTAGTCCTTAACAAGGTTCGTTTAAACGAGAGAAAAGTCGAGCTATATATTTTTTTTGTATGGTCAGTGCCAAAGAAATTACACTGCGACAGCGCGAGTGTTTAATCTTTCTTTCCCAAGTAGTGTATGCGCAAGTTATGTATGTAAACTTTGTCGTCTCTAAATTCATCACAAAAATTCGTGTACAATTGCAAAAGATGTAGCGCGTCCCGGACGCCCATTCATTATGAGCGAGGAGTTTCAAGTACAAGTTTTAACCACGATGAATCTTCAGAGGGTGGTATCAGTAAATCGACGATCTATGGTATATCAACACAACTTAAATTTCGCGTCTGTAAAGTCTAGACCTGAATGAAGATGACCAGGGTCGCAGGTTACATTTCTGTGAAGAAATGTTAGATTTCGTCAGAACAATACAAAGTTATTAAAATAGAATTTGTTATTACTACATAATTGGGCGTTTTTATCGATGGTAATCTTCTTAAACCATTTTATCTAAAATTTCTTCAGCGAAAAATAATGTCTGTAGTTACTGCCATAAATGCAGTAAATAACACTGTTCTCCAGCAATATGGCGCTCCTCCGCGGTATCATTTGCCTGTGAGGTACTTTCTTGATAATAAATTATCTAGTAGCTGGACTGCACGCCGTTAGCTGATTGAATGGCCACCACGTTTTCCAGATTTTATCCCATTAGATTTTTTTGGGTTGCATAGCATATCAAGATAAGAAAACGTACTAATTTGACTGGTCTTCATTAAACAATAACGAATGTTTGTGCATTAGACAATCTCAGGCGTCCATTTGAATCCAAGCTTTACTATTACCAAGTACCTACGAATCGCCATGTTCAGCACCTTATAAAGTAATAAGGTACAGTTAAGATGTATTACGTAGTAAATAAACTAATTATGTAATAAATATTTCAAGTAATAATGCAAGTTCATTACTTATTTTGTGTCATTTGACTAACCAAGGCCATAGTCAATTTAAATTTTTGGCATAATATTCCTTTCATTAAGACATTAAAAATGAGGTGGCACACTAATAAGCGGTGCATTTAATCATACAATGCATAAACTGAGCCTCTCAGACCCGTACAGATTTTGGTTACTTATTAATTGTTTGAAATAATTTTAACAGGCTCGAACATTTAAATATGGTCAAAATGCGTCTTTAGTTAACACACACTTGATTAGGAAACATTCAAGTGTACTTAGAAATAAAAATATATATAGTTTCCATTAGCATCCCGTATTTACATAAACCGAGCCTACAAATGCTGCTTACTAATAATTCGTATAAAACATGTATCGAGTTGTTCATTGCCGGCTGAGGGTTATTATAATTTGTAACGCACTTCTGCACGAAATTTTGCGTGTATGTGTACGTTTAAAGCTGCATTATATGTAGATGTATACAAGTCAGGTGCAGTTGATTGTCAGTCAGCTGAAAAAAAAGTTACATGGATTAAACTTTTTTGACACATATGATAGTGGCATCAAAAAAGAATGTGGAAAGCGTGAGAGTTGGTAACGACGGCTATGAAGAAATAATGTTGCAGTGGGCAGCTGGAGGTGATGCTATGTCCTCTGGAGAACATGATTTACCAGAAGCAGAAAATGATGACACAGAAGACACAAATTTCGAATTGCTTTCCGGCAGGTATTCTGGATCCAGTAGTGTTGCTGGTGACGATAATTCAGAGGATGATGCTAAAGTTATTGGTAATCCGACATTTGCTTCAACGAGTGGTTACATTGGTATAAGTGGTTTGGATTGGAGTCTGGAACCTCCAGCAAAAAGATACAATTCAACCACATAACATTATTTGACCTACGTCAGGACTGGCAAGAAAGCATATGGCTACAGCACCAAAAGAAAAAAAAGCATTTTGGATATTTGTAACTCCAGTTGTTATACAAGAAATTGTGATCTGTGCTAATTCAGAGGGGAAACATGTTTACGGAGCAAAAGGGAAACCGCGAAAAGATGTAATCATTGATGAGCTTCTTACATTCTCTGGTTTAGTTATTCACGCAATAGTTAACAGGAGCTGGGATGTTCCTGCGAGGGAACGCTTTTGTGCTGAGTTTGTTAATCCTATATACCAAGCCAAAATTTCCATATTTCGCCTTGAAGAAATACGAAGATTCCTCAGATTTGCTGGTAAGAGAACTCGGAATACGCGCTTGGAAATCTATAACTAAGCAATGGTATCCTACGTTTGGGATTTATTTATTCAACAATGCAAAACCTGCGTCATACCGGATAATAATGTAACTATAGATAAACAACTCGTTGGGTTTAGAAGTAAATGTAGATTCGTTCAGTATACTATAATTATTATTATTATCATCGACTTTAGCCTAAAGGGCTTTTACACTCCCTCAAAGGGAAACATTAACTCATCCCAGGTATCTCAGATACCAAAGGGACTGAGCTCAGATGAAGCCCTTTCCAAGTTATCGGGCCATGAACGACAACGCGACACATCCTAATTTCCCAGGAATCTCCGCACGGCGTGGGCAGTTGCAAGTATTACCGCCTTCTCCATAACCTTATAAAGAGGCTCTCAAAGTCACAGTCTCTTAATATTCTCTCGAAGAATCTGAGTAACCACACCAGTTGACGACATGACTAGTGGAATCACTCGGACACTATCTGCCCTCCACTGTCTCCACTTGTATCTCGAGGTCTTTGCACTTAAGGATCGTCTCGTTGTACTTGATGTAGATTATTGGTATTTGGAATGGCCACATCAGTCAGCGTCACTTGTCCACTATCATTATATGTGGCCTGTTGTGGGCAACTAGTTGGTCTGTGAGCACGGTCCGATCCCAGTACAACCTGTATCCTGAGTTCTCTACAACAGGCTCAGGCGTGTATCTATATTGATTTTTCAACACACAGTGCATAATATAGGCTTTATGAAGGAACATCCGAACTACAACATAGAAGTGACTTGCAAACGCAGAATATTTTTGAAAGCTAGCGAAGGAACTAGTGATACCACAAATGCAGAGACGATCTACTAACCCTAACCAACGGCGTAGTATCCGAGAGTGTATGAGCAGATTAATTGATATCTCTGGTCCCCTAGCTGCTAAAACAAGTGCAACGAATGCCCCTCAAATATGAATAAATATTGATCGTAAGAGCACAATGATATGTATAAGTTGTAAATATATCTGTAATGCGCATAGCATTAGAATGTGCACTAATCGCACGTTTCTAACGTATATGTTGTTACCTGCTTCAAACAAAAACTTAGAAACCGCGGTATATGTGATTGACCTCATGTGGATATAGATCTGCTCAACAGTGGGGTCACAATTGCCTATAACACCCTACCCTAAAATAGCTATCTATCAGATTATCATATTTATTAAGATCAACAATACTTTTAGCAGGTTGACAGATCTGGATGTAGCTTGATACTCACGTTCTTTTTCCTTGTTTGTTTTGCACTGCCTGGAGTCCTATATTTATGCTCCCCAGACTAATGCCAGGTAATATGGATCCGCGCGGGGAGCGTGGGACGGGGGCAGGTGTTTACTCGGAAGGACCGAGGGTAAGTCATAGTATTTCCCTCGGAGCCCATGCAACGGTGTTTCAGGCCGAGATGTACGCCATCCTGCACTGTGTGCGGGAGAACAAGAGGAGGAGCTACACCAACAAGCGGATCCTCATAGCCACAGACAACCAGGCAGCCCTAAGGCACTAAGTAGCCCACGGGTAAATTCCTGGCTGGGGAGTGAGTGCCGAGACGAGACGAGCGACCTGGCTGAGCTGAATGAGGTGACCCTCATCTGGGTGCCGGGTCACTCTGGGGTCAAAGGCAATGAAGAAGCTGACAGCCTCGCAAAGAGAGGGTCAGCAGAACCATTTATGGGACCAGAACCGGCTCTGGGCGCGACAGAGAGCACTGCCAGGGGAGCCATTAAGTCCTGGGTCAGAAACCAACACAAGGTGTACTGGGCGGACTGCCCAGGGCTCAGACATGGGTGGTCAATAATTGACGGACCCAGTTCAAAGAGATCTGTGGAGCTGCTATATCTTAGCAGAGGACAGCTCAGAAACACAACAGGTCTCTTGACGGGACACATGGCCGTCAAGACACACCTGCATAAAATGGGGCGGTTCGGAGGGGACCTCGCATGCAGACTCTGCGGCGAAGGGGAGGAATCAGCCCAGCACATCTTGTGCGAGTGTAAAGCCCTGGACCGCAAAAGACAACTGATCTACGGTCAGTCTAGACCGGAGACAGAGCAATATAAAATTTCACCCTACCAATTGCTGTGCTGACTAGTTCAAGGCACAGTGATTTTGTAATGGGTAGAGTAAGACTAAGGGTATGCACAATCAACCAAGGGTTGCGGTGCTATCGGGGCGGCAAGGCCGCGGACGAGCCCCGAAGGAAAAATATGGATAGATAGATATCTAGATAATCGTTAGTAAGAAATAATTGTTTGCGCTGACGTCAAAAAAAGGAGATATTAGGGAGGAATTTCTCTTCAATTAAACAGCTATGTTAATTTAACAAAATATTGAATTTATTCATATAAATTAAATTTAGAATAGCGAACAAAATGAATTAAAATGGTTGATAAATCTCAAATAAACAATAATTACACACAAATAGAAATCAAATAAGCAGCAAGAACTTCAAGAACAATAAATTATTAATTCACATACATATGACAAAACAATTAGATAAAGATAGTTGCATGTTACTAAAATGTTAATATTAATTACTTGAGGTACATTAAAGAGCAAATGCTGTATTTTACAGCTCAAAAAAAAATAAACATAGGTTACTAGGCAAATTACTTGGCGCTTGTCAATCAATTTGATTAGTTTTTCAATTACTCCACTGGCCAGTTCTTTGAGTGAGGCTCCATATATATATATATATATATATATATATATATATATATATATATATATATATATATATATATATATATATATATATATATATATATATATATGTGTGTGTGTGTGTGTGTGTGTGTGTGTGTGTGTGTATTTCTACATTAATTCTTGAAAATAAGAGATATTAAAGAGAATGTATAGGTTAGATATTTTGCAGACAAAATTTGCTAATTACAATTTCAAAAACTATGTGTTTAAATTTACAAAATTGACAAAATCCTAGAGATTAAACAGGAAATTTATAGTTATTCTGACAGCACCTCCCTGACATTGTTTTAGCTCAAACTTGATTACGTGATTTTGAAAGTTCAGGTTATTAAAACTTTATATGTTAGATTTCGGCATGAAAATTCTGCTGATTCAGAGAAAAGATTTGTTTGGACTCACCAGTCTTTTCGGTATTAGGTTACCTGATGACCCCGTGAAGATGCCTTTCAGGTGGGATCAATTGTGAGTGCCTGACACAGGTTCCAGACTCCAATAAGAGCGGAAAAACTGGGGAAAACGACTGGGACTTCTCATCAGAGATTATTGGGCCGGTGGATGTTATTGCTCCAACACTACAAGACCATTTGACACCTATGTCGATGTTCTGAATTCGCTTGATGGAAACTTTGCGAACCGCAATTAAAACGTAAATTTGTTACCAATTAACTTAAGGTTCGATAATAACCAGGAATTCTTTCTAATTACGACAAGAAATCAACAGTTCGGAACAAAGAGTCAAGAGTTAGCTCGCGTTCTTATGCTGAATACGAGGTTTAATTAAACTCGAAAATCACTTGAATTACTCCGTACAATCACTGACAATAATTATTAGGTAGTACAGATAACAGAAAGAACATTACAACCCCGTTTTAAGATAATTTAATAGCCACCGAAACTGACGGGTGTTCACTCTATGAACGCTCAGCAGAGAGTCCTCGCTAATGTGTCGGGTTCTGCAATTGCTAGTCGCTGCACTCAAAAATTCTTACCGTGGCCGTTGGTGGCTGTGCGCGAGCTCTTTCTAGCCTCCATTCTTCGAATGAGATAAAACGAGACCTCCAATCGGTGGCGAAATCACGACGTCTCACCACCCGTGTCCACAGTTGAAGGTTTTGCCGGCAATTCTCTGCAACGTTTTCAACGGTCTTTCTTGGGTGACATCCCGATCGGAAAATTACAGATAAACAATATTTTGTTCTCGAATATTCCTAACGTATATTTTCAATGCTTATTTCATTCATGGAAATATTTGTTCAGTAATAATGCGAGGTAGTTTCCCATGGCAAACATATATTGAATTTTAACATACAAATTAGAAATGCTGTAAAGGGGTTTACGGAACTTGAAGATTTAGCGACTTTTCATGAGAATAATTTTGAAATTAAAGCTTGATATATTTAATATAGATAGGGTTTTTGGTATTATTTAGATACTTGGGGGGCTTTCTAAGTGCATTTTGAACCAGTAATGATTCCAGATAAGAAGTGAATCGTTACAATGTATGTTTGATAAAGTTTAACTTCAATTACTTTGTTTTTGGTGTGACTATACATTATTCTATATACCGGGCCTCAGAAGCCTGGATTATGTAAAGGCCGATATTTTATTGGGTAAGTATCCTAGGGTTAAAATATTTGCGTTCCACCCTCTAGCAACCAACCATGAAGTGTTGAAAAAAACCTAGGTAAATATAAGTAGATTTATTTGTCAAACTATGCTGACTATAGAGTACTTAAAAGGGTCAGGGGTGTAGCTGAGGGATCGATCGGCTCTTGTATAGCAGGGATTTTGTCGTTAGCAATTTTCTTACTTACATACTAATAATTGACATATTGTACCTATTGTAAAAAGGGTAAGGCAGTTGTATCCCTAAACTACTTCCTTTTTATCAGATATAAAAATAATGGGTCCATTTGCATTGCTTATCGGCATAAAAGTGTTTTTCACACTTGTTTTCGTGATTACTCACAATATCTCATTTGGCCAAATTATAATTATCTAAAATCTGTTCTCATAATAATATGGCTGCTAATATTATGCAATTATTAAGTTATTTAGGGCGTCCTTGTAATAACTGGTTATAAAGACTGGCGTTGTGCTATTATATGCTTATTAAGGACACTCACCTAATCGTCGAAAATGACTAGAGTCGTTACACCCTTCTCGACTATTATTGCGGCTTTACAGAGCTAAATAATTTTGTATGTTTACTGTTAAACTAAAATAGACTTTCTTGCAAAATATAATTTCACTGGCTGCTTATTATTATTATTAAGGATAAGAATAATAACTATTTATTACATTCGTGAGGTAATGATGCTAAAATAGATAGGGATCTAGATTTTCATATTTATAGTATACTTTCCATTAGATAAACCTTCGTACCATTGCCATAGCTTTATTATTTTTGTAGATATAAAAAATTAGGGTCACAATTAAGTCCAGACAAGTAAAATTCAGACATAGCGATTAATTTTCTGCAAATGGTATAGTAAAGGGAAGGATGGTTTAGGCTGAAACTTAAAACACATTTCTTACGACATTTCCTCTATATAACCTGCAGTTGTTCCAGGATATGTGTTTAAATATCTATTTGTACATTTAAAATTACGACTTTGACGTCTTAAGGGAAAAAAAAACTATAAAAATTATGTTATTTTAGAGAATTTTTTGTAAAATGAAAAATTCACTAATGGGGAGATCTGTGTTTATATATATATATATATATATATATATATATATATATATATATATATATATATATATATATATATATATATATATATATATATATATCAAAAAATTGTGGGAAAGCCGTCAGTTGTAGAATAAAACTCTTTATTATAGGCCGAGCTTTCGGAAAAATGTATTCCTTTATCAAGGCTAGAACATGGAAAGAAAAAAGTTTACAATTTACTTGGAAAAATATAAAAGTTTAAAATTCTTACATATAACATGAGTTCTACTAAACTAATTATGTAATAACAAACATGAAAAGAAAACCTTTTGATGAATTTGAGTGAAGTCTAAAAAATGCCAAACTGACATATAAAGCTAAATATTGTTTAATTGAATTTGTTTTTTGTTTTTGTCTAGGTAATATAAATAGGGGTTGTGATTTCTAAAATTATTATCTTTCTTTAAGTTTATTAAATTTGTGTTAAAAGTAATTTCAAATTCTTCTAAACACATTCTTTTATTACTTAAGGTTTCACAGTGTAAAATAGAAACATTACTAAAATTTATATTATGGCCAGTGTCGAGATTATGTTCTGACAGAGCGCAAGTTCTTTTTTGTAAACGTATGTCACTTTTGTGCTGTGTTAATCTATCTTTAAGGACTCTGCTTGTTTGGCCAATGTATCTTAAACTACAATTATTACATGGAATACAATACACCACTCCAGACACTTTGGATATTTCATCCTTACTTTTGAGTTTACTGAAAATGTTATTAATTGTTTTTGAATATCGAAACGTTATTTTAAAATTGGTTTCATCTTTAAATATAAACTTTAACCTATTGGAAATACTTTTAATGTATGGGATTGATATGTAAAAATAGTTAAATGTTTCCGAACTCGAAATTATATGGGTGTTATGTCTGTCAGATAAATTTGATACTGTTTGTAGAGATTGTCCTGTAGTGTAATGGTGATTGTTTGAAAATTTGTATAAAAGTTTATTAAGTAGTTTGGGAGGATAAGAGTTGTTAACAAAAATATTAAAAAGTTTTCTTAATTATTTTTTTTTTGGAAAGAAGGATGGCATATCTTTTATATTCTATTTTTTAAACCCAATAAAATGTTAATTTTAGTTTTAAATAAATGATCTGAATGAAAATTAATATATCTTTGAGAATTAGTTGGTTTTATATACCAATCTAAAATTATGTTGTTATCGTTTGTTCTGATTAATTTTGTATCTAGGAATGGTACACCGTTATCTGTTTCCTCTTCTAATGTAAATTTAATAAATTGGTTGTAAGAATTACAAACCTCTAAAATGTGTGTTGTTGAATTTAGAGGAATACTACAAATAATGTCATCAACATATTTTTTTAAAAAAGGAATATTAAAATTTAATTTTGGCATACATGTTGTACGTAATTATCTGGAATTGTAACAGCCTTCATAAAATCTGAAAAGTGAAAAGAGTCTCTTATGTAATAATCATTATTTGTATTGTAAGCTTTTGTTAAAATTTCAGTGATTAGTATAGCTAATTTACTATTAGGTGAATTTATGGAAGAAATAATTGGCCTTAAAGATAAAACAGGTTTATGAATTTTAGGAAGACCATAGTATTTTGGACACGTCTGATTATATATTGTTAATTTTTTAGCAATTTACCGTCACAAAAATTTAATACTATATATATATATATATATATATATATATATATATATATATATATATATATATATATATATATATATATATATATATATATATATATATATATATATATATATATATATATATATATATATATCGTATCGATAACTCAAAAAATAACGGGCGGATTTTAGTGAAATTTGGTACGCACCTTGCTTTTGCAAGTGGCTTGGATAAGTTCGTTAGCCAGGAAAATCGGACTATTTTTTCCGGAAAAATTTTGGGTTTTCTTTCGGAACATTTTTGTATCTTCGAAAATAACAGAGCCATGACAACCAAATTTGGCATATACGTTCCTACCATCGAACTTACCCTGCGTGCTATGATGCAGATCTCTAAGTTAAAAGAAAAAAAAAGTTTGGGATTTTAAGAAAAAAAATTTGGGTGCCACTGGTGATCAGAGGAAAGCACAAGAACAAAATATTTTATGTGATTAACAAAGACAATTGAACATTACATACAACGGTTAAGTTTTTTTGACACAAAAATGTCAAGAAATAGCAGAAAAAATATTTTGAAAATTTGATAATTTTTCTTCTTGAAACGTCAAAGTCGCGATATGAAACGTCAAAATTTGCAATTTTCAGACAACAAATTTAAAGCAAATACGGATTATTTCGAAAATATGTCGTAATAAATGTGTTTTACAAAGCCTTGAGTTTCAGCTTCAACCATCATTGTCCTTCATTTTACTAAAATATTTTCAGAAAATCCATTTCAAATAGACCCTCTTTCTGTCGCTTCGGTAGTAGTTTCAGCATAGAGTTTATGGTTTAATAGTCTATATTTTAGCAAATTTTCGTAGAAAAAATTCGTTATTGAGAAGACCGCGACTTATGAGTTTTAAAAAGATTTCTTCAAATGAGCGTAACTAGAATTCCATATACGTGGTCAGTTTCAGTTTTTGTCTATTTACACATATACAGGGTGACGCTTTTCTACGGCAAAGCTCAATATATCTGTTATTATACAAGATATGATAAAAAAGTATATACGTTAATTATAGGGTATCTCGAGCTGCATCTTACAAACTTATTTTGACAATTACAGGATGGTCCATAAGTCGTTGGTGATACACACTTTCTTTTTTTAATAGAACACCCCCTTATTTTATTGCATTTTTGTATTTTCCATTAAATTATAATGCATCTTTTTGAGGAAAAAAAAGATACCGTTCACCGTTTTTGAGTTATTTCAATTGTTTTGCAACTTTTTACTTTTTTGGCACCTATTTCAAACACGCATCACAAATTGTGAAACGGCATTTTTATCAATAGATAGCGGAGCCCCATGGAAATGACCCATTTAGAGAGCTTTTTGTTTGTATTACTCGTCAAAAAATCGAGCTGCCGTATACAGGCACGCTCAAATAATGGCTGAATTTTTAAAGTTTTGGCAGAAATGTTTTTAGGGTTTCTGTGAAACTTATTTTTGTGATATGTTGGTAATTAATAGTAAATTTTTAGTACGTTATTGTAAAAAAAAGGTGTCGATTTTTTGTGGAAAATATAATTAAGTGTAACATTACTGAAAGCAATTTCTGTAAAAAAAAATCTGCACATTTTCAGTTTTTTTTCTTCAATTTTGGTCCTAAAGTTGTTTGTGAATAATTATATCCTGGCAGGTGTGTAAACAGCTTAAAGAGGTTCGTTGACCAGGAAAATCGGACCAGTTTTTTCTGGAACTTTTAAAGTATATTTTCGGAAAATATTTGTACTTTTTGAAACAACAAAGCTATTTTAATGAAATATTGTACATTGTTACTACTATATAGGTTATACTGCTAACTAAATGTCCATTTAAAAACAATACATATTTGACATTAAAAACATTTTTACGAAAATTCGCTACCATAACGCACTTGCTGCGCCTAGACTTTTTTATTGACTTTGCGCCAAGGAAACTTAAGCTATGTGTGTAAAAATAATTCACTAATATCCTAAACGTCGGAAAAGAGTCAGAAGGTCCATTCTTCACAAAAGTTTCTTGAAGAATGTTTTTACTGATTTGGAAAATGCCTAAAAATGAAGAAGTTAGCCGAATAAGAAAATAACTGCCTTTCAGGTTTTGTCAAAATAACTCAAAAACCAAGACAGCAGCGATAATGAAATAAACGGCATTCAATAAAGTTATTTTTAATGTTCCCTATTCGGCCGTTCTTTATCTCTGGTAATTTCTGAGATCCCAAAACATGCATCACGAAAATGTCCCACACTCCCATGTCCCACATGATAAATACGGACGTAGAAACTATTTCTCTGGCTTCATAAATGTTGGTTTTCTTTTTGTTTTCTATAACCAGTTTCGCTCCTTGACAGCGTCATCAAACAAAAGAAAATTGCATTGATTTTTACGTATTCATGACAACTGCAAATAAAAATCCGTTGCTACGTTATGATATTTTGTGTAAAAAATTATTAAAAAAATAAACATATAATAAAAAACTCTGGACGCAGCAAGTGCGTTATGGTAGTGAATTTTCATTAAAATGTTTTTATTGCAAATATGTGTGTTTTCTTTTTAAGAAAGCAGGCATCAATTTTGGTTAACAGTATAACCTATATAGTAAAAACAATGTGCCATGTTTCATAAAAATAACTTTATTGTGTGAAAATGTACAAAAATTTCCAAAAGTAAACTTAAAGTGTTCCCGGAAAAACTCGTTTCTTGGTCAACCTTATAGGTTAATAGCAAATTGGGCTATTCAAATATGAAGCATTTGATCAAAATTCGCTATCATATAGCACTTGCTGCATCCAGAATTTCTTTTCTTACAAACATGCATTATATTTCGATGGAAAATGCAAAAATGCAATAACATAAGACGTGTTTGATTAAAAAAAAAAAGGAAAATTGTATCATCAACGACTTATGGGCCACCCTGTGATTGTAGAAATATTTTGTTAAGATGTAGCTCAAGACACCCTATAATTAATATATACATTTTTGTTTTCATATCTTGTATAATAACGGATATATTGAGCTTTATTGATTTCTTACGAAAATTCGACAAAAATTATATACCATTGAACGATAAACTCTATAGCTAAGACTACTGCCAAGCATCAAAGAAAGGGTCTATTTGAAATGTTTTTTCTGTAAACATTTTAGTAAAATGAAGGACAAAGATGGCCGAAACTAAGACTTCAGGGTTTGTAAAACATCCTACTTGAGACATTTGATTTCCACAGCTCGTACTAGATTCAAGTTATTTGCCTAAATGTTGTCGATTTTGACGTTTTAAATCGCAACTTTGATGTTTTGAGGAAAACCACAATTTATTTTTCTTTAAATGCCTATAACTTTTTTATCTTTCAACCTACATAGCTAAATTTTGGTAGGTAACTTACCTATAAGGATATAAACCAGCGTACCAAATTTGGTTGCTCTTACTTTGTTAATTCGAAAGAAAACACAAAATTTTCTGGGAAAACCTGGGCAGATTTTCCTTGGTAACGAACTTATCCAAGCCATTTGCAAAAGGAATGCATTCACCAAATTAAACAAAATCGGCCCATTATTTTTGAGTTATCGGTGTAATACATATATATATATATATATATATATATATATATATATATATATATATATATATATATATATATATATATATATATATATATATATATATAAACAAACATATAAAAATTAAAACTGACCCCGGATATGTGGTCTGGGGGGCCTAATTAGCGCTCATTTGAGAAGAAATTTTTTCAAAATTCAAAAGTCGGGAACTCATCATTAGTGAATTTTTTTAAGAAAATTCACTAAAATGACCGATTACGTGTTTAAAATGTCTACGTGATGTTTGTCAATATCCAACATGAAAATAGAATCAAACTATAACAATAATAACTAACAACAATTATAGCAATAAAATTACAGAACAATAAGATCAATAAACAACGAAAATATCGACACACATAAACATTTTGTCTTATTACAACTTCTTTACTATAGCTAGACGTATTTTATTTCAAGTATTTGATTAGAAATAAATACTTCTCTGAAAAGCGACTCCATTAGATTAGTTTCCTTATTTAAAACAAGGCAGCTATGTGCTTTCCTACATCTAAAGCTTCAAAAAAGTCAAGCTTGCGGTTGTCGTTACAAACATGTAGTGGCTCTATGCGGTTATATACTGTGGGTTTATGTTGGGTTTCAATAATATGTTTTGCGAATGTTATTTGTCAAAGTGGTTATTTATATTTATAAGCCTTACGAAAATTCGCTACCACAAAGCTCTTGCTGCTTTTCATTATACCGTGCTATGTTTACCCCAACACTTTCATGCGTTATCTCGCCCCTCTGATCTTTGTAACAGGAATCATCTGATAACACGATTACGCGTCAGTTATAATGATAATTTCCATCTCCGGCTCCGGTAGAGGGAACGAGCGTGTGTTTGTACTCGTGATCGTGCGAACACTGTTATCTCTACTAGCTGACATGATTTGATGGTCAGATTGCTGGAAATAGCGCCTCTATATCACGATGAAGTGATTGGCTCTGATGGGTAATAAGCTGTTAATGTAATTATATTTTTATAAGGCAATTAATTCCGTTATGGTAATACATTTTTATAAACGATATTTTAAATCTAAATGACCTAATATTCGATTAAAAGGAAGGGTTTTAGCAGGACAATGAGGTGAAACTAGGCCTTGGCGTCATTGATTAGACATACCTAATTCCTGAAATAGACCGACTTTAAAAGGAACAAAATACAATATTCCGTTGACCTAGAAACTGTAATTTTCGCATATTTTTGTAGAAAAAATTCGCTAATAAAGATATATATATATATATATATATATATATATATATATATATATATATATATATATATATATATATATATATATATATATATATATATATATATAGGTGTCCTGCGAACTTGGACTATTAGCCGTATATTAGGAATTACTCTGATTTCATATCTGAAAATTTCTAGAGGTACATTTTCTATAGCTATCTGTTTAAGGAAAATATTTATAACTTTAGATCATTTCCCGTTATGTCGGAAGTGAACACACACTTCCTTATTTCAAATAGAGCACCTATATATTATTACATTGTTAGATTCCTTGTCAAATTTTAATATGACTTTATGTGCCATACGTGGTACTTATCTCTAATAGTTTCCAAAGTGTTAAAAAATAGAGACTGTATACAACTAACTAACTATTTAGAAAATTGTCAGCCCTGGCTCATTTCTACCCTAATATAGGGACAAAATATGTAAGGCTAGATGCATTCTCGTAAGAATTAGAACCGTAGACCGGTTTCGCTCTCATTAGAGCCCTTCAGTACGGCATACTAATTGTAGCAAAAATGCATCTATAAAGTAATACGGCTATAGTAGCGAGCCTTTCAACACTAAGTGAGTGGTGGACGTGCCGCCACCTAGTTGCGGAACCAGGTAGTATGTTGTCACGCCAGCTCCAAATAACACAAAGTGTTAAAAAATAGAGACTGTATACAACTAACTAACAATTTAGAAAATTGTCAGCCCTGGCCCATTTCTACCCCAGTATAGGGACAAAGTATGTAAGGCTAGATGCATTCTCGCAACAATTAGAACCGTAGACCGGTTTCGCTCTCATTAGAGCTCTTCAGTACGGCATACTAATTGTAGGAAAAATACACCTATAGCCGTATTATATAATCTGCGACTCAGAAAAGCTAAACCAGACAAAGCTGTTGTCTGTTTACCATCTGAACCGCGAATTACGAGAGGTTTTAATAGCATTTTTAAGAAAGCCAATTTGCTGCCAACATTTTCTACAAAAAATACATCAAAAAATTTGCTAGGTAACGCAAAGGATAAAGATTAAACCACAGAAGTGTCGGGAATCTATGAAATAGGTTGTAAGGATTGTGGACCTAAATATGTTGGGAGAACTAAAAGAACAATTTAAACTAGATTTAAAGAACATCTAGCGCAACTGAGATATGGCACTATTGACAAATGTATTGCTCATAATATTTAGGATTATAATCATCATGTAGATAAAGAAAATTTCAAGTTAATCAAAAATGTCAGGCAGTCGCGTCAGCTTGATGCTTACGAAAGTATATATTGATGCTTACGAAAGTATATATATCGTTAGAAATTTGAACACAAAATGGAATGAATCGAGTAGGTCCGGTTCTATGTAGTCCATTGTTCGAACTGTTATCTTAATAACCAACGTGTCCTTTTTAGAAGGAGTACTTGGTAACGACGCACAGTATAGCAATGGCAGATATGCAGTTTTAGTAACAAGAATTTAAGACTCAACAGTAAGGGTCTGTCTGTACCTTTCTAGAGGACGCTGTACGCAACGGCTTGACAACTAACATATAAATAGTAGTTCTAGTCTTTATTAACTTACTTCATTCATCCCTCGATGACGCTAACTTCGTTAGCGAAAGGATCGTTGGGTCTAAAAACTGTATTGTGATGAATTGGGTTCTCCAAATTGTATATATATATATATATATATATATATATATATATATATATATATATATATATATATATATATATATATATATATATATCATTATTATTTTTTCGAAACTAAATTAAATATTCATAAAATTCTAAAACAGTATAAACGGAAAGCCTATAAACCAACTCCTGTCCAGCTCCTCTTGAATTAGGACTTTTATCGCGGTGTTGAGTTATGTGAATGGTTCTTGTTACGAACACAAAGTGATACTACTTTCACCAGCAAAGAAATATGGACTGATGAAGCAACATTTACCAAAACGGTATGAAAACAGCATAACAGTCTAAAGCCCTTAAAATACCCATATCGTCCTAGCAACTACAAGCCTATTTCTCTCCTTTCAGTCGTCTCTAAAGTGATGGAAGAGTATATAAACACCTAATTACTAAAATTTCTTGAAAAACTCAGTCTAATCCACGACAGGCAGTATGGATTCCGTCAGCGCAGATCAACTGCCCACTTCCTTTCCTTTGTCGCCCATTCTTGGAGCAAGTCTATGGAACTACACGGTGACTCCCAGATTGTCGCTCTATACATATGCAAAGCATTCGACCACGTCTATCACGCCGCGCTGCTTAATAAACTTATGGCCTATGGCCTACCACAAAAACTCTGTACCTGGACAGCAAATTTCCTCTCCAACCGGAGCATTTCTGTTGTCGTGGATGGCAATTCCTCTAAACTGTATCCAATTAATGCATGAGGCACTCAAGGTTCAGTTTAGGCCCTAATTTGTCTCTTCTCCACATCAATGACCTCCTCTCTAGCATATCCAACCCAGTTCACAGTTACGTGGATGACAGCACCCTCCACTCAAATATACAATATTCTAAGCCTGTCTCTTTAGCCTAATTAGATGAGGATCGCAGGCTCCTGGCGGGTTCTGTCTTTGTGGATCTCCAAAAAATATGAGACTGGGGAACTAAAAATCTTGTACAATTCAACTACCAAATCTCAGTCTTGCTTTCTGTCTCACAAGCCCTAGACACATCACAATGAACAATCAAGTTATTCAAAGTAATGAGTTCTTTTCACTTGTTGGCATTTCTGTGGATCGAAATCTCAATTGGCACCAACATGTCACATTAATTGCAGAAGCGGCTGCTAAGTAATTAGGTTTCCTCTTCCGGGCTCGCAAATACTTTTCACCAGCTAATCTCTATACCTTATGTACTTCACAAATGAGGCCAAACCTCGAATACTGCTCCCAAATCTGGGGTGCCGCTGCCGCTTCCACACTCCCTATCCTGGACTCCATTCAGAAGAGAGCTATACGTCTCATAGGTGACCCAACTCTCTCCCAAATGCTACCACCGCTTGCCCACCGACGTGCCGTTGGTGATCCCTCTCTCTTTTATAGATATCTGCACAGGCACTGCTCAGATGCGCTTTCTTCCATAGTTCCTCCACCTGCCGCCCCCAACAGATCTACCAGGGGAACAGAGCGAATGTACCCTTTTACTGCCCAGGTCACCAGACATAGAACATCATGTTATGCCCGCTCTTTTGTCCCGAAGACTTCCAAGTTGCGGAATTCCTTGCCGGAACATGTTTTTCCTTCTCCTCCGAACCTCCAAACCTTCAAGTCCAGAATTAACAAGTTGCCTCTTTCCTTCTTGTCGACAGCCACGGTACGATAGTATGTAGGCTGTGAACCCTCGTGGTGTGTTGTTGAAATAAAATAAAAAATCAAAGAAACTTTCAAGAATCTTGGAGTTTTAACGTATTTTGCGCCATCAAAGGAAATATAATTCTGTCATTATATGTTTACGACGAGAATCTTGATATTAGTAGATATATTCTACAGGCCACCAAAGAAAATATGTAGTCTAGGGTAAGAGAGGCTTTTAATTCTTTAACAAGCCCTAAAATAAGCCGAGCCACATTTATTAAAAATAATAAATAACTGTATGGGCTGAAATGTGCTGCACAAGGAAGACCTAGCTTGGACTTGCATAACAAAATCTAGAATGTATAGGTACATGTTAAAATAAATTTCTAATAAAAATGTGTGTCATAATTGTCAGATAGTTGGCCATAATAGAAAACAATGTTGTTACTCAAACCAAAAATAATGAATTTAAAACAGAGCACTATCGATTTTTTAAATTTTACTATTTTTTGGGTAAAATTCAAATTAGATAAATAATATTTCAACAACGTTCTGAATTCTCAACTTACTTATATAAATTTACACCTGCGAAATTAATTATTTTTTATTTGAGAGCGCCTGTGTATGGCATCTCGATCTTTTCAACGAATAATATAAACAAAAAGCTCCCTTAATGTATAAGTACACTTGGAGAATCACCATAGCACATCTTTTGAAAGACCTAACGACCGTTTCACTAACAAAGTTAGCGTCATCAGAGGATACAAACTTGAAAAACAGTTTTTTTTATCCTCTGATGACGGTGTTTGTTAGTGAAACAATCGTCAGGTCTCTAAAAAGATGCGTCTGGGTGAATTGGGTTCTCCAAGTGTATTAATCAGTGCTTATCACAGGTTTCAATCTGCAACTAGTCCCTTAATGTGTCATTTGCATGGGACTCTGCTATCTATCGGTAACAACGCCGCACAGTGGGTTAGAGGCGGCAAAAAATATTTATTAATATGTCAAATAAGCCATATTACCTTTTTTGTGTTCTTAGAGAGTGAATCTGATTTATTTGAGCTATTATATTCGAATTCACTTTCAGTTGAAATAACTTTATGTGTTCAAAATTACTTAAAAATCGTACTTAAAAAAATCTGGGAATGTGCTTTCAAGTTCGAACAATTTTTGTATAAATAATGGCCTAATGGGTTTCAGTATTTTTAACGAGTAAGTAGGGAGTTTACTTGATATATATATATATATATATATATATATATATATATATATATATATATATATATATATATATATATATATATATATAATAAATTATTAAACGTTATATAAAAGAGTCATGCCAAATTTGTCAAGGTTCTACTATGACACTTTTTTTAGGTCTTATAAAGTCTTAGAATTTTAACTACTAGCTACATGTGCCTACATGTTCTGACCAGTTTAATTATTTTATCTATACTTTGACCTAAGTGATTAGGCAGAAATTAGCTGCGTATATCTGCGGATAAATACGTAGTTGGCGGTGCTTCTTGTTGCTGTGGCAGCGGGCGTTATAACAAAACCATAATTGACTTGGTATTTCACCCTGTATAACAATAAGCATGGAAATTTGACTTTCCTGTACATATAACCTTAGAAGGATCAAATAATTGTTCTGTGAGAAAAAAACATGATAAAGTTTTCAGATGTCAATTTAGGTATTTTATAAGATCTGAATAGAGGATGGTCTAGTACTCGGTATTTGTTTTTTCTTAACATTTTTAAATCGTAAATTTAAAATATATATGTTGCTAAAATATACATACGTAATACAATTACCATTTGCAAACAATAACAACATATAATTGAAATATTCTAACATTTTGTGATACAGGATTTTTTCCGAAAATGCTGATTCTGACCCACTGTGCGCCGTATCACAATTTTTGGTATGTGCCAAACACATTAAAAATTGCAAAACGATTCAAATAACTTGAAAACGATGGATGAACCGTATCATTTTTTGCCTCACAAGCGTGCATAATATTCGATGGAAAATGCAAAAATGCAATGCTGTAAGGAATGTTCCATTAAAAACAAAGAAAATTTCTTTCACCAATAACTGATGGAGCATTTTGTGATTGTCAAAATAATTATATAAAATGCAGCTCAAGACACCCTATAATTAATGTATGGCATGTTTTCTTATATCTTGTGTAATAAGGGATGTATTGGGCTTTACCGTATAAATCTACCAGTTTATATATATATATATATATATATATATATATATATATATATATATATATATATATATATATATATATATATATATATAGAGAGAGAGAGAGAGAGAGCAGAGATTGCTGCTATAGCGTCAGAGAAAGTGTCTATTTGAAATGAATTTTCTCCAAATATTTTAGTGGCGGTTGAAGCTGAAACTTGAGGCTTTGTAAAACACAATTATTATTACTACATTTCTTCTACATAACCTGTATTCGTTACAGGTTATTTGCTGAAACTGGACAATTTTGACGTTTTAAATTGCGACTTTTAGGAACAAAAATTACAACATTTTCAAATTAGTGTTTCTGGAATTTTTTGACGTTGTTGTGTTGAGAAAACTAAGTATTTTTCTGTAATATTCAATGGACTTTGTTAACCACACAAACTATTCTGATTTTGTGCATTTTTTTGTCCCACAGTGGCACCCATATTTTGTTTTTTTTTTACTTTAATTTTTTTTCTTTGGACTTTTGGTAGGTTGGATACGATTTATAGTAGAAACTTGACAAATTTTGTTACCACAGCTTTGTTATTTTCAGAGACACATGTTTTCCGAAAGAAGATTCAACATTTTCCCGGAACCACTATTCCAATTTTTCTGGCTAAGCAACTTGTCCAAGCCACCTACGAAAGGAAGGCACCTACCGAATTTCATCAACTGGGCCCATTTCTTTCTTGTTATCGGTATGAGATATATATATATATATATATATATATATATATATATATATATATATATATATATATATATATATATATATATATATATTTATATATATATATATATATATATATATATATATATATATATATATATATATATATATATATATACGGATCTTCTCATTTTTCTATGAAAAATTCGCTGATTAGTATAAGTATATAGTGTTTAATAACTTCCAAATATAGCGTAAATTGTGCTTGGTTAATTTCGTTTATTCCTCATTTAGGATCAGTTGCGGAGTCCAAGCTTTTGCAAATCTCGCGATTACTGCCAAAAATGAATTATCACATATCATTGGATTTAACCGTCATCGCGTTTTTCGGTATCAACTTTCATTAAGTAGTTAGTACATATTACTTTCTGCACGTTACATATCAAATTCAAAATGTTTCCGTTTGTCCTATCCTTCCAAGATGAATTAACAGAATAAGACAAAGTGTCCAATTTGTTCTGTTGTTTTCAAGTGGAATAGGGGACAAAAACAGAAGGACGCTAACTTGTCTCATTGAATTTCACATAAGACGTCACCCGGCCCAATTTGATTTATGTCAGAAAAGTAGGAGGTTTTCTTTTCTCATTACGGCCGAAATACGACAACAAATAACCTTTACTTTGATTGGTGTTGAAAGTGGTCCGGCGGTGAATTATTGAGGTCTACCCCGCTGTTCTTTGTATCGAGTTTGCTAGAGGAGAACGCCGTCTGAAAACTTAACAGGTAGGGCATTAAAAGTCAACAATAGCTCTTTGATTCTGAGAAAAATTGGTTTGATTTTATTTGTACTTAGAAAGACAGGACTTTTTAAGGTTTAATATGTATTTATTGTTTTGCTAACAATTTATGGACCGTGAAAGTCGTTACCCTGAAAGCTTGAAGTTGAAATAGTACATTTTTTTCAAATGCAGTGCATAGGCTAAAAAGTTAGTTTCATTGCATAAAACACGCAAATGACATAGCTCTGATTTGAGACAGGGAAAAGTGAAAATTGTGCACAGTGTACTAGAGAATGTGCGTCTTACATTTTTTTTATAATCGTAACAGCTGATTGAAAATTTTCAATGGGTGCTATATTTTTTTCATTTAGAATGAGCGAACAAACTATCTTCACAAAGAATTATGAAAATTCACTACTTGGTAATACACCGTCTTTCTTTGTGTTAAATATTTTTAAGAGGAATATTATTAATCGACCATAAAAAGATTTAGCTGCGAACATATCGAACACAAAGAACCATTGATTGAGGTAGAAAATCACATCCTAAAAATATTTTAGCTCATCTAAAAAATAAAATGAGAGACGCAATTGAATTTCTTTGCAACGCATTTTAATACAAGGGACTGATTCATTTGGAAATATCTAAATATGAAATGCACTTTGGTCGCTAACAGGCAGTTTTTTATGCTTACTTGAAAATATAACTTGGACGTGGTATTAAAATTTCCTAGAAAACAGTAAAGTCGTTAGTCTTTCAACGCTCTGAAAAAGAATTCCATTAGCCGTGCGAGTTCCGTATACAAGGTTTGGATGAAGTCCAAACGGTTAGAAGAACGCTTGAAAATTGTCATTCGACTAACGGCCACGAAGTGTGAGATTAGTGTTCTAGCACAGTGATTTCAAAGCCTTGTCAGGGTAAATAATAACGGTCTTTATGTTTCAAAGGTGCTGCAATTAAAGTTGATAAATTGATATCTAGACCTCATTCGAATTCGTGGTAAGATAAAGTCTTTTCTATATAGGTTTCACAATTTTCAAAGTATTTTTTTGTTGAATTGCAAAGGTCTACGGGTAGAATCTACGGACAGAGTGCACGGGCAAGGCTTAAAAATTAAATGAAAATCTTGTGCCATTGTTGAAAAATAATTGTCGTGCAGGGTTTGCTATATGCCTTTCGTTGTCCATTTTAAATAGACGTTGGGATTTTGAGCTACAATTTTTGGTTTCTTTTTTTCAACAACACACCACGATGGCTTACAGCCTAAATACTATTGTACCGTGGGTGTCGACAAGGAGGAAAGAGGCAACTTATTAATTCTGGACTTGAAGGTTTGGAGGTTCGGAGGAGAAGGAAATACATGTGCCGGCAAGGAGTTCCACAACTTGGAAGTCCTCGGGACAAAAGAGTTCTAGATGTTCTATGTCTAGTGACCTGGACAGTAAAAGAGTGCATTCGCTCTGCTTCCCTGGTAGATCTGTTGGGGGCAGCAGGTGGAGGAACTATGGAAGAAAGCTCCTCTGAGCAGTGCCCGTGCAGATATCTATAAAAGAGAGAGAGAGAGAGGTCACCAACGGCACGTCGGTGGGCAAGGGATGGCAGCCTTTGGGTAAGTGTAGGGTCACCGATAAGACGTATAGCTCTCTTCTTAATGGAGTCCAGGATAGCGAGTGTAGAAGCGGCAGCAGCACCCCAGATGTGGGAGCAGGATTGGTCTTATTTGTGAAGTATATAAAGTATAGAGATTAGGTGGTGAAAAATATTTGCGATCCCGGAAGAGGAAACCTAATTTCTTAGCAGCCGCTTCTGCAATTGATGTGACATCTTGGTGCCAATTAAGATTTCGATCCACAGAGATGCCAACGAGTGAAAAGGACTCATTACTTTGAATAACTTGGTTGTTTATTGAGTCTAGGGCTGGTGTATCTCTTATGAGAAATAAAGCAAGACTGTGATTTGGTGGGGTTGAATTGTACAAGATTTCTACTTCCCCAGTCTAATATTTTTTGGAGATCCACGGAGATAAAACCCTCCATGAGTCTGCGATCCTCATCTAGTTGGGCCAAAGATAGAGGCTTAGAATATTGTATATTGGAGTGGAGGGTGCTTTTGTCCGCGTAACTGTGAACTGGGTTGGATGTGCTAGAGAGGAGGTCATTGATGTGGAGAAGAAACAAAGTAGGGGCTAAAGCTGAACCTTGAGGAACTCCTGCATTAATTGGATACAGTTTAGAGGAATGGCCATCCACGACAACAGAAATGCTCCGGTTGGAGAGGAAGTTTGCTGTCCACGTACAGAGTTTTGGTGGTAGGCCATAGGCAGGTAGTTTATTAAGCAGCGCTGCGTTCTAGACCTGGGCGAATGCTTTGGATATGTCTAGAGCGACAATCTGGGATTCACCGTGTAGTTCCATAGACTTGTTCCAAGAATGGGTGACAAAGGAAAGGAGGTCGGCAGTTGATCTGCGCTGACGGAATCCATACTGCCTGTCGTGGATTAGACTGTGTTTTTCAAGAAATTTTAGTAGTTCGGTGTTTATATACTTTTCCATCACTTTAGAGATGACTGAAAGGAGAGAAATAGGCCTGTAGTTGCTAGGAAGCGCTTTCGATCCTTTCTTGGGGACGGGTTGTACTCGAGCAGTTTTCCAGTTACTGGGGAATATGCCTCTATTGTAAGATGTCTGAAACAGACGAGTTAGGACAGGAGCAAGTTCTGGTGCGCATTTTTTGAGAACAATTGCTGGGATCTCGTCAAGGCCAGAGGCTTTCCTGGTATTAAGAGAAGAGAGCATCCTACGTACCTTTCTAGTTTTGAAAATGATATCCGTCATTTTATGCGCGACATTGGGGACTGTTGGAGGTTGAACATTTGGAGGTGGGTTGAGAGTAGAGTTGCCGGCGAACAACGAGGCAAAAAGTTCAGCCTTGCCCAGGGCGGTAGAAACAATTTCATCCCCTGAGACAAGAGGTTGGAATGTGCTCTTGCAGAAGTTATTCCCAATAGATTTAGCATGAGTCCAGAAGGGTTTGCTGCGGTTGGAGCTTGAGAGGACTTTGTTTTTGATGTGGTTATTTAGCGAGTTTTTTGCCTCAGGAAGAATGCGGACATAGCGATTTCTTGCGTCGTTAAATGCTTGACGGTTTTCTTGACTGGGATTGTGTAGAAGCTTTTTGTGCGCTTTGACCTTTTCAAGTCTGACCTTGTCACAGGATTTAGAGAACCAGGGCTGTTGAGTGGCTGCAGAGGTTTTCTGTTTACGTGGAATAAATAATTCCATGCCAGCTTGGATAATTTCGGTGACGTTTTGTGAGATATCAGAGGGGAAATTAAGGTGATTAGTGGCTGTTTTGGCACTGATTTGAGTTTCGGTCAGGAAGAGGAGTTGGGGCCTATTAGCCTGGAGGAAATGGTGGACGGAGTTCAGGTTAGAATTTAGGCCACATATGTTCCCGAAGGATATTGTAAATCTCTATGCTGGCGTCCCCTGTACACCCCTCTCCCGGAGATCCGAATGGAGGGGTATTTTGCCTCCGGAATCTTTTGTACAAGGAGGAGCCATCATCATTTTTGCTTATAAGGGAAACCGACTCATACACCAGAGCCGGAAACGTCCGTTGGGACTTCACCGGCCCCTTGATGCAAGGGGTGGTACCTCCTCGGGTGTGAAAAAAATCCTTTACTATCACGTAAAGGAAAATTCCACTACCACCTACCATATTGCAAGTATACCACAGCAGCCAACTATTAAAGAGCTGAACAGCTTTAGAACTTGGTTTAATAATTCCCGTAAATTTGTATTGGATATTTAATATTGATGTTAAGCATCACTTTATTATTATTGACAAATGGTTAATTAGACACAAGGAAACGAGTGAGTCTTTTGAACTGATAATCTACTAACACCCATCTCATCTAAAAAAAATTTCGATAGGAAACAAGCCAAGTGAAAAGGCCATTTAGAAACCACTCATATTTTAATGGTTATTTCTTCCGAGTAACATTGCTAAGATTTTTACAATGAAACAGTATTTTTACTTAAATAATAATCTTTAATTACCTGTAATAATTCATAATTAAAATAACATTCTTTAGGTAATATTAATGAGTTAAGAAGTGTTGCCCTTTAAAAATTAGATTCCGTCTTTTTCATATTTTTTTCTTGTGATTGTCATTATAAATATATAGACATTTTTTTCTTTCTCTGAGAAAAATCTAAAATATTTTTATCTTCTCTTTCTTTTAAAATTAAGTAACATATTAAGAATAAACAAGGAGCATTAGACTCCATCTTAGTTTATTTTGGAGCAGAGCATGCAAATACGACAAACTAACCTATCTGGCCAGATTAAATAATTGTTTATGGTTATTTTTAAGAATTTTTACATATAAGATATTTTTAAATTCCTTACTTAGTGATTGAATCATTTTCAACTTGACTAATCAACATCTATATCATGTGTCCGAGATAATTGATAAAAATTGATAAAACTATTTTTGTGTTTTTTTTTTTTTGTTCATTATTGAAATAAATTTCCTACCCAAGTTTTCTCAAGCTGATCAGTAATAGAAATATAGTGTTACCTAGATACCCAATTAATAACTATCGATAGTGAGCACCACAATTTTGCACTAAAGGTCTGAAAAATATGAATATCTAGCTGTTGGTCAAAATTGCCCCAGGCAGAGTAAATATTCACTTTAACTAACCTTTTAGTTGTAACGTCATTATCTTTAACTAGTTGAGTAACCACAGAAACATCAGAAAAAGTCGCTACGAAATATTTGTTTAAAAGTGTGCAATACTGACACAAATTCTAAATTTTCAACTCAATAATTAGCATATTTTCGTTGAGATAATTAAGGTAGGGAACTAACTTTACAAAGTAGGTTATGGTGTATCAAGATACAAAGCTGACGAAGATAGGTACGAATGTGACTGCGAAAATGAATTAAGTACTAATCGTCAAATAACTTGATCAAACAGAAATATTCAAGAGATACCTTAGAAGTATTATTACGGGGGATGATAAATGTAGCAAAAAACTGAGGAAGACCGCTAAAGCAAAGCCAACATTTAATAGATGAAGTACTGTCGTCACTAGTTAATATAAAAAGTTTGACCGGAGAAAAATGTTTATCAAGTCATACATGAAGTTTTATAAGGTTTGTGGTGGAAGGCTTGACTTTAAAAAGCAGTACCTAAAAACAATAGTAGCTTTTGGAATGTGAACATGGGAGAAAATGACAAAGACAATATAGACTGAGCGAAAGATAAACAAACCGGTGCTAAAGGGTGTGAGAAAAGAAAGATGCTTGCCAAGACAAGCTTAGACGAGGAAGGCTAAACTTGTTGGTTATATTCTCGGAAACAATAACTTTCTGAAGGCAATATTTGATGAATACATACTTGTAAGAAACGGAGGAGGTATACCGAGAGGTAAACTTTTGGAAATGCTGGCCCAAATGATAATGTGTGGAAGCTACATTCGGCTGCTGAATCACACTTACACTTACGGTGGCATTAGCAAATTTTAGAAGCAAAAATGCTGGCTTGAGGAATACGCCGCTTTTTAGTGAATTTTCTTTAAAAAATCACTAATGAGGAGATCCCGAGTTTTGAATTTTGAAAAAAATTTCTTTAAATGAGCGCTAGTTAGGCCCCCTAGAACACATATCCGGGGTCAGTTTCAATTTTTTTTTATCACACCGATAAGTCAAAAAATAATGGGCCGATTTTTATAAAATTTGGTGAATACCTTCCTTTTGCAAGTGGCTTGGATAAGTTCGTTAGTCCGGAAAATTGGCGTAGGTTTTCCCGGAAATTTTTGTGTTTTCTTTCGAAAAAAAAATCTCCGGAAATAACGAAGTAAGGGCAACCAAATTTGGTTACCGGGTTTATATCATTATAATAAATAACCTACCAAAATTTGGCTCTGTAAGTTAAAAGATAAAAAAGTTATGGACACTTAAAGAAAAATTTATTGGGGTTTTCGTCAAAACGTCAAAGTCTCGATTTAAAACGTCAAAATTGGCAACATTTAGGCAAAGAACCTGAAACTAATAGGAGCTATGGAAAGAAAATGTCTCAAGACGAATGTTGTACAAAGTCTTAGATTCAACAGTCATTGTCCTTCATTTTACTGAAATATTTCCAGAAAATTCATTTCAAATAGTCCGTTTCTCTGCTGCTTTGGCAGTAGCCTTTGCTATAGAGTTTGTCGTTTAATGGTATATATTTTTTGCCGAATTTTCGTATAAAATCAATAAAGTTTGATATATCCGTTACAAGATACGAAAAAAATTTATACATTAATTATAGGGTGTCTTGAGCTACATCTTATAGAAAAATTCTACTATCACAAGCTGGCCCATAAGTCGTTGGTGATACAAATTCTCTTTTTTTAATCGAACACGCCTTATTGGATTTTTGCATTTTCCATCGAAATATAATACATGTTTGTAACAAAAGAAGTTCGGGACGCAGCAAGTGCGTTATGGGAGCGAATTTTCATCAAATGCTTCAAATTTGAATAGTTCAATTTTCTATTATCCTATAAGGTTTACCAAGAACCCAGTTTTTTCGGGTATACTTTAAGTTTACTTTCGGAATTTTTTTTACATTTTCAAACAAAGTAATTTTGACGAGACATAGCACATTGTTTTTCCTATATAGGTTATACTGGTAGCCAAATTTGATGCCTGCTTTCTTAAAAAAAAACACACATATTTGCTATTAAAAACATTTTTATGAAGATTCACTATGATAACGCACTTGCTGCGTCCAGACTTTTTTCTTAATTTGTTTTATTTCCTAAAATAAGCTCGAACTGGCATGCCCAAAAATTCATCTACACTATAGAAGCCATTGTCCAAAAGGTAAGATTTCAAAATGTTTTTGAAAGTTATGAATTTCGAAATCACCCTGATGTCACGCGGAAGGCTGTTAGATAGATTTTAGTGCCTCTATTATCAGGGTGATTTTTTGTCTCAATCCCTATTAATAGAAAAACAAAATTGACTTCTATTACGGGTACCATAGGAATGGAAATCATTATTCTTTTTTTACTTATTCCTGCTGTTTTAGACGTACACACCAAGTTGTAAAATATATAAGCAAGGCAGGGGGAAATTTTTATGCCTTATGAATGATGGACGGATTCCGGGGGAGCAGCATTCACTAAACATCTCACCTCACGCTTCTGCGCTATAAATACTTTTTTGTAATGCGAAGAGTTGCCCTAATAAACGAGTCCATATGTAATCAGAGACTCAACAGATCCAAAGTAAAATCTCAAGTTGTTATTGTCTAGGACCTGTTTTAAATTACGAATGAGGTAACATAAGCTATTCACTCTATTGCTAACACAACTACAATGTTGACTCCAACTGAGTGTATCTTCAAGCTGCAGACCAAGAAACTTAACGGACTGCCTCTTTTCAAGTTTCTGATGACCCAAATATATATTCATGTCTAAAGTTCCCACCTGATGAGTACGGAACAAATGAAAGTTGTTTTTACTAGTATTAATAAAGAGGCCAAAGTTCTAGAACCAACTGTTTAGCTCCGAAAGGACATGGACTGCCAAAGCCTGCGAATTCTCAAGCGTTCTGCTGGAGACGAGAGCTATTGATTCATCAGCATACAGAGTGAGATTTAACGAAGGCAGGTCCAATAGCAAGTTATTCATGTAAATAACGAAAAGAAATGATCGCAGCACGGATGCCTGGTGGACACCAGTACGGTTTTGTACTGCTATCGAAGTACCTTTTTCACATAAAAATGTTGTTCACTGAGTGAAAATTGGAACCTGCGATGAGCACTGATAAGTACACTTGGAGAACCCAAATCACCAAAGCACAACTTTTTAAAAACTTGACGATCGTTTTACTTACAAAGTTAGCGTCATCAGAGGCAAAGATATTTGTTGAACTATGTTAGTGAAACCATCGTCAGGACCTTAAAAAATATGTTGAGGTGATTTGGGTTCTCCAAGTGTACTTATGAAAATGTAGCTATTGTTGGTAAAGATCTTTTCGTATTATTGCTTACACTAGCTCCAACAAACATAAAACAATTTTTTCGTCAAACGAGGAAAAGGCGAGACTGAAAAAAAAACTATATTTGTCGCAGGAATTGCAACCATTTACATTGGGAACAACATTCTCTTCTTACATGGCTTTAGCGGCTGTGAAACATCAGCGATTTTCAAGTGTGTCAGACAACTTCAAAAATTGCATGACATCGCAGACGCTTTTAATAAATGTGACTCGCCATACGCAGTCGCTCAATCTGGGAAACGTTTATTTCTTGCCATCTAGGGTGCTCGTCTCACTGATCTTTCTTTAAAGAAACATCGACTTAACTGTTTTACCAAATCGGCTACCAAAATTAAGCCACATTTTTCTTAACTACCACCAGCAGAAGGAGCAACCAAACGACATTCTTTTGAGGTGTATCAGAGGGTTCAAAAATGACAAGGAAATGAATTATACCCTGAGAATAGGGATTAGAGATGTAAACAAGTCTATCTTGTACCAAACCCAACAGTGGAGCCAATTGCCCCATAACATTTTTTAAACCTTATATGATGAAAATATAGAACTGGCTGTGCAAGTATGTACGGAGGCAAAAAATAAAGAATTAATTGTAGGACGTTTTGTCAGAACTACCATGGAGATTGTCTGAATCGTCCAACCACAGTCGATGATGATAATCAAGATGATGATGAAGATAAAGATGAATTGCGGACATGTTAGTCTTGAAATATTGATCGGTCCGTCAAATATTCTTTAGGTGGTGGATGAAGTCATACCCGGATCTAGCCAGTCAAAACAGAATGCCCCCATAATATTAATAATTAACTGAGTAAATAATATCTTTTAAATAAATTTTCTTCGGACTACATACTTTAACAATATTTTTTACAGAACTATAAAAATTATTAGGATCAAGAATAACAAGGATTTTGGAGCAGAAGTTTGGATTACATCATCCCACTGCAGGTTATATATATATATATATATATATATATATATATATATATATATATATATATATATATATATATATATATATATATATATATATATATATATGTGTGTGTGTGTGTGTGTGTGTGTGTGTGTGTGTGTGTGTGTGTGTGTGTGTGTGTGTGTATGTGTATGTGTATGTATCCAACCGATAACTCAAAAATCACTTCACTGTTTTGTACCAAATTTGGGAATTGCCCTTATTTTGTTAATAGCTGGGATCAGTTCGTTTATCAGATCCTAACACCCAATTTTTCTTAAAAAATATATATTTTTTTTAAATGCCATATCTATCAAATTGTTTAAGTGATTAAAACGAAAATATCCAACCTAAAAGAACATAGACCGACGTGGTTGTGCAATAATTTTTAAGTCTTGATCAAAGAAAGATAAAGTTATTCGAAATTAATATTAAAATAATCCTCCCATCACTTCAGATTCTGTAATGCAATATCTACAATGTTAGAGAAAAACAGATGACGTTACCTGCTATGACATGCTATTCAAATAAATGGTAGATAAAAATATAAAAAATGAAAGTTGCAATCGTTGCAAGATGTCAGAATGTAGAACATTGTGAAATGTACGACAGGGACGCCATCTCAGTGCGGAACCAGGTAGTATGTCTTCACGACAGTATTAGTTAACACAACATGTTATAGATGGAGACTGTACAAACTAATAATGTAAATTGTCAGCCCTGGCCCATTCCTTTCCTATTACCGGGACAGTGTTTGCGTCCAAAAGCGCTAAATTTTAGCATGCGACTGCAAGCGGCTTGATATTCTTTGCAAGTATAAAAACCTGCTTAAAAGATGAGAACGGTACTGATAGATAAGTTACTGGATACATCATTTTTATTATGATTTCCCAGCTTAGTTGGTCAATATTTTTCAATAAATAGCACTTTAAAGCGTTTTTATGTATATATTATATTGTCTGTTTCAAACAGGTACAGTCTCCCGTTTAAAATTGTACATACGTACGTTCGTTAACCGTCCAAACCTATCGTGCTTAATTTACAAGCTGCTTGCTTGCGGCGTCGACCGGATTTCAGTGTAGTCTTGGACAAAAGCTAGATTCATACACTCGCGAATTGCTAAATTGCCGCGAAAAACATTCATTTTGGTTTATTTAAAATAATATCGCAAAACTGTTGTTATTTATTAGATTTTATAAATGTATTTTACTAATTTTTGTGTGAACACGGTTAGACAAGCCAAAAGGCAATTTTTTTGCAAACAACACCCAAGAAAGTCAAGGGACTAAGAATGAATAGGGGTGCTGGGCGGGGGGGACATACATGCGGAAAATGCTAAAAAACCAGTTATTCGGACTTTGAAAAGATGCGTTTTTCAAATTTTGCAGCAATACCTCCTTTAAACCCTGCCACGCCGCACAACACCCATATTCGCCCAGGACCAGTAACTTTCTTGGGGGTTACTCCCTAGAATTTATTCTTGTGCTTTATGCTTTGAAGGTAGTTGTATGCACGCACAAGGGGAAGGAGAACCTCCCGTGTTTTTGAGTAAGTTGGCAGAAGCCTTCTTCGCCCTGGGGGTTCTTCTTCCCCCTATGCATGCATACAATCACAATACATGGGAATTTTTTATGTTAAGCTTTCTGGTGTATTTTTTGTTGAGTATATATTTTTTGTTTTGTTACCTCCTTCAAAGAAAAAGCTTTACTGAACGAGAACCGTGGTATATTGTATCCACCTCAGGTGGATATAGATCTGCTCTATGGTGAGGTCACAATTGCCTATAACACTCTACCCTCAAGTAGCTGTCTATCAGATTATCAAATTTATTAAGATTAGCAGCACCTTTTAGGAGGCTGACAGATCTGGATATAGTTCGGTACTCACGTTCTCTTCCTTTGCTTGCTTCGAACTGCCCAGAGTCCTAGATTTGTGGGCTCTACAGACTAGTGCTAGGTGAAACATTGAAATTTAGATATCTAGATAATAGTTAGTAAGAAATAATTATTTGCGTTGATGCCAAAAGAAAGGAGAAGTTAGGGAGGAATTTCTCTTCAATTAAACAGATACTTTAATATAACAAAATATATAAATTATTCATATAAATTAAATTTGGAATAGTAAACAAAATGATATAAAAATGGTTGGTAAACATTAAAAAATAAAAAAATAAACATTAATTGCACACAAATAACAATCGGATAAACAGCAAGAATTTCAAGAGCAAGAAATTATTTATTTACATACATGTGTCAAAACAATAAGATAAAAATAGTTGCATATTACAAAAAAAGTTACTGTTAATTACTTAGGGTATCGCTCAAAAATAAACACAAATGATTAGGTAAATTACTTGACGCCTGTCAATCAATTACTAGGTTTTCTAGTGAATTACTGGCCAGTTCTTGAGTGAGGCTCCAAAGAAAGAAAATATATTAGTATTTCCGTACGTGAAGTTTATATATTAATTATGAAAACTAAGAGATATTAAAGAGAATATATAGGTTAGATATTTTACAGACAAAATTTGCTAATTACAATTACTAATAAAAACTGTGTGTTTAAATTTACAAAATTGATAATTTGACAAAATCTTAGAGATTAAACAGGAAATATATAGTTGTGCTGACAGCACCTCTCTGACATAGTGTTTAGGCTCAAACTTGATTACGTGATTTTGAAAGTTCAGGTTATTAAAACTTCAGATAATAAATTTCGGCATAAAAATTCTGCCGACTCAGAGAAAAGATTTCTTCAGACTCACCAATCTTCCGGTACTAAGTTTTACCTGATGACCCTGTGAAGATGCTCTCCAGGTGAGATCAATCATGAGTGCCTGACACAGATTCCAGACTCCATTAAGAGCGGAAAGACTGGGGAAAACGACTGGGACTTCTCATCTGAGATTATTGGGCCGGTGTAGGTTATTGCTCCGATATTACTAGACCATTTGACACCTATGTCGATGTTCAGAATTCGCTTGATGGAAGCTTTGCGAATCGCAATAAAAACGTGAATTTACCTCAATAAAATTCACTACCAATTTACTTAAGGTTCTATAATAACCAGGAATTATTTCTAATCACGGCAAGAAGTCAACAGTTCAGAACAAAGAAACACAACTTAAATCCCGTTTTTAGGCTGAATACTATGTTTATTTAAACTCGAAAATCACTTGAATTACTTTAAATAATCACTGACAATAATTATTAAGTAGTACAGATAACAGAAAGAGCATTACTACCCCATTTAAGATAATTTAATAGCCACCGAGGCTGACGGTGTTCACTCTAAGAAGGCTCAGCAGAGACTCCCCACTAATGTCTCCGGTTCGGCGACAGTTAAGTCGTTGCACGCAAAATTTTGTACCCTGACCGTTACTGGCTGTGCGCTAGCTCTTTCTAGCCTCCGTTCTTCGAAGGAGATAAAACGAGATCTCCAATCTGCGGCTTTGCAGACGTCGCACCTCCGTGTTCACAGTTGAAGGTGTTTGCCGCCAATTCTCTGCAACGTTTTCCAAACGGTTGTTAGGTGACATCACCGATTACGGAAAATTCCAGAGCCAGTAACAACGAGATTTATTTCTTGGAAATGTATGTTCAGTAATATGCGAGGTAGTTTTCCATGGCAAGCTTATATTGAATTTTAACGTACAAATTAGAAATGCAGGCAAGGTGTTTACGGTACTTGAAGATTTAGCGACTTTTCATAAAATAATTTTTGAAATCAAAACATGAATTGCCTTACAGATATTGGATTGTCGGCTACTAATTAAATCTCTCACGGGTTTATTTTGAATAATTCAAGTAGTAACGAAACACAAGCGTTACAGTTTATCAATTGTTTTGTTTTAGTATTGTATCCAAATTACTGTATAAACATTTATGTTAGAGATCATGTTTTTGCTTGCCCTTCTTTACCTTATTTTTTACTGTTCCTATTTAAATAAAGTAATGTTTTATAACTTTTAATATAGTGAAAATTCACTACCATAACGCACTTGCTGCGTCCCGAACATTTTTATATATTGAATAGTAAGCCCAAATAAACATCCCCACCTAATTTCAAAAGTTTCGGATTTACTTTTTCTTATGCCTTGTTGACTTGCATACCAAGCGAGCAAATTTCAAGAGACCAATTACAAAACTCCAAATAAATCTCGTCATCCACGCTAAGTTCTAAAACATTAAAATCTTAACAACAAAATGTGCTCAACTCTAATTTACACATAGGCACTTAGTCTTTGACTATTAAATATATAGCTCCATTGTCTGCAGCTTACGAAAATGCACAAAGGAGTTCTACTAATTTACACAATTAGTAAATAAATGGCCTTAAGTTAATTTTACTCATGTAATTAGCGAAAGAACCCAGTTCTTGCAGCATCAGGCGAAACGTGTCGACAGCTGTTGCAGCTAAATACCAGCCATTGTCGCAGCCGGCTGCCTTGTACAGATTCTATTGTGTAAGAAAAAGTTCGAGACGCAGCAAGTGCGTTATGGTAGTGAATTTTCATAAGATTAAGATGTTTGATTTATGAAAAGAAAGGTACTACCAAAGGGACAAATAAAATACAATATCTCTAGATAAATCTTTATAGTGGGTTAATTTAATAAAATAAATGACAATCAGGAATTAAATTTGTCTAAACAGCAGAAAATGACATATATATATATATATATATATATATATATATATATATATATATATATATATATATATATATATATATATATATATAATAAATTTGGTAAAATAGCAGTTTACCTCATGGAGGGTTTTGAGAATTGTTTTCCGAAACATGCTTAGTGTTCTCCTAGGTGCAGAACCCACAACAAACATTTCTTATAAACAACCTCTAAAAAAGTTACAGGACCAGGAGTTAATAAGGGTGTAGGGCGAGGAAAACGAACTGTAAATATGAGTGGAAAAGCGAAAAAAAGAGCTTAGTCGGATCTCTAACAGCTGCCTTTTTCAGATTTTGCAGTCGTACCTCCTTTTAATGTTTTTTAACTTATAGTAACAGATCATGAAGAAGTTCACATGTAAATAACTCAGTAAAGACAAGGAATGCAAAGGGAAAGAGTAGTGTCGACGTGCATTAGTGATGTCAAATTATATTTATCAGCAGTTGATTTATCTAAAAGTGTTGGATGTGGGAAATTCCCTAATAGTTCTCACAGAAAATAAACAATAAGTTAAAAGAAAGGAAGTTTAATACAATTTTAAAAGTGTAATTAACAAAAAACAATACAAGGTATATTTAAGTAAGGGACAAAATTCGCTTATTGTGACAATACAATCAAAGGCTGTTAATGAAAATCGTGTAAAATAATATATTTACTCACAGGTGTAAGATTTACATTTTATTATTATAATTACGTGGCTGCTGTTTCCCTCCGATATGGATAAATTATCTAAAAAAGACACATCGTTGGGAAAGAGCTGTCATGTAAAATCAATATAATATATAAGTCATATTAATAGTTTTAATATACATTTGAAAGTGAATTTAGTTCTAGTGTTATCTACTATCGACTAATTAAAGAAGACTATGTATCACAATTCCAACAGCTTAGTAAATGTAAAATTACATGAAATATAATTCTTCAACAACAAAAAAAGAGGCAAAACAATACGCCTAGTTGGTTTTAATTTAAACGTTTTTAATTAAATCAATTCTGATAGTGGTTTGAGATGGACAAATGAACTATTTTAATTTATAATTAATTGTTTTCTACAAAAAATATTGGTTTGTTTAAAAATACAGACGATACAATGTTTTTATATGTTGAAGCTTAAGGTTTCTCTGGTTGGCGTTTCAATGAATTGTTACACATGTTGATTTCCTAGCAGTCCAATGTGACACTGTACATATCTCTTCTTGAACTCATTGTGACACTCGAGTAAATTATTGAGTCCTCGCGACTGAACGTTGCTTATAAAAGTCTATACACTAATAAACGGATTTGCGTAGTATGTACATATATACGAGGCCCACTCATTGTTGTTTGATGATGTATCGCTACCTTACTTAAAACACATTAAAAGCAATCTCCTCGGCTCTACTGCCTGGTTGGTCAAATTGACATATTGTCAAAAAAATTGGAATCTTCTGCCTGAGGTTCCAGAAGTGCACAGTCCATTTTTGTTACAATTTGTGCATTGTGTTGCTTGGAGTTTATGCAGGTACGTCAAAAACTTTTGTAGTTTCAAAGTTTCCATTTATTTTGATTGTCCAAATAACTAATACTGTCCCATACACAAATATAAAAAGCATGATTTGGAAACAATTTTTTTTGGTCTGTAACGAACGGTTTAGATTATTTTAAAATTGCTCCAGGGGATAGGTGATAAATGATTTTGAGAAAATTGAATGTTTTTTTAAACCTTCAGTAATATAATGTTTCTTTGTTTATTAAAAAACTTTGAATTTCATCAAACATCTGGTATTCTATGCTGAAATCAAATTTGGGGTTAAATGTGTAAGGGTGGAATATTGATGCCAAAAATTTCAATTTTTTTTAAGAAAAAAAAAAGACAAAACATCTGAAAACGTACACAACTTGATTCTGGAATGGGATTTGTTTTGTCTTTGGCAAAGGAACACTTCATATTGTCTTTGGGTTGGGTCACTTCAGGGGGTAGGGGATCAATGGGGGGTGATTTTATGAAAATTTCAATTTTTTTGTTAAAAGTCGAGTAATATAACCTTTCAGAAGTTTATCGGTAGAGGAATACGAATATTTTCTTTTTGTTCAAGTCATGGATCCTGAAATCATTTCATGAGATAGTATTTCTAGCAAGAGTAGATTATCACAGCAATTTGGATGTAGTGATTTAATTTGCAATAATTTCTCGTTAGAAACGATTCTGACAATTGTAGTGGGGTTACCTTCCACTGCATTGAGAACTGACTCTTAAATTTGAGGTCATTGGTATCTTTTGCATATAGAATTAGATTTTACAGATTTTAAGGCATCTATTTCCCTAAAACATCTGCAGATATGTTCAAAAATATTTCTGCTGCGTGCTATTCATCCGGGAAAACCTGTCATAATAAATTCTCACTGCTTCTTTTCCATTTTGTTTCGCTTCACCACAATGTAATAACAAATTAGCTAATTCACCCAAGGTATAATTGAAAAGTGCATTTTAAAAGCATATACAGCATCTATTACAAGGCTTGTTCAATTAAAACCCATCTTTGGTCAGGTTAGCCTTGAAAACAGTTGTAATCACTCAAATGACGTTTTGCAATGTTAGTTTTGTTTGTAAAAATCACACTTATGAGTTCCTGTCATTTGTATTTAATAGCGATTTTAAGTATTGTGACTTTAAAATGGCGTTTGTTGTTAACAATCCATCTAAATATAATCAGTGTGCGGTGTTAGAAGGTAATCGTTTTCAGTCGGATGAAGAAGTACTAAATGCCTTAAAAGAATTTTTCGGGCATTAGCCACAAGAATTCTTTAAGCAGGGTATACATCAGTAGGTGAAACAATGGGATATGTGCCCTAATAATAATAGTAATTATTTGTAAATATATTTGCCAATAAATTTGTTCTGAACCAAAAATGGGTTTCAATTGAACAAGCCTATTATTACCTTGATAAATAAATGACAATAACAGCCTAATTTTTTCTTTCCTTCCAAAACACATTCGATACACAACATAAGACAACATAATTGCATTTATCTCATAAGCGAGATGAAAATCGACAAAATATAAAAAAAATTATCAGCACTAAATGACCTACATAACTGCTAAGAAAGAAACGTCAGTGACAGATTTTTTTTTTCTTAGAAAATTATTAGTAATGGCACCAATGTACCGCCCCTTTAAAGGTAACCACACTCTTTTAGCAGTAAAATATGTACCAGTCTGAATATTTATCACCTTCCAAATTTCATGCAGCTTGCTGGTCATGATCTTCATTTTGATATTTTTGACACATCGATCCTTACCAGATACCAAGTTTGTTTTTTCAAATGAAACCTCCGGTATATATATATATATATATATATATATATATATATATATATATATATATATATATATATATATATATATATATATATATATGTATATATATATATATATATATATATATATATATATATATATATATATATATATATATATATATATATATATATATATATATGTTTTAATATTAACTAATAAACCAGATTTTTTTTTCAGCTTTATTTGATAATATGACAGGTTGTTGAGCAATGATTGGTATTAATCCACGGAGTTTCAAAATTTTACTTGCAATATTTTGGTTTTTTGCTAATAAGTCGAAAACCGCTAAGAATAGGTAGAACATTATATAGTACTTTAAGAAAGAAAGTCAATTGATCTTGCTATTCCTATATAATACAGGATGTTCCATTTGAAAATCTCACATTACCTGCCATTATATGTTCTACCTAAAGACCATTTTTATTGTAGACAGCCTATATGCAATAATTGGATTTTCTATATAAACTATATAAACTTATAAAAATTTAAACTGACCCCGGATGTAGGTTCTAGGGGTCCTAGTTCGCGCTCATTTAATATTTCTTTTATAAAACTCAAAAGTCAGGATCTCCCCAATAGTGGATTTTTTCGAAGAAAATTAACTAAAAAGCGTTCGGCTGGTTCTCTGCAAATTTAACCAATAAACACTTAAATGTAACAATATTATGTTTTTTTACATTTTTTTGTAGATGCTGTTGGACCTATTTTTAGATGTATTTGATACAGGCAAAAATATATTAAAAAGTATAAAATATGTATTACATCTTATTCAATAAAAAGAAGTACAACCCGACAACACTGTATGTGGTATTTACGTTTCTGTTACATATCTTGGCTGCGCCGTCTGACACCCTAAATTCAAAGATTACCGATAGATTACTTGCAGAAAGCCTCCTGCAAGTTTGTTGCAAATGGCAAATCTACCCCCCGTTACTTTATGGTAATCCTGTATTGTAGACACCTCACTAGTAAACAAACAATTCGGGTGTAATCGGAAGGCAGAAGTGGACGCTGGACGATGTGCAGCGTTGCCAGATGAGTATTGCCAAGGCTCATTTTAAATATAGAAGGAAATCAAGGGGTGAACAAATGTTTTTATAATGTAAATAAATTATAATATGGCGTCATCTACATAAATTGATATTTGACATATTTTGCGGACAGCAGTAGGAAAACGGAAATGTAAAAAGTTAATTTTCAGCCATGGTGGTCCAGGGGAAAAACGTGGGCCTCTGGACCCAAGGGTACTGGGTTCAATCCCAAATTTCCCCTCTCCTCCCTTTGTACGTGCATCAGTAACATCAACAGAGGTTGTGCCATTCTGATTGAGCAAGGTAATCTGCACGTTCCGCCCTTCCCAGGGGGCGTAAAGCCGTCTCCCGTGCGCATGCGATGTTGGGCACGTTAAAGACCCAAATTTCCCGGACAGTGAGGTGATTGAATCACTAGTAAAGTCAATGAAGGAATTTCCGGTGCGAATTGCCGATGATAAATACAACTGTATATGCTAATAGCAAACGGTATCCAGTATATTTTTTTCAAATCGCAATGTTTCATGGTAATGAAGCAATTTCTACTGACAACTGTCAATGATAAACAAAACCGAGAAAATGGCTCAAAATAGGCTTCCCTTCGGACTGTTTGTTTTTATTTTAGCTTCAGACTTTAAATGAGTGTGAAAAGTAAGTTAAGCAATTTCCTTTGCGAATTGCTGATGGTTAATACAACTGTATATGATAATAGCAAACGGTATCCAGTATATTTTTTTAAGCCGAAATGTTTCATGCTAATGAAGCAATTTCTACTGACAACTATCGATGATAAACATACCCGAGAAAATGGCTCAAAATGGGTTTTCCTTCGAACTGTTAGTTTTTCTTTTAGTTTCCGACTTTAAATGAGTGTGAAAAGTGAGTTAAGCAATTTCCGTTGCGAATTGCCGATGATAAATACAACTATATGCTAATAGCAAACGGTATCCAGTATATATTTTTTAAGCCGAAATGTTTCATGGTACCCTATGTGAAAACTGGAACCTGTGATGATCACTGATAAGTACACTTGGAGAACCCAAATCACCACAACACATATTTTAAAGACCTTACGATCGTTTCGTTGACCACGTCAACGCCATCAGAGGATGAAAAATTCTATAAAAAAAAATTGATAAGTACAGTGAATTCTTAATCAGCTAACTTTAATAGGTGTATTCATGTCAATGTTTATTTACTCCCAGAAAAATTACTTGATTAGCTGGCGCCGGGTTAACTAGCATATTGATCATCTAACTAATAAAGTTTGATTAGCTCCATAGTCCTATTTCACAGAGAAATATCAGATTCTAAATATGAATGAGTTTTGCACTATATTATATCGATTTTTAATTTTATTAGTGAATTTTCTTAAAAGAAATTCACTAACGAGGAGATCCCGACTTTTGAATTTTGAAAAAATTTCTCCAGATGTGTGCTAATTAGGTCCCTTAGAACACATATCCGGGGTCAGTTTCAATTTTTATATGTATATGTATATGTATATATATATATATATATATATATATATATATATATATATATATATATATATATATATATATATATATATATATATATATATATATATATATATGTGTGTGTGTGTGTGTGTGTGTGTGTGTGTGTGTGTGTGTGTGTGTGTGTGTGTGTGTGTGTGTGTGTGTGTGTGTGTGTGTGTGTGTGTGTGTATGTATGTATGTATGTATGTAGTGGCTTAGATAAGTTAATTAACCAGGAAAATCGGTCCAGCTTTTCCTAGAACATTTTGTGTTTCCTTTCGAAAAAAAATATCTCTGGAAATAACCAGGTAAGGGCAACCAAATTAGGTAGGTCTGTTTGTATTATAAAGAGTACATCATGTATCAAAATTTAGGTCTATAAGTTTAAAGACAAAAAAGTTATTGGTAGATACTGAATTGTATATTTTAAGTTTGGGGCTCTTTTTTTATTGAGCTTAAATTTTCAGCAGCAAACTCTGGCAGAATAGGAAATAGAAGTTAAATATCAATAAAATGAAAATGAAAATGATTACCAGATGTAATGTTGTCAATGTCAATGGATTATATATTCGCAAGTCATACAATTATTGAATTAGCAATTTAAGTAAATGTTACGTGATAGCAGTTAATATGCGTTGCATTTCTAAAGACACAATATAAATTGGCGACGAATCAATGGAAGAAGTTACGCAGGCAAAACATGTGATTTGTTTAGTTTTGTGTAGTGTGGTAAAGTCAAGAAATTGGAATCATAATAATGTCTGAGTTTTTTATTTTTTTATTTCAACAACACAACACGAGGGCTTACAGCCTAAATACTATCGTACCGTGGGTGTCGACAAGGAGGAAAGAGGCAACTTGTTAATTCTGGACTTGAAGGTTTGGAGGTTCGGAGGAGAAGGAAAACATGTGCCGGCAAGGAATTCCACAACTTGGAAGTCCTCGGGACATAAGAGCGGGCATAACAAACTGTTCTATGTCTGGTGACCTGGACAGTAAAAGGGTGCATTCGCTCTGTTCCCCTGGTAGATCTGTTGGGGACAGCAGGTGAAGGAACTATGGAAGAAAGCTCCTCTGAGCAGTGCCCGTGCAGATATCTATAAATATATATATATATATATATATATATATATATATATATATATATATATATATATATATATATATATATAAACTTTTAAAATGTTACTTTTAACATAAGAGTGTCGCAATACATACATTTTTTTTCATTTGAAAAAATGTTATGGGACGACGCCGCAATGTCATAAAAATAATTTTAAAATGAAGACCATAACCACTTATGAACATAACCTAATTTCAGATTTCTATCAATTTTGATTCACTATATACTTCTAATACTCCATCGAGTTTGGCCCACGCTTTATATATAATTTTGATACAAGTGTATAATGTGGTGGTATTTGGTGGTTTCAAATTAGTAATGAAAATTATGTTAGCTGCGATTTCTATGAAATCCTGTTTTCGAGATTGTCATCTTAGGACTAAGGGTACGACAATTATGCTATTTAACTAATCTGTAAGTATGTACAAAGTTTTCACATGACCAGACAGACGATCCTAAATCTGATGTCTGTGATGGACAAACCTTCCCTTTAAATCTTCATTCATGTCCATGAGGCGTTTCTTGTATGGTTGATAATCTGCAACACAATTATAAAAAAATTAGATGCATACAAACTTCTAGATTCTACATCTAACATTCTATATGTAAGGTATATAATAAACCTAACTACCCAACCAATAGGATCCAGATGAAAGCCCCACTATTGACAATACAGGACCGCCAAGCGACAATTTGATCTCTTTCAAGTCTATGGTTGAATACACCAACGCTTTAGAGATGATATCTGTTGAGATTTAGAGAGTAGGAAGATTAAGACTCCATAATTGAACTACAACCCAACCTACACCTAACCATCACTCTATAGATTAGGCAGATTAAGGCCTAAAGAGTTCTATTCCATCCATATTTTACTCGACCTCTTGAAAATGACAAATGGCTACTTTTTGAAATAAAGATGTAATAAATATTTCATAAAATGATTATATATTAATTACCACACTGTAACTACTGCCATGGTTGGGATATTAATTAAAGAAGTATATATATTTAAAATAAACCAAAAGTTTTATTTGTGAAAATTCAGCTGTTTATCATTTATAAAAATGAACACATTAGCTTCCACGTGAATCATTTGGAGCAGGGGTAGATGAAGACATTAATTAACCAACCGTAAATTCACGGAATGAGGTATATAGATCGTCTTTGAGGCAGTTTGCTTTTACTAATGCAGAGAAAATAAAAACTTTTTTTATTTTGAGACCTGGGGAAATTCTCAAAGTCAATAAAGAATGAGATATATTAGATTAGATTATTATGGAAACTAACAAAAATGTTTTAAAACACAAATGAAACTCCAGCACTGTTTGTGCCTAAACAATGGAAAAGTTTTTTTGCTGTTTTGCTGTATAGGACTTGCCAGATTACCAAAAAATATCAGATCACTGATCACGCAAAATTCTATATCAACATTACTTTGTACATCATAAAATAATAATAATGGTGACTTACAAGCCGGATGTTATTTTTTATAATACGTTTAAAATAGGTATTGACCTATCAGATAATTAAGATTAAGATTAACATTAATGAAAATTCACTAACAAATGAGTAAAACGGTAAAAACCCAAACACATACTGACAGAGTTTGTTGACAAAACATTTTTTTTCAAATAAAAATTCACTAAAAACAATCAAAAATTCACAAAAAAAAAAGAGAAAACAATGTGTTGGATAGTTGGATGTTATGACAAGCAGTATAAGTCACAAACAATCAGAGATAGCATTACAACAGGCTAAACTGGCTTCCACTTTTTGTAAGGAGTGTCCATATGCTCCTGCGCTGGATTTGTATAAAAGAACATTTCCTCATTACAATAGCAATTTTTTCTTGTTTTAACTTTTTTTTCCACATTTATTACAAATAAACAATATTCCTTATCCACTTCGACTACTCTCTTATTACGGCATACACAACTTGACGAAACTGAGTCACCAGCGATACCCACTTGTCATGTTACTTGATTCATTTATATACCACTGCCATATTTTATTCATCTACTTTTATATACATACCAGCAATTTTTACAATCTACTAAATATAATATTACAAGATATCTACTCAGTATGGAAAAGCTTTCTGATAATGTAACAAAATTGTTCAATAAAATTAGCTTAAGGGAAATTACAAGTTTGACACTAGTAAAAAAATTATTACCTGGACAGTACACTTCCTGTTTTTAATACTCCATACTACATATTTCAAAGAAGCCACTGTAACATCAAAGGTCATAGGTCATACCTCCTGCATGACCCTCTTAATCTTTCTCATCTTTAAGAAAACTCACTACTATTGATTTTGTGGAAACTATTCGCTACCATTGCTAAAAGAGGAAATAATTTTTTAAATAAGTTCTGATTATATCTCCATAAATCAATAAATAAATTATAACAAAAACTAATTCAAGCTCACAAAACAGAACAGAAAATAAATCTTAGGCTTTGCACATGTGCTAAATTATTTCAGTTTGGGTAAATACTTCAAAATACATAAGATTACCTCTAAAATGATCACAAAAAAATAGGAAAACATACCTTTTATATATAGTAAACATCTTTCAACTTTAATTATATAAATCCATCTTTGGATAAGAGAGATTCCGAAATTTAAAGTTACTTTCTTAAAAACAATTCACTACTTGAATTTTGCTGTCACTTGTGTATCTTCTGATATTTTTTGTAAGGTGTTTCTGCTTAAATAAATATAATATCACGATTACCTGAATCATTCGTGGTAGTGAAAGAAACATTTCACCGTTCTATTTGCTATTTATTTACAAAATAAAAACAGAATACGGCCTGGATACTACGTTTCCACCACAACGGCGTTTAAAAACACAGATGACAGATGACAGTGACAGTAGACATTAGACAATAGACAGTGCTGCATTGACATATAATATAAAAATTCACTAAAAAGTTGTAACGTACAGATCAGTTTTAATTTAAAATATCATACGGATTTGGTGATTCAAAATGTTTGGTTATTGTACCGCAATTATTGTTTGAATTATGTCATTAATAATTAAAAAATATGTTAGGTTCATATGTTTTCATCCTAAGAATCGATTTAAATTTTATTATTTGTTAATTTTTATTATATCTGACAACCCTGCTTATTTATATTTAACTACTGTTGTGAAGCCGTCTAAAGTAATAACAAACACATTAATACTCTAACTATCCTTGTCAACGTTGAATGTGCGAAATGCCTATGCAATTCAAACTGATGTCGTAGATTATTTATTTCTAAACATTATTTATTTCTTACACATTTTTTCATTTTCGAACAATTTCTTTCCCCGTGGACCATTTAAGTTGAAATTGGGTTACCAACTTTATTTTGACATCTCCTTTATATGTGCAAATTTTCATTTGAATCACTGCAGTACTTAAAACAAAAAAAATATTGCGTTTTAAAAATTTCCTTTACATTTTTTATACAAAAAATTAAACCTACGGTGCTCATCTTCGAACTCATCCAAGCCATTAACAAAATCAAGGTAATCTCCAAATTTAGTGAAGATCGGTCAAGTATTTTTTGAGTTATCAGTTGGATACATATATATATATATATATATATATATATATATATATATATATATATATATATATATATAAATATATATATATATATATATATATATATATATATATATATATATATATAAGCATATAAAAATCAAAACCGACCTTGGATATGGGTTCTAGAGGTCCAAATTCGCGCTCATTTGAAGAAATTTTCCAAAAGTCTCACCATCGATACCTCTCTATTAGTGAATTTTCTTAATGAAAATTCACTAATAAGCTTGGAAGAACTGCAGTATAAACTTTTATTCTTAGAGAGAAACTCTTGAAGCATTATTTTCCGCAAAATATTTGAATTATGTATATGCCGTCTCTGTAGAACATAAAGATGTAAAAAAATGCTTATGTTTCCCCATATACACAGACCGGTCGAGAAGTAATGCATAGAGCAGCAGTAGATTCACACTTTTTTGTTAGTGCCGCTAGGACACTTCAGATAAAAACATTATCTCTTGTATTTACTTAACTAATCGAACTATAGTACTATCAGTTTAGCGACAGCTACTGATGAAGACAAGTTATTTGTCGAAATACGTATCTAGCGTTTAACTGTCTGTTATTATTTTGTAGTTTTGGGGTTGAACCTGGTTTTCCTTTAAGTTACGGATAACAGGCTACACTTTGAAATTTATTTTGACAGAAAAAATATGTAGGTAATCCTGTCTTCTAGACACCTCACTAGTAAACATCGGAGCGCAGAAGTGGACGCTGCACGATGTGCACTGTTGCCAGATGAATATTACCAAGGGTCATTTTAAATATAGAAGGAAATCAAGGGGTGAACAGATGTTTTTATATTGTGAATAAATTATAATATGGCGTCATCTACATAAATCGATGTTTGACATATTTTGCGGAAAGCAGTAAGAAAACGGTAATGTAAAAAGTTAATTTTCAGCCATGGTGGTAAAGGGGAAAAACACGGGCCACTGGACCCAAGGGTACTGGGTTCAATCCCAGATTTCCCCTCTCCTCTCTTTTTAAGTACATCAGTAACATCAACAGAGGTTGTGACATTCTGATTGAGCAAGGTACTCTGCACGCTCCGCCTTTCCCAGGGGGCGTAAAGCCGTCGGTCCCGTGCCCATGCGATTTTGGGCACGTTAAAGACCCAAATTTCCCGGACAGTGAGATGAATGAATCACTTTAGTAAAGTCAATGAAGCAGTTTCCGTTTCGAAATGCCGATGATAAATACAACTGTATATGCTAATAATATATTGAATACCGTCTGCTATTAGCATATACAGTTGTATTTATCATCGGCAATTCGTAACGGAAATTGCTTCATTCACTTTTCACACTCATTTAAGGTCAGAAACTAAAATATCAACAAACACTTCGAAGGGAAGCCCATTTTGAGCCATTTTCTCGGTTATCTGTATCATTGACAGTTGTGGGTAGAAATTGCTTCTTTACCATGAAACATTGCGACTTTTCAAAATAATATACTGGATACCGATTGCTTCAAAACTAATAATATATAATATTGCTTCAAAACTAATAAAACAAATTGTTACAAAACTCGTTTCTTTAATTTTGATATTAAAGAGGGTTGCAAATTTTGGAAGTGATAGCCGAACGAAAATATTTTCACTGTTAAAATCAACCTGTATGATATTTTCATTTAAATTATAGATTAAAAATTTAAATTGTATGTATTTTATCAGCAGATTTTCGTGTAAGATATTTCAGACAATTTTCGCAGAAATCATTTTTTGTCAAATTGTTGTGAAATGAAAATAAATGTTTTGGAATTCACTTTTTTTTTGTAAATTGCTTGAATTGGTACGTTGGCCGGGAGAATCAGACCAGTTTTTTCGGGACAATTTTATTTATTTTCGGAATTTTTTTTAAGTTTATATGAAAAGCTTGTTAAATAAATCATTCCCGAAAATAACAAAGTTGTTTGATTATATTGCGAAGTAAGTGAGTTGTCCAAGACCCTAACCTTTAAAATATGTTAAATTCTTTCACACAGGAACAGTACGTATGCAACCAGGAAGTTAAAAATTGTGTAAATATTGCAAAATTTGAAAATAACTTAATTCTTTATTTAAAATCGAAACTTAAAAATTAATAACGCGTTTATAAACCTTGGATAAATAATCAGTTCAAGCTATCAGCTGTAGCACGTTGAAAAAAAAAAAACGATTCTCGTGCGATCACCTAAATTAAGCAACCTAGGGCGTGGTCAGTGCCTGGATGGGTGACCGTCCCGTAACACCTTGTAGTGTTGCCTTTTTTTTAGGTAGTGACATTTCTGTTTTGTTCTTATTAGCGAATTTTTATTTTAAAAAAATTAAGCGTTTTCTTCTTTTAAAAAAATCGCTCATAGAGAGGTATCGATGCTGACTGCAAAAATTTAAAAATAAATTTTTACCGAAAAAAAAAAGATAACCAACTTATTTTGATGAAATTTGGTTGGTATGTTGCCCTCGTAAATACCTTACTCCACCAAGACTCAACTTTATAGGTTTATAGAGAATTGAGTTATACAAATTTGAAGCATTTAATGAAAATTCGCTACCATAACGCACTTGCTGCGTCCCGAACGTTTTTCCAAGCTTAATTGCTATTGCACCTGAACTCTTTTCCAGCATTATCATTTATTTGAAATGACAGTGGCACAAAATATAGATAAGAAAATAAAATTCAAATTGTATTGGTATGTTAAGATTGTGCATGTACGATGGTCTAAACTTTAACTATAACCGTAAATCTTAAACGTCTCTTCTATTTTAGGTTTTAAATTGCACCAAACCCATCCAAAGCTTCAAATCTGAATGCTTCATATAACGGTACAATCGCATACATTATAAATATGGAATCCATCTATTTCCTGGTCCGTATTGGATACGAAATGCGCCTCTCAATCTGATTACAGTCATTTGTGATAATAATGCAGGAGACGCAAACTTTCTTGGAAGACCTCGGAACACTTTCAGGGCAAATAACGCTTTGTTTGTTGTGAAAAGTATGATAAACAGAAACACAAACTTTTATATCGACCGCTTACATTTTTGATACGTAATTCTAAGGATGTAGCACATATATATTCTAGTCTCGAAACAGTATCTGAGTGAAGCTCAGTTTGCTTGAGGATTACACAGTGAAGTTAGGTCAATGTTGTACTTAAATATTTCAGATGTTTTTAGCGAATTTTCATTAAGAAAAATTCACTAATAGAGAGTTCACGATGAAAAGCTTTTAAAAAAATCTCTTCAGATGAGCGCGAATTTGGGTCCTTAGAACGCCAAACCAAGGTCCGTTTAAGATGTTTATATATATATATATATATATATATATATATATATATATATATATATATATATATTTGGAGACCGTTTAATCGGACCAATTTTTCTTGATGGCAATTTGAGTGGCGAATCGTATTTGGAGTTACTAGAAGATATCATTTACCGTCTACTAATTGACATTGTTGAAGAATGCCGTCTAATAACTCCAAAATGTCAGAGCTCGTTTTGAACAAAATTGGTACTTTTGTATGGTAGCTGGTGGTTAACTAGGTAGCTGGTGGTTAAAAAGAATAAACATTTTTGAACGCTTGGTTTTATTTTTTGGTTTTTTAACGAAAAATTTACTAATTAGTGCATTTTTTATCACTAGAATGAAATACGTTCTTGCAACTCCAACTGTGAATAATTTTTAAACGAGTTGATAATACTTCCAAAAAAATTAGTGTGCTGAATCAGAAAAGAAAGACCTTCAAATGATGTAACACTCGAACCATGTTCCCTATTTAAAATATAAGGGTTGTTATCACCACCCTTAAGGGATTGATGTGACATAGTTGAGTTTTATGTCAAAATATGTCCCCCTCAATATTAAAATTGACGTGTTTCAGCGTTTCTTAAGAAAATTCTCTGGACGCAAATCGGTCTGTTTCGTTTCAATGCACCAGTCTGTATATATATATATATATATATATATATATATATATATATATATATATATATATATATATATATATATATATATATATATATATATATATATATATATATATATATATATATATATATATATATATATATATATGTATATATATATATATGTATATATATATATATATATATATATATATATATATATATATATATATATATATATATATATATATATATATATATATATATCTTTGTGTTTGTGTGTATGTGTGCGTGGGTGCGTGCATAACTTTTACATTTTTTGCAATACAATTTCTTTTCGAAGAAAACTCAAAATTTTTCCGTAAAACCTCGTTCGATTTTTCTGGCTAACGAAACTATCCAAGCCACATACAAAAGGAAGGCACATGCTAAATTTTATCAAAATCGGTCCGTTATTTTTTGAGTTATCCGTGTGATATATATATATATATATATATATATATATATATATATATATATATATATATATATATATATATATATATATATATATATTCTAAGAAAATTCACTAAAATAAAGCACGGAACAGGGCACAAAGGCAGCACGAGAGACACAAAAGTACGAAAAGTCGGAATTTACAAGGTGATCTACCTTAAAATCATCTTACCGAATTCACTAATCGTGGTGCTTCATTTAAGAAATATGTTTATTTCACAAAACGCAAGGGTCAGTTACCTAATCAACTTATTTAACTGACCTAGTAGCTCTAGAAACAAGAAAATTACCAATGGTGTGCACTTAAATATAAAGGAACTCTACTATTTACTGCATATTTTCTTAAAGAGTTGTGCAAAAAGCCTAATGTTTTTGTTTTGTTTCAGGTAAGTTCCGAGCAATTTTTTTATTTATCCTGTGGATAAGGTAAGACGAGAAAATAGTAATGGTCAGCATTCTGCAATTTAACGTTTCGGGTCAGGAAAAGGACCAAATGCATTTTTTGAGCAGTTGTTGATTTACCATTTACAAGAAATTAGATATTTATTAATTTTAGCCGAAGTTTGTGTAACACGTCGTAATATCTCTAAAGTTGACAGCCTTGGAGAATTTTTGGGATTGTGTATTTTGAACATATCGTATTAGAAATGGTGCTTTTTATAGTAATATATCGTTGTCAGTGAGATTCGCACTTGTCTTGTCTAAACAGTAACTGTTTAAAGAGTTAAGACCCTTACAAACTCGGCTATGATCGACATAGCCTAGACCTTAAAGTTTTTCAAAATTTTGGCAGATAAAGTAGATATTTAAACATATCCTGTGCACGTAACGACTGTAAAAATAACTAACATGCTTATAAAAAGTCTCATGTCCATTTGAAAGAGGTACCTTGATATCAGCTTAATTAAACATGATTTAAATTGATGCGGTCTTTACGCAAATTCAAAGGCAAAGAAACTAAAAAGTAAACCTAATAGTGACAATCTTTTTAATACGCTTTAGAATGTCGAAAAGTTGCGCCTTTCTGATTTTACAGTAACCTACCACGAGAATGATAATCGACAATAATATGAGACAGCATAATAATAAGCTAAACATCAGTGGATCTGTCATCTGGAAGTTGTTATGTCTACTTAAATGATCATGCTAGTGACAAGTTGCTTGTCAAAATGATGGCGAGGCCATTTTATTTGGGCCTAATGAGCCAGGAGAGGGATCGACGAAGGTGTCCAGTGGCCACATCCCAAATGTGCAATTAAAAATATACCAACATACCAAATATCACTAAATGCTGGGCCATTAGTATACGAGGGACATTCAAATACAAATTTACTCGCTACAGACTCAACTCAACTACATTTACATTAAAATAGTTCCTCTTCAAGAACCCATCGAACAGCTTCAACATCAAAAGCATATTCTACTCAACGCTCCATTCAGCAATCGTAATATTTAAGCTCAGTGTGTCCACTCAGTGCCCCACTTATCAACTTTAGAGATACATACCAAACGAACACCAATGCCTTGAAACTACGTGGCTGACTCTAAATGCTTTAGCAATACTTTCCCTTATGTACAGGGTCATTGTCCACATTTTGGCCAATAGGTAACTACTTTATTTGACGTTTTTGACACATGGTTTAAATATAATATTTGTAGGTTATATTGTAAAGGGACAGCAAAGGCTGGTTTCGGATATACAGAGGGCTCCATAAGTAACTGCCAAAAGAAAGTTACTTTTTTTGAGATGGAACCCTCCGTAGATCATCAAATTTTTGGATTTTTGAGATAAATCTAAATACATTTTATATATAATGTGCTATAATTATGTTTAAGTGTTTCCGAAATATTGGTAATCGAAAATCGCAATTTTGGTCAACTCTTGAGAAAGGTAGCTTAATTATTTGACGTTAAAAATATAAATTTAAAATTAATTAACTTAAACAACCAACCGGCGAAATGTAATCATTTCAAAGTATTAGAGTATATAATTGACAGTTAAAATGACCAAAGTATTTCAAAATTAATAGTTGGAATTTAGATTCATTTGAAGAAATATAGAGAAAAAAAGTAACTCAGTCAAAATTGTAGGTTTTAATCGCAAATGTATACATGGAAATGAAGGCAGTGATGAAAGTAACATATATGTGGAATTAATAACTGGTGAAGAACGTCGTATTATTTCGGATTGACGAAATTCTACCCTGAAATGTCACTTTGGAACTTTTGGTGATAATATATTTGGAATCAATATATCAAAACTCAGTCACAAGTTTGTAACTTATTTGTCACATAATGCGATGTATAATTTATATCAATAAATATTATCATTATTATTAAATAATACAACTAATTAGTTAATAAATACTCAAAATGCCCTTCATTTTCTTGAACGCAGAGTTGGTAACATTTTTTCAAGTTTTTGACTTCATCGCTTATCATAATTGGATCGTTTTTTAGTGAATTTTTATTTAAAAAAATTCACTAATAGAGAGGTATCGATGGTGAGACTTTGCAAAAATATTTTCAAATGAGCGCAAACTAGGACACCTAGAACCCATATCCGGGGTCAGTTTCACTTTATATATATATATATATATATATATATATATATATATATATATATATATATATATATATATATATATATTGTGCTGCAGAAAGACCATATTGTATTATAATTTCTTGAAAAAAACCCATTCTTCTCTTTAGTATTAAATTTTTGTGACGGTAATAGTGTTATTTATCAAAAAATTGTGGGAACGCCGTCAGTTGTAGAATAAAACTCTTTATTATAGGCCGAGCTTTCGGAACAATTTATTCCTTTATCAAGGCTACAATATGAAAAGAAAAAAGTTTACAATTTACGTGGAAAAAATATAAAAGTTTAAAATACTTACATATAACATGAGTTTTACTAAACTATTTATCTAATAACAAACATAAAAAGAAAACCTTTTGATGAATTTAATTGAAGTCTAATAAATGCCAAACTGACATATAAAGCTAAATATTGTTTAATTGAATTTGTTTTTTGTTTTTGTCTAGGAAATATAAAAAGGGGTAGTGATTTCTAAAATTATTATCTTTCTTTAAGTTTATTAAATTTTCGTGAAAAGTAATTTCAAATTCTTCTAAACACATTCTTTTATTACTTAAGGTTTCACTATTAGTAAATTTTTTTAAATAAAAATTCACTAAAAAACGATCCAATTATGATAAGCGATGAAGTAAAAAACTTGAATATATATATATATATATATATATATATATATATATATATATATATATATATATATATATATATATATATATATATATATATATATATATATATCCGTCTGATAACTCAAAAAATAATTAACCGATTTCGATGAAACTCGGCAAGTGCCTTTCTTTTATTAATGGCTTGGATGAGTTCGTTAGCCAGGAAAATCAGATGGGTTTTTCCGGGAAAATTTTGAGTTTTCTTTTGAAAGTAACAAAGCTGTTTTAATGAAATTTACTATGTATGTTGCCTTGGAAGAGATCTTCTTACCTACCAAAATTCAACTTTCTAAGTTTATAGAAAAATTGAGTTATTCAAATTTAAAATTTTCTTTCGAAACAATTTTTTTGTCCGAAAACTAGAAAGTTATTTTAATAAAATTTGGTGGATATCTTGCCTTAGGAAAAACCTTACCACATACCACAATTAAACTCTCTAAGTATATAGAAAATTGAGTTATTCAAATTTGAAGCATTTAATAAAAATCCATTACCATAACCCACTTGCTGCGTCAAGAGCTTTTTATAGCATTAATTTGGATCAGAAGAGCCTCCTCAAGGACTTCACTGTTTGGAAAGGTAGGATTGTGCTCAAAAAGACTGCCCTTAATTCCACCTAAAAAAATGTATCCATTAAAGCAAGGTCTGGGATAGTTGGCGGTCCTTTGATATTGCCATATCCTCCGATCAATCTGGGATAGTTACCACTTAAATAATCACTTACATTTCCAATATTATGAGGGTGGGGGCATCCTATTGCCAAATCAATCTGTAGACGTGATTTAAAGGGATTATTTTCCAAATATTCTTAAATTTCGTTGTTTAATCTAAGGTATCTTTCTCTCGTTAAACTTCCTGAATAAAGTAAGAGTCTTAAAATAAAATTCTTAGCGATACCACACCAAACGTCATATGACCTATAGTGGCAATTTTTTCTGTTAAAGGTGTCGCTAGTTGAAAGATTTGATTCACCTGTTCACACAGTTTCCTTAAAAAAAATTGATCTGGTTCCAGTTCCTGCAGCATAAGTCGGCAAAATTTCAATCTTTCCAGCTGATTGTCTTCATTTAAAAACTGGACCATTGTGAATTTAAAAGTTCGACGTTAGCGTATTTTGAATTTTCCAGTATTTTATATCCAGCAGTAGAATGGAATGTGTTGTATTTTCTAAAAACAAAATAAATTTAAGCCAATTAGTTTACGCTTCTCTGACCCCCTACTTAAAAGAAAAAAAAAGATGTCACCTAAGTTATTATTTTACCTTGGAAATCTAATAACGCATTAAGCTCTTTATTTTCATCGACGCTACCTCATTTGGGAACGAAATTTGTTTTGTCTGTCAGTCTGTCTGTCGGGATGTCTGTCGGTATGTAGGTCTGTCGGTTTGTATGTCGAATTGAGATATTGTCTTCAAATTTGGTATGCAGTTAGCATCCGAAAAACTAACGGTTCGGATTGTTTCGGGTAAATTTCGCTCCAGGTGGTAGGGAATGAATGGGTGGTGAATTGGTGAAAATTGACATTTTTCGCTCGAGTAATGTAACGTTTTAGGGTTTGTTTATTAGAAAACTTTTAATTTCATCAAACATCTGGTATTCTGTGCTGAAAATAAATTTGGGGTAGAATTTGTGGGGGTGGAATATCGGTGACAGAAGTTTCGAATTTTTTTGCTAAAGTGGTCTAAAAAGTCTTAAAACATGCAGAAAGCTTGATTCTAGAACGATTTTTTTTTGTCTGTCGGTCTGTCGTTCGGTCTGTCAGCATGTATGTCTGTCTGTTGGTAGGCGCAATAACTTTCGAACGAATTGTGATATCATCTTCAAATTTGGTATGCTGTGAGCACCCGCCAAACTAACGGTTCAGATTGTTTTTTTGGGTAAAATCGCTCCGGAGGTAGGTGCATAACGTTTTAAGGTTTGTTTATTAGAAAACTTTCAATTTCATCAAACACCTTGTATTCTGCGCTGAAAATGAATTTGGGGTTGAATGTGTGGGAGTGAAATTTCGAAATTTTTTTTACTAACCGGCGTAAAAAGTGATTCTGGAAAAACATTTTTTTCTCTGTCGGTCTGTCGGCCTGTCTGTTAGTATGCGTAATAACGAACGAATATATATATATATATATATATATATATATATATATATATATATATATATATATATATATATATATATATATATATATATATATATATATATATATATATATATATATATATATATATATATATATATATATATATATAATTATGCTATATATCAAAACTGAACTTGCTAACTTGATAATTTGGTAACGGCATGGAAAATAAAATTATAAAAAATCATTACCATAACACACTTGCTACGCCAAGACTTGTGATTATAAGCCAGCAACCTATATTTAGCACTAGGGTGCTCTCTCTTTCTCTCTCTCTCTCTCTCTCCTCTCTTATACTGTCGTTATCGATATCCCGGCTCATATGTTTTAAACCCGGGTTATACCCAAGTGGCACCAATTTCATAACATAGTAGGTGCGATCAGAAGAGGGATAATCTGCTTGGATATCAAAGATCGAAGTAGAGGTCCTTGCGGTTATATTAAACGCATTTTACTCACAACCTACGTGATGGATTTTCTTTATAGACCAACGAATATCTTTTACTGTCCACAGTCCAATACACAGCGCTTATAATAGTCTCCATGAGTGTAAAAATGAAAAACATGAAATATGTTTTTTGTCAATACACATGTTCTCAAAGTGTATCCAATTACATAAAGAAAAACGTACAGAGTTGTATGTTTGTGTTTTTTGTTTCTTTAACGTCGGCCTATTTCCATGGCCAATCACCGACGCCAGGGAGCAGTTTCACCTCACTATCCTGGAAATTTTGCCGAACCCCCGTCTTTCTGTAAGGAGGGTACGGATCTTTAACGTGCCCAACATCGCATGGACACGGGACCGACGGCTTTTCGCCCCCTCCGAAGGGCGGAACGTGCAGACATTCAACTTGCTCAAATACAATGCCAGAACCTCGGTTGATGTTAATTTTACAGTTTGTTCTGAAAAAGTGAAAGGAGTACCCCGGGATCGAACCCAGTACCCTTCGGTTCAAAGGCACACGTTCTTACCTCTGAACCACCGAGGATTGTACAGAGTTGCACCTTATTTATTAAAATGTATGATAATAACGTAGTTAAAAAAACAGCACAAATTTTAAAAGTGGCGCCAATAGGCAAAATATTGGATTTTTAGTGAATTTTATTTTAAAAAATTACTAATAGAGAGGTATCGATGGTGAGACATTGCAAAAGTTTTTTGAAGTGAGCGCGAACTAGGATCCCTAGAACTTATATGCGGGGTCAGTTTCAATTTTTATATGTTTATATATATATATATATATATATATATATATATATATATATATATATATATATATATATATATATATATATATATATATATATATATATATATATATATATCCGATAACTCAAAAAATTATTAACCGATTTCGATGAAACTCGGCAAGTGCCTTTCTTTTATTAATGTCTTGGATGAGTTCGCTGGCCAGAAAAATGGAACAGGGTTTTCCGGGAAAAAATTTTTTTAGAAAACAAATTTTTTTCTCCGAAAATTACAAAGGTGTTTTGATGAAATTTAGTAGATATGTTGACTTGGAAGAGTCCTTACTACGTACCAAAATTTAACTTTCTAAGTTGATAGAAAATTGAGTTATTCAAATTTTGAATTTTCTTTTGAAATTTTTTTTCTCCGAATATTACCAAGCTATTTTAATGATATTTGGTGGATATCTTGCCTTAGGAAAGACCTTACTACGCACCAAAACTAAACTTCCTAAATTTATAGAAAATTGAGTTATTCAAGTTTAAAGCATTTATTAAAAATTCACTACCATAACGCACTTGCTGCGTCCCGAACTTTTCAATTTATTTTCTTTTTACTTGTTATTTTAGTTTATCAACATTAAAATATTAGTTTCATGGCACATAATTGGCTGGACCAGTCTTTTTTTGACCAGTTTCTCTTTAAAAAATCATTAAATAAATTATTTTATAAAAGCCTGTGGCTAATGGAACCTGCTTTCCGATGCCCACCCACCACTCTCTTTCTCTCTCACACACACACACACACATAGTGTATTCTACTTAAATTTCTTTGTATGTCTACAAAGTACCAAGATAGTTATAGGAGATGCTACATACTTTTGATTTAGAATTATGGGGCCTGGGAAGGGCTATCTTCTGACCACTAGGGAAGTAATTAGGGGTTAATGGGAGCCACGGTCGGACTACTGACGGCTCTGAGCAACACGGATGTGGCCCTCATCTAGGAATCGTACTCCTATAAAGGAGAGATCAAGGGACTCGGCGGAGATGCTGGAAAGCTCATCTACAGCAGATCCATCGAGAACCCGAGGGCCTGCATTTTTGTCAGGGAAGGGATAGAGCTACTGCCTTTAATGAATTTCTGTTCCAGGGACCTGGCAACGATTAAAATTCGATGTGGAGGAGCGGATGGGCCGAGGCACATTACTGTCGTGTCAGCCTATCTGCCAGAGGATAGCACGGACTCTCCTCCACCCAAGGAATTTGAGCAGCTGATGGTGGGTAGCAGACCAGGTGGATGGTAGACCATCATTGGCATGGAGGTGTTGCTGGATCTGCCGCGCCTACACTTAGCTATTATGGGACAGGCCAGGCTAGGACTATACAGACTATCCTGCAATGGTAGACTGAAGACCAACCCAGGCTTCAGGGGCCACGGCAAAATTCAGGAGATCGTGAAAAAGCCCATTACTTGAAATGAGGTGACTTCGCGAGGCCGCGAATCTGCAGAAAAAACAACTTTACAGTGGAAATCCCCGACCGGGAGGCATGGCGGGAGGAGACGCCGGGCACACCACGGGACGTGCTCGTCTGGTTCACGGACGGATCCGGCGAGGAGCGTCATTAGCCCAGCACATCTTGCGGGAGTGTAAAGCTCTGGACCGCAGAAGACAACTGATCTACGGTCAGTCTACACCGAGCATTATAAAACTTCACCCTACCAATCGCTGTGCAGACTAGTTTAAGACAGAGTTATTTTGGAGTGAGTGGAGTAAAAAGACTAAGGGCATGCACAATAAACCAAAGGTTGCAGTGCTATCGGGGCGGCGAGGCCGCGGACGAGCCTTGAGGGAGGGAAAAAAAGAGCTAGATGCATTCTGACAACAATGCGTGCGGCACGTTGCTTCGTGTCTTACCACTCACTTAGTTTCGGAAGGCTGGCTACCATAGCCGTATTACTTTATAGGTGTATTTTCGCTACAATTAGTATGCCGTACTGAGGAGCTCTAATAATCGCGAGACCGGTCTACGGTTCTAATTGTTGTGAGCATGCATCTAGCCGTACATACTTTGTCCCTCTATTAGGGTAGAAATGGTCCAGGGTTGACAATTTACTAAATTGTTAGTTGGTCGTATACAGTCTCTATTTTTTAACACTTTGTGTTATTTGGAGCTGGCGTGACAACATACTACTTGGTTCCAGAACTAGGTGGCGTCACGTTGCTTCGTGTCTTACCACTCACTATCCTTATTGGTTTATTTCAAATAATATCGTAATATGAACTAATAAGTTTAGCATTTCGCAAGTTTATGAACCTAGCTTTAAGAGATACTGATTCTTATTGACACATTTTAAATAATATTACGATATTATTTGTGTGTTTTGTTTCTTTAACGTCGGCCTATTTCCGCGACTATAGCCAATCACCGACGCCAGGGAGCAGTTTCACCTCACTATCCTGGAAATTTTGCCGAACCCCTGCCTTTCTGTAAACAGGGTAGGGATCTTTATCATGCCCAACATCGCATGGACACGTGACCGACTGTTTTACGCCCCCTCCGAGGGGCGGAACGTGCAGACATTCAACTTGCTCAAATACAATGCCAGAACCTCGGTTGATGTTAATGTTACAGTTTGTACTGAAAAAGTGAAAGGAGAAGCCTGGGATCGAACCCAGTACCCTTTGGTTCAGAGGCACACGTTCCTGCCTCTGAACCACCGAGGCTCTTACGATATTATTTAAAATAAAACAATATGGATACGTTTCACTGCGATTTCGCAATTCGCTTTTCTCAATTCGCTTTTCGCAATTCGCTTTTCGCAATTCGCTTTTCGCAATTCGCTTTTCGCAATTCGCTTTTCGCAATTCGCCTTTCGCAGTTCGCGAGTGTATGAACCAAGCTTTAGCATGGCCCGTAAATGAATTGCATATTACACTATTCGCGCTGAGTGTACGGCATGTTTCAAACCATACTTGTAAAAAAGGCAAAAACGCAAATTCAAGAAAATCGAAGATAACACAGCCTACTGCGACTGACGCGAGTCAGGCTTGTGGGTACAGTGACAGTAAACGTTTTTCGTTTGTTTGTTTGTTGTTCATTTAACGTCGGCCTATTCCCGCGACTATGGTTCAAACCGTTCAAACCGCGCGCTCTCACTCACACACACACACACACACACACACACACACACACACACACACACACACACACACACACACACACACACACACACACACACACACACACACACACACACACACACACACACACACACACACACACACACACACACACACACACACACACACACACACACACACACACACACACACACACACACACACACACACACACACACACACACACACACACACACACACACACACACACACACACACACACACACACACACACACACACACACACACGTAAACTTTTTCCTTTCCATGTTGTAGCCTTGAGAATGGAATAAACTTTTCCGAAAGCTCGGGTTTTAATAAAGAGTTTTATTTTGCAACTGACGGCTTTCCCACAATTTTTAAGTATATATATATATATATATATATATATATATATATATATATATATATATATATATATATATATATATATATATATATATATATATATATATATATATATGTATATATATATATATATATATATATATATATATATATATATATATATATATACAGGTGTCCCACGAGGAGTGTACCAGCGAAATAGCGAAAGTCTGCGGTTAGGGGACACTAATCCTTATCGATGTAACACCTATGTATGTTATGCGATTCTTTGTAGTTTTTGAGTTAAGACTATTCTGTTCTAACTCCAAATAGCTCACGATTTGATCACAAGTTTCAGTTCTTTTTTCCATGAAATTTGCACTTGATTTCAACTTGATAAATAAAATACCTACACTAGGGTAAACGACTTCTAGATCGTTTTAAAAACTTTATAGGCTCCTTAGCTGTCAAACTAATGCAAAACTTAGTTCCGAACTCAGTGTTTTTTCCGTAAACGGAGGTGAAAGAGTCAAAATTACTAGCGTATTTAGTTGAAATTGTATTAAATTTACATTTTAAATTTTCGACTACTGTGATAAATACCTTAACAGATACGGATAATTCTAGTAAACCAACACCAAGCTTTGAGTGTCGACGGGCTGATAATTAAGCAAATGAGAGTGATGGTACATCTGCGGGGGGCAGGTAGTGTTGATAAGAGAAAAAGTAAAAGTGATAAAAATAAGGAGTGGGTACGTATCTGTCAGTTTGACAATTCAAATTGAGGAGCTATCTGTTTTAACAAATAGGTATTTTTAGGTGTAGCAGTCACTAAGTTTACAAACACATCTTACATGCTCGCCGTTTAAAGAGAACATCTTATATTTTCCCAAACAATCTTCCTTAAACGCTATCCTCTCTGTCTCTCTCTCTCTCTCCACTGACTCCTATTTATCAAGACCAGAATATGTGCGCGGTAAATTTGTAAATTCTGATTTCTATATACTCACTAGTTTTGCGTAAGAAAACGATCAACGCAGGGATCATCTGCTAGATATAGGAGATAGAGTTGGACTTCAGCACCCCATGTTTATAACATATTGAACAAATTACGACTAAAATGCGGGCTTCTGAACCTAAACACGGAATATCTCTGGGATATTTATGCAAACACACTCCCCTTGGCCAAGCACGTTATCTGGAAACGTGCTTGGAACTTTTAGTAAATACGACCGAGGAAATTTGTGAGTTTAGAAATATAACTTGTATGCTATTGTTTACAATATTAAGGGTTTTGTCTTTATAAAGATGACTATAGAAGCTTTTTTAATTGAATAATTTATATAGATTAAGGCCTGTGTGATTCTAAGACAGAATGAACTTGATTTATGTGCAACACGATGCGCGTTTACTCGCTTCTTGAAACCTGGATATTATGTATCTTTGAAATTAGGTATGCTGGGAGGGCAGTCCTAAGTTAAGAGGCTTCTGGCTTCTGGCATGAACAGCATTCATAACCTCAAATGCGGATTTGACACTAAGGGCATCTGTTTAGTGACTAATGCCGATTCAACATCTCAAGCTAAAGTACTAACGAGATCATCCCAATATCCAATACGCTTGAAAGAGATCGTTCTAAAATAGTTTCTGGCACCATTATAATACCCCTTCTTCTTTAACAATTTTTGATTTAAAAGTTATATTAACCGACATATACAAATTTTATTAGAAGTAAAGCAAGCAAATTGCAATAAGCCAAGGATGAGTGAAGTGGTTTTGAATAAAATATTCAGGGTTTAGTGCCTACTTCAATTTTATTTCTATAAATTAAATTTGAGAGTATCATGCATTTAAATGTGTGTGTGTTAACTTTTTAATCTGTGGGTATTTTAAGTGAAAGATAAAGTTTAAGTATAGCTTAACCTACCTTCAAAGTAGAATCTAATATCTGTTAAGTTTTCATCATAATGCCTCGGTGGTGCAGAGGTAAGAACGTGTGCCTCTGAACCAAAGCGTACAGGGTTCGATCACAGGACACTGCTTTTACTTTTTCAGTACATACTGCATGTAAAATTAACATCAACCGAGGCTGTGACATTGTATTTGAGCAAGCTGAATGTCTGCACGTTACGCCCTTCGGAGAGGGCGAAGGCCGTCGGTCCCGTGTCCATCCGATATTGGGCACGTTAAAGATCCCTACCCTCCTTACAGAAAGGTTCGGCAACATTTCCAGGATAGTGAGATGAAATAGGCCTACGTTAAAGAACAAAAAAACCAAGGTTCTCATCATAAATTTGTATGGAAAAATTAAATTATCCCTCACTGGACAGAAATAATAATTAAAACTCCAGCTATTTCGAAAATACCGGTCTCTCGGCATATGAGGATTGTCATCAGACCAATAATGACCATTACGAGGATTTAGCATGCCATTTTCCAAAAATTGTGCCACATCGCACCATTTAATTTTTCGTGTAAAATTTTTCTTGGATTTTTAAAAGAAACCACTCGCAAAACACACTAGCAGTTGAAGTAGGTCAGAAGGCTGGTTTTTATTTATACTTCTTAAGACTGCTGTGAATGATTCTGGCCGACAGACGTAAATATGCTTGGCATTTTCTAAATGATGTATGTGAATATGCATTGAAAAATGTTAAAACGTTTATTTCGTTTGCTTCGTTGTTTATAAGTTGCTTACTTTTGTTCAGCTTCTGTTTAACAATTCCATACATAGAACTGTTATTTAATAATATTTTATTCATGTCAATGCTTGGTCTACTACATTTTTGTGGTGATTTGGGTTCTCCAAGTGTACTTATCAGTGCTCAAGAGAGGTTCCAATCTTTACTCAGTGGACTTGGTCTGTGTTTATTTGGATATATTTCTGCGAACACACGACATGTTCTGCTAAGAATCCGATTACACCCCTTAAATTTTCATTAAATTCAAAAAGGCCTAATTCGTAACACTGGAGATCGCCATTATTTAAAGAACACTTAGTTTTTGAGGAGAGGACATAAAAACTTTAAAATAACGTTTTTAAACCAAATTATAGAGCCTCGGTGGTTCAGGGGCAAGGACGTGTGCATCTGAACCGAAAGTTGGGTTCGATCCCAGGGTTTTCCTTTCACTTTTTCAGTACAAACTGTAACATTAACATCAACCGAGGTTCTGGCATTGTACTTGAGCAAGTTGACTGTCTGCACGTTCCGCTCTTCGGAGGGGGCATAAAGCCGTCGGCCCCGTGTCCATGCGATGTTGGGCACGTTAAAGATCCCTACCTTCCTTACAGAAAGATAGGGGTTCGGTAAAATTTCCAGGATAGTGTGGTGAAACTGCTCCCTGGCGTCGGTGATTGGTCATAGTCGCGGAAATAGGCCGACGTTAAAGAAACAAAAACACAAACACACACACGAATCAAAGTATGACATTAAATGACATTTGGAGTTCTTTCCACAGCCTACTTGCCGCTAAGTGTCGAATGATATTCGTCTCTGTAATAATATTTAAATATATCAAAATCGAGAGATTTACGTGTAAATTAATACCAGTCTAAAAAGAAATAAAAGGTCGTATAGCCTTATAAAATACAGGTGTCCTATTTAAAATAAGTGGACTTTGAATTTTACATATTTGGTCAGTTTCTTTTGGGCACTCTGTGTAAGTTTACACTCTAGTATTGTCCGTCTAGATATGTACACTCTAGATTGCAAGCTGAGAAATACATAGCCGATTAAGTTAAAGTTTTTTTTAATTTTTGAAATAGTGAAGATATCTCGAAAATGAACTTATACATTTGACATAGAATATAAAAATTGAAATAAAAATGGTAAATTGCATTTAAAATAAGCAAGTTGATGCCAACTTTTAGTAGGTATCTTATTAATAATAAAATATTCACCTGTAACAGTAGATAAATTCCAGTTTATACAATGTTTACCCAAGGATATAATTTGATAACGAATGTATATAGAAGCTAAACATTTGTTTGCTTTCTAGTCAAAGGCCACGAAGTTTTCAATCCACCCTGTTATCTTTGTGTTAGTTAACTTACATACAGTGACTCGTCATAGAATGGAACAAATTCTGTAAAATCTTAAGGGGACAAACAAGAAAATCGCGAGACATGTCAAGCATAAGATTTAAATGTACACATTTTGACAAAAAAAAAGTTTGACGTCATCGGTCTCGCAGATATAATGTCATCGTCAATGTTTTTAAATGTTAAGCCCTATTTTGGACGGTTCTATTGCAAAGAGCGCCTTTTTCTGAATACAGTTCACCAAATTTCACGATATGTTACATTTGGATATTTTTGCGCAAATTGATATTTTTTACTTTAAGACATGCACATATGTTACTCTTTGTTACGCTCCTGCCAAAGCTTCTCCTAATTAATGTACGATTTTTTCTACGGAATTTCAATTAATGCTAATTTGGCTTGTCCGCGCTTTATTACAGTTTAAAATAACGTCAACCTTATGACAGTTTGTAATAAGCTTAAACAAGATAAGTCAGATTAAAAATGGATTTTTAAGTGAGACACCGCGAATTGAAATTTTGAGGATAATAGGCTATAGAGACAAGACCCGAACACAAACGGAAGTTTCCGAGTTATTCAATAATACGTTTTCGGACAGACATATTGCACGATCAACAATTATTAGTAAAATCGTGAAAACATTTATAGATTAGATGTTTTACTTAATTTGCAAGAGACAAATCAGTTAGACAAGCAAGAAAAGAATCAATAAGTTAGTCTTCTCTTCATAAATGTTCAAAGAAGAGTAAATGGCATCCTTACAAGCTACATTTAGTTAAGGAACTTAATGCAGATGATTTCCATCGCCGCTTAGATTTTGGCAATATTATGCTGGACACTTGTAATGCCAACCCCCAAATTTCTAACAAACTATTTTTTTTTTCTAATGAGGCCACATTTTATTTAAATTAATCAGTAAACCAGCAAAATTATCGATATCGGGCATCTGAAAATCCACATTCTAAATAGGAGAGCCATACCCAATTTCCTCCAAAAATAAATGTTTGGGCGGGAATTGTGGGTACCTCAAATGTTGGTCAATTTTTATTGATGGTACACATAGTACTAATAATTATTTATATCTGCTTTGCCAACACATAATTCCTAAGCCAAATATGCTTTACCCAAATGGAGCAAACCTTAATATTCGCGCTGATTCATTTTGGTTTCAACAGGATGTAGCGCCTCCACACTACTCGCGAACAGTACGTAAATACTCAGACACACGTTTCCCGAATAGGTGGACCGGTAGAAGAGGATATATTGAATGGCCGGCTAGATCTCCGGACCCAACTTCCCTACATTTTTTGTGGGGTTACATAGAATCTAAAGTTTATTTTGATCAGCTGAGAAATATCGTAGAATTACAAAATAGGATAACCATTGAGAAAAAGGCAAAGCCCGTCACAAACGATAAAACAAGTTATCCAAGAATATGAGAATCGTCTGTCTTATCGTTAAGAAGTTACTGGTCAACAATTTGTACATTTAATTGTCTTATGCGTTTTTCTTGTGTTTTTGCATTGTTTGATTCAAGTTTTTCTAAAGTTTCTAAACTTAACCTCCATTTTCTTAAAAATGTCCTCATTAACATATCGTGAAATCTGTGATCTCTGTTCCGAAATAAGACTAAGCAGAAAACAAAATTTCGAGACGCAGCAAGTGCTTTATAGTAACGAATTTTCATAAGAATTGCAATTATTATACGGCATATTAGTAAAGTTAATACTTTAAACTTACACAGACCTTGAGGATCAATTTTAGAGGTGCTAGTACCCGCACATTTGAAGAATTCTTTCCAAAGTGTTACCATCGATATCTCTTTTTTATAAAAAAATCTTGCGTTCTAACTTCTTTTGAGAAAAATGCCCGAAACTCAATTTTATATGAAGCTGAAGAATTAAATTTTGCTATATCTATAGATAGTGTAAGTCTCTTTAAAGAAATTTCTATTACAACTTTCATTAACGTTATATAAAAGGGTTCTAGAAGGAAACTTAATTCATATTTAGAAAAGTAAAGTATCCGCCAAATTATAAACGTAGCAATTATTTTTCCTTATTAATTGCCAGTATGATTTCGTTTTAGTCAACCTAATCAAACCGGTTTTTTCAATATCAACAATAACAAAATTATAATTTCAGACTACATACAGACTTGGAGACTACTTCTCTGGCTTCACTGTTGGTTTTTGCAGAAGTAGTCTCCAAGTCTGTATGTAGTATGGACAAGTTTCACCAAGTAAGGGCAACAACAATCAATGAATATAATTTCAGACTCAAAGGTAACAAACTTATTCAGGCGTTTTAAACTAAAATGAGATCTTGTTCAAAACGTATGAAATCTGTGCACCATTGTTTCTCCAAATGTCAAAATAAAACATAACAAATACATTCATCAAGCTGGATTCGATCGTGTAACCTTCTGCTGAGGCGGCAACGACGCTGTCCCCGGCGCCAACTACGTATACTTCAACCAACGTTTTATTTGTGTGATACCTTAGATCGGATTCATGCCCGGGATATTATATTCAAACTATACGTAATTAATTACAGAATTAGTAGAATTACCATTCAAACACTCTCCACGACTGTTTCGGTATATGACGTCTTATGTTTAAGTTTAAAGATAGAAGAAACGATTTTAGAATCATTTTTATGGAGACTTGGCTTGATTTTGTTTACATTTCTAGTATATTATACGACAGCATAACACATCTATGCTGCGCACAAACTGTATTTGAGGCTGTTCATAAAGCTACAAATATAGTGTATTTTAATAATTGATTGAATTTATTTATTTATTTATATGCATTTAAATTATACAGTGCATCTTACATAGAAGTTACAAACTTGTGGCTATAATTGATGCGATTTGGTTAAAACATTAAACTGAAACATATAAAAATCCTATTGACACTGACATTTCTTGCTATAAAATTTCGGTATTTCAAATTTACAATTTATTCAACCAATCTTCAGTTATTAGCACCTTCAATATTTCCTCTACATCCTTTGAACTTCCTAACCATTTTACACTCCAAAATAGTTTTCTTTTAACTTTAGTTTAATAATATTTTCAAACATTTTAGGACCTAAAATTGCAAGTTGTCACTGTGACATTATATACTAATATAATTCCCCAGTTAAATAACAGTTACTTGTCAAATTTTGAATTTCCTGTCGTCTGTTATTTTCCATAATTGCGGCCGAGATTTCACGATTGTTGGTTCGGGTATTATGTTTTATGCCTGGTATATATTTAGTTTAGTTACCGTTGATGTATGGTTTATACCTGTTGCATGAATCAATGTACGCGTGACAGTTAACTACTCTGTCTGTCAGGCATTGGACTTTAACCACTAAGTCGTTTCAACGCATGTCTTTGGGATTTTATTTTCAATTTGAAAAAACCTCTAAATATTGTGTACCAAATTACTGAAAATTCACAACATAGGTTTATTTGCACTATTTCTAGCCACATGTAAAGTTTCATTCCAGTTATACTGATACTTAGCGTTTTCAAAAAGTTTGCCTCCATTTTCCACCCGAAAAACTTGAGTATAAAGGCTGATTAACGAACTGGACCTCGGTTTTCGCCCAAACAAGATTTTTGCCAAGTTTGATTGAAATCAGTTTAGTATTTTTTGAGTTATTGCTCAGATACATATATATATATATATATATATATATATATATATATATATATATATATATATATATATATATATATATATATATATATATATATATACTTTGTTATTTACGTAGATGTGAATTTTTTTAGAAAGAAAACACAAAATTTTCCGGGAAAACCTGGTCTGATTTTCCTGGCTAACGAACTCATCCAAGCCACTTGCAAAAGGAAGGTACTCATCAAATTTGATCAAGATCGGTCTATTAGTTTTTGAGTTATCCTATATATATATATATATATATATATATATATATATATATATATATATATATATATATATATATATATATATATATATATATATATAAATTTCGGACCTTGGTTTTATGTTCTAGGGACTCAAATTCGCGCTCATCTGAAGAAATTTTTTCGAAAGCTTTTCATCGTGCCACTCTATTGGCGAATTTTTCCTAATGAAAATTCGCGAAAAGCCGCTCTTTTCAATATAACTGTCAAAAGTAGGGCTTACCATTTAAAAAAAAATTGACACTGATGTGATATCTCCGAAACCGATGGCGTAAGAATAATTTTTTTGCATCAAAATGTGCACATCTAAATCTTATGTTTGAGATGTTCTCTTCTCTTAATACCAGGAAAGCCTCTGGGCTTGACGAGATCCCAGCAATTGTTCTCAGAAAATGCGCACCAGAACTTGCTCCTGTCCTGACTCGTCTGTTTCAGACATCTTACAATAGAGGCATACTCCCTAGTAACTGGAAAACTGCTCGAGTACAACCCGTCCCCAAGAAAGGATCCAAAGCGTTTCCTAGCAACTACAGGCCTATTTCTCTCCTTTCAGTCGTTTCTAAAATGATGTAAAAGTATATAAACACCGAAATACTAAAATTTCTTGAAAAACGCAGTCTAATTCACGACAGGCAGTATGGATTCCGTCGGCGCAGATCGACTGCCGACCTCCTTTGTCACCCATTCTGGAACCAAGTATATGGAACTACACAGTGAATCCCAGATTGTCGCTCTAGACATATCCAAAGCATTCGACCAGGTCTGACACGCAGCGCTGCTTAATAAATGGCCTACCACCAAAACTCTGTACTTGAGCAGCAAATGTCCTCTCCAACCGGATCATTTCTGTTGTCGTGGATGGCCATTCCTCTAAACTGGATCCAATTAATGCAGGAGTTCCTTAAGGTTCAGCTTTAGCCCCTACTTTGTTTCTTCTCCACATCAATGACTTCCTCTCTAGCACATCTAACCCAGTTTACAGTTACGCGGACGACATCACCCTCCATTAAAATATACAATATTCTAAGCCTGTCTCTTTAGCCCAATTAGATGAGGATCACAGACTCGTGGAGGGTTCTGTCTCCGTGGATCTCCAAAAAATATTAGACTGGGGAAGTAGAAATCTTGTACAATTCAACCCCACCAAATCTCAGTCTTGCTTTATTTCTCATAAGAGATACACCAGCCCTAGACCCATCACAATGAGCAACCAAGTTATTCCAAATAATGAGTCCTTTTCACTTGTTGGCATTTCTGTGGATCGAAATCTCAATTGGCACCAACATGTCACATCAATTGCAGAAGCGACTGCTAAGAAATTAGGTTTACTCTTCCGGGCCAGCAAATACTTTTCACCATCTAATCTCTATACCTTATATACTTCACAAATAATGCCAAGCCTCGAATACTGCTCCCACATCTGGGGTGCAGCTGCCGCTTCTACACTCGCTATCCTGGACTCCATTCAAAAGAGAGCTATACGTCTCATCGGTGACCCTACCCTCACTCACGCTTTTACTTTCCAGGTCACCAGACATAGAACATCTTGTTATGCCCGCTCTTCTGTTCCGAGGACTTCCAAGTTGTGGAATTCCTTGCCGGCACATGTTTTTCCTTCTCCTCCGAGCCTCCAAACCTTCAAGTCCAGAATTAACAATATGCTTCTTTCCTTCTTGTCGACACGCACGGTACGATAATATTTAGGTTGTAAGCCCTCGTGGTGTGTTGTTGAAAGATAAAAAAAAGCATTTTTGTCCTCTAAATATTTTACGGAATTAGTTCCATTCTATGCGGACTCACTGTATATCGCTAATGTAAAGCCATGTTGTTTTCCAGTGTTATAATGTTAATTATCTATAAATTTCTAAATCCGGAAACCCAAAACATATTTCTTTTATTCAGACATACCCGTTCGGCTTTGCCAAACAAATATAATAAAGCCGCTAAATCGTACATAACGGAAAGCAAAATTTTAGGGAGGAAATAGAACAGATTCACAATGTATAAACCATATTACTGTTGCCGGATGTAAAAGATACGGCCCAGTGGCATCTCGTTGGATGTGCTGCGTTATGTTGTGTGATATTATACTACTATAATCAGTCTTGATGTTTTTTTGTAACGTATTCTACATTATAATTGAAATTGATTTATTGACTGATAACGGTCAGAGTCTGTGTATTGTTAAATTGATTTCTGCATTTAATATCATTGTATTGTTTTAACTATAACACGCCTGTGTTACTATAGTATCTAATTGTTTGTAAATAATGTAATTTAATTGATTGGCAGACAAAAGCGTATATATCACTGAATAATTAAAGATTCATAAGCCTGTCAGAAACAGCAATAGAACAATATGCGTTATACAAAGGTGGTTTGTCATAATTTGATCATCTATTCTGTATTATTCAGCAACAGTTTCACGTTTACCGGCGTGTATGATAGCGCATCGAGGATTGGTAATAAATTAAAAAACTCTGGACGCAGCAAGTGCGTTATAGTAGTGAATTTTCATAAAAATGTTTTTAATAGCAAATATGTTTTTTTAAGAAAGCAGGCACCAAATTTGGTTACCAGTATAATCTATATATTAGAAACAATGTGCCATGTTTCATCAAAATAACTTTATTGTTTGAAAATGTACAAAAATTTCCGAAAGTAAACTTAAATTGTTCCCGAAAAAACTGGTTTTCTGGTCAACCTTATAGGTCAATAGCAAATTGATTCAAAATTTGAAGCATTTAATGAAAATTCGCTACCATAACGCACTTTCTGCGTCCCAAATTTCTTTTCTTAAAAAGATATATTATATTTCGATGGAAAATACAAAAATGCAATAACATAGGGCGTGTTCGATTAAAAAAATTCACTAAAAAAAAAGAAAATTTGAATCACCAACGACTTATGGGCCATCCTGTAATTGTGGAAATATTTTTTAAGATGTAGCTTAAGACACCCTACAATTAATGTATACAACTTTTTTTCGTAACTTGCATAATAACGGATATATTGCTCTTTAATGATTTTTTACGAAAATTCGACAAAAATGATATACCATTAAACGATAAACTCTATAGCCAACACTACTGCTAAAGCATCAGAAAAAGGGTCTATTTGAAATGAATTTTCTGGGAATATTTTAGTAAAATGAAGGACAATGACGATTGAAACTAAGAGCTCAGGCTTTGTAAAACATTATTCTTGAGACATTCCATAGATCATATTAATTTCAGGTTCATTGCCTAAATATTAACAATTTTGACGTTTAAAATCGCGACTTTGACGTTTTGAGGAAAACCCTAATTTATTTTACTTTAAATGCCTGTAACCTATAGCGCTAAATTTGGGTAGGTAGCTTACCTATAATGATATAAACCAAATTTCGTTGCCCTTACTTTGTTAATTCCGGATATTTTTTTTTTCGAAAGAAAACACAAAAATTTCCGGGAAAATCTCGGCGGATTTTCCTGGCTAACGAACATATCCAAGCCACTCGCAAAAGGAAGGTACTCACCTAATTTTATCAAAATCGGTCCATTATTTTTTTAGTTATAGGTGTGACACATAAACATATATATATATATATATATATATATATATATATATATATATATATATATATATAATATATATATATATATATATATATATATATATATATATATATATATATATATAAACATATAAAGTCTGAAACCGACCTCGGATTTGGGTTCCAGGGGTCCTAAATAGCGCTCATTTGAAGAAATTTTTTCAAAATTCAAAAGTCGAGATCTCCTCATTAGTGAATTTTTTTAAAGAAAATTCACTAAAAGTACATAAAAATATAGTGACTTCCCAAAAAAAATCCTAATCCTCAGCAAGGGTCGACCAATTGCAATGAACCTATATACAGTCTGATTCACCTAACCTGTTCGTTAGAAAATTTTTGATTTCCCGAAATCGTATAATTATGAAATTTGACAGCAGACCAGAATCGACTGCTGCAAGTCTAAATGTAATATTTACAAAATGGCGGCACTTCCGTAAATGCCGGAAATCGGCGCCATCTTTGTTTTTTTTTAATAGGAATACCCCATTTTGACTCCATGCCTGGACTCCACATTAAATTCTGAGTTTAGAGCGTTACAATTGTCAACATGTATCTTTCATAGTTTTTGACATATGTCACATTTTTCGCACAAAATGTTAAGTTCCAGGGGTCCATTAAGAGATTTGTAACTCCTGAACCATTGAAAGTTAATGGGTTTTTTTTTATTCGGCTCACAAAGGTTTGGCCAATATTTTGCATCATTACCAATACATTTGTTATGTTTCATGCGCTTACTGCAATTTTTCAAAGTTGACAATAAAAAATGTCAACAACTTCATTTTACAAATGGCACCTCCAATTTATGATGGCAGAAGTCAATGTGAATTGAATTTAAGAGCAACTTTTATTAACATTATGCGTGCCTATCTGCAGTCGTTTATTAGATATTGGCATGTTTTAGAGAAATATTATTTTTTGGAGACAAGCGTTTTAGTTAAATTTTTATTCCACAACCTTATTACAATAATAAACAGTTACAACAAAATAACAACAAACGGGCAGATTAACAAAACAATAGTTTCAATATAAATGCTCAATGTGTGTACCGTTTTCATTGAGACAGTGTACGCTTCCGAACAGACTGCGTTACTCTCCGAATTTTGAAAGGATCCAAATGATCGAAAGCTCCACCTATACTTATTCTTAAGTCTTCGTAATTGAAAACTAGATTTGCGTACACTAATTCTTTGGCCCGACCCCATAAATAAAAATCTAAAGGTGTAAGATCCGGAGATCGGGCGGGCCAATGTGCTGGACCCCTATTTACCCACCAACGATCTTCAAAGAGTACCGTTAATTTGGCATCTACGGATCCAGCTGAATGTTCTAGAGCCTCATCCATTTGATACCATCGATTGAAAGATAGATTGAGCGGCATATTATCCAGATAATTTTCCATAACATCTCTTAAAATTCTCAAATAACCGCGCCATTCAAATGTTTATCGTACATGAAATATTGTACCTGACTGTCCAGTAACAGGCAGAAAACATCTATACGAAATTCAATTTGATCTTTGACTTTCATTACAATATGAGCATTTTCGTCAGCCCAAAAATGCTGATTTTTTCGATTAATTATCCAAAAATTTTGCCGTGTCTGTCCAGATGACGTTTTGTCACAAAATTACGATCTTCATGAATTTTTACCAAAGATTCTTCGCAAAAGTTGATCCTGCGTACGTAGTCTCCGATATGTAGTTTTTGTAGCCTTATATATTTATAGGGATGTAACTGCAAAGAATCCTTTGCAACGAGGAATAATAAATTCCCGAATCGGCAGATGCTTTTCTGATTTAAGCATGTGGATATGCTCCAAAATATCCCAAGGCGTTAATTTCAACCTCTTCATTTCTTGTTATAAATTTAGTTTTCGTAACAGGCTTAGCTACCTCCCCGTGATCAAGAAAATTATTGTTAAGTTTTAGAAATTTTCCTTTCGTAATTTGCGGTAGATGTGGATATTTGATGTTGAACGCGCGGCATGTTCTGTCAACTATTCTGTTATTTTGCCCATAAATTACAAACATCATTCGGATAATGCTCCCAGATAAAAAAAGTGCACTAGTTAATTGAAACACTAAGATAATGACAGGACAGTGACTAGATTTGACATTTGCTATTTTATCCAAAGCATACCAACCTTGAGCAGAAAATAATAAAATTTATTAAAAAAATGACAATAACTCAAAAACGGCTAAAGATAAGCATGTACAATGCTAATAAAAGTGGCACTGAAGTTTAATTCTACATTGATTTCTGGCGTCAAAATGGCAGATTTCACTTGAAAAAATGAAGTTTTTGCCATTTTTTGATTGTCAACTTTGAAAAATCGCAGTAGGCGCATGAAACACAACAAAAGTATCGGTAATGATGTAAAATATTGACCAAACCTTTGTGATCCGAATTAAAAAAAAAAACAATTATTTATTTTCAATGGTTCAGGGGTTATGCATTTCTTAATTGACCCCTGCAACATCAATTTTGTGTGAAAAATGTGACATATGTCAAAAACTTTGACAGATGAGTGTTGACAACTGGGATGTTCTGAACTCAGAATTTAATGTAGAATCCAGACATGGAATCAAAATGGGGTATTCCCATTTTAAAAAAACAAAGATGGCGCCGATTTCGGGTATTTCCGAAAGTGCCGCCATTTTGTAAATATTTCACTTAGACTTGCAGCAGTCGATTCTGACCTGCTGTCAAATTTCATAATAATACGATTTCGGGAAATCAAAAATTTTTTAACGAACGGGCTAGGTCTTGCCTCTTAAAATTTGTCTACTTGCTTACCTAACACCCTATACATCACCATACCAATATACATATGTTTACAACTCCATTTTGATACATAAAAAATAAGTGCTATATGTAAACCAGAAGGGAAACCTATTTTCTGGTGTGCGTAGAGAAATAAACTGATGAATTTTATGAGAGATTTCCCAAGAGAATCAGCAGTGTCATTCGACAAAGGCCTGCTGTGTCCAATTCCTCAAGGAAGCTACTTTGGACCAATAGTTTAATAAAGAACATTCGATGGTTGATAAAAATGTATGGAAAGTTTCCCGGCTTTATGTTGCAGGTTTGTTTCCTTGAAATCCTTTGAACTATAATGTGTACGAGGGCTAATCCGCATGCTCTGTTCCCAACCTTGTACTGTCTCAATATTTTATTCCAAGATCTATTTACACGATACAAAGTACCCTTAAATTTTTGTGAGCACCCAGTCTAGTATGTACATAAGAAAAGGGGATTAGAGAATCTGCGATATCTCTATAATTAAAATAAATGCCTACGATAATTTATGGATGCCAGTTATTTCTCTGTTTGTCTTTAGTTGTAAGAAGAGCACAAATAACAAAGCTTTCTTATTTATGTTAGTATTTATTGTTTGAACGCTTCTTAGAGAGGTAATGATTTGAATGAAGGAGAGAGAAGAAATCTTTTTTTCATCCACTGATAACGCAAACTTTGTTAATGAAACAATCAGGTCTTTAAAGAGGTGTGTTGTGGTGATTGGAGTTCACCAAGTGTACTAATTAAACGTACGTTTTCATTTTTGAAGGCAAATAGCTTTTGTTATGTAAGGTGCCAATTATTTTCATCACTATTCAAGTAGTAACGAAGTCTATAGAAAACAGCAAAAAATGTGGTTGTTATTTAAAGAAACTTATAACGACGTTACTATTCAGAAATTGATGACGTCATAAATGTAATTTTTACGTCATAAGTTGGCAATTAATTGAAAAGAGAAAATTGACGTGTCGGAGCCTTTTTCTTGAAAAAATTAAATAACGCATTTATGAATTATATTCCAAAGCTTATCATCACACTGTGTATATAATATATGTTTATGGGTACGTGCAAGCGGCACCAGTAGTGACCTTACCCATAGTTTTTGTATTGTTGTCTTGACATACAGGGTTGGTTCCTATGTAATACTTAGTCTTATCATTCTTTTGTTTTTTTTATAGTTGCTTTTCGCCTGCCATTCCTAACACGTCATTTTCCATGAATCTAAAACGTAGTTTATTATACGGCATCATTATTTTCTGTTGGAACTATTTTGTAATCATTAATTAGTTTAGTTTCTTTTCAAATTAGAAATTGCTGAGAAAAGGAAATATAGCTGTAGTTTTAAAATCCATGATATTTGGTATCTTAAAGTGATATTAAAAGTTTAGAAAATTATAGTGAATAAAAGATTATAATTTATTTCTAATTTACTATTTCGATCATCTTATTACGCTTCTGGTTTGCTATACAAACATCTGCAGGCACTAAACTATTGATGAATATATCACACACGCAAAACTTTGGAATTGATTTTGAAAAACAAAAAGCTTCTGAAACATGTATAAAACAAACTCCGACTTTCCAACATATTTTCGGCACACTTCTCACAAATATACAATGGAACTTCATAATAATAGAGACGGAGAAGTGTGAAATCTCGAGCTAGAGTCACGTTCAGGCAGTCAAAATACGTGAAGCACAACGACAATTTGTGTTAGATATGACACGGCACGGCAGAACACGGCGTGACACACTTACTCGGATTAGTAGATGATAAGTTGATGAAGCCAGGAGTGCAGGATTCCATGTTATGTCACGGCATCTTGCCTCTGTCATTTTACTTTTGTTCCGATTCACTCTTTATTTACGACTCGTGCTGTTTGCCATTATAATTAGTAACGTGCAAAATTATTTGTCTACACGTGCACATTACTCACAATACATTCAAAAATTAGAGCGCATTGTACTTGTATTTGTTACTATGTGAAAACTGGAACCTGTGATGAGCACTGATAAGTACACTTGGAGGACCCAAATCACCACAAAACATATTTTTTAAAGACCTTACGATCGTTTCACTAACCACGTTAGCATCATCAGAGGATGAAAAATTCTAAACTAAATTAACAGGTACAACTGTATTTCTATCATACCTAGATAGACGAACTAAGCCGAAGGTAAAAGTTGTAGTCGGAGACCCGTCGGTTGTTTATTGTGTCAATATTGCACGAACGAGGTCGACGAACTACTTTAATCTTCTAGTTGACAAATTTATAAGCTGTTATCTAATTTAAAGCATATAAGGCTTAAAATAAAAGGTGCCGCGATATTTAAGGAAGCTTATGTTCTTTTTTTATCTATAAATTCACTATGTGAATATTGGAGCCCGTGATGAGCGCCGACAAGCACATCTGCCGAACAAACTAATAACTGCCGCACATCTTTTTTAAAGCAAAATCGACTCTTTCGCACACAATGTTAACTTTAACAGAGGATAAATATTCCAACTAAAATTCTACATAAAAACAAGTATTTCTATTTAATTCTTAGATACAAAGAAAACGAAAGGGGATTTTGAATATAATTAATTACTGATATGAATAAAAGGGTCATATTTTCAAATTTAGTTTCCAGCCTATATATATATATATATATATATATATATATATATATATATATATATATATATATATATATATATATATATATATATATATATATATATATATATATATATATATATATATATATATATATATATATATATATATATATATATATATATATATATATATATATATATATATATATATATATATATATATATATAGTGATTAACGGAACTCTTTAGTTAAAAGTTTTCGTACTTCTAGCTAAAAATTTGGATCTAGGCATCTAGGAATTACGTCTGGAGGCCTACTCAAATGAAATAGTCTTCTAAAAATGGCTGCTATTCCGGTTATACCGGAAGTTGCCATTACCCAAGCAACATTTAAAGTCAAATTGACGTAAAATCGCCCTAGCAATAGGTCGGTGACGAAATCACCACAGGTCACTTTCAAGTAAAATTTTAGTGTATTTTACCTGTGTGCGGAATAAACTGAAAGTAATAGGGAGGTCGATATGAGGTTCAGCAAGACATTTCGACCAACGCGTTTTAGTTATATTTAGCGTACTTTCATTCCACATTGGACCAATGGACGTAATTCATTGGTAAACACGGGCAACGTTTTACTTGAATCCGACATCTAAACGCCAGTGCCGTGACATTCTTAACAACGAACTGCGCATGTGACATTATTTAGTAGGATCTGTGGTTATGTATATATTAACAAACAGTAGATATTAGCAGGTAGGTATGTCCATCTGGTAATTCTTTACTTGAGCCCGTCCAAACGGCTAAGTCCTCGCGCACTAGAATTTCGTGACTAGAACTCACGCGCTGTTGCCACATCCTTCTCATAGTAGAAACAATTTAAAATATCGAAGAATTCATGAAAAAAATATGCACGCATCAAGTACGTTATTTACGTTACCTATATTGACGCGTAGCAAGTGCGTTACGGTAATAAATGAGAATACAATTAATCAATGTGCGTTATGGTAGGGAGTAGGATATAATGTAGCAAGTTACACGGAAAATTTTAAAATATACCTATATTGACGCAGCAAGTGCGTTACAGTAATGAATGCGAATACAATTAAGACATGTGTGTTATGGTAGGGAGTCTGGTATAATTTAGCAAGTGAAACGTAAAATTAAAAAATATACGTATATTGACTCAGCAAGTGCGTTACGGTAATGAATACGAATATAATTAAGACATGTGTGTTATGGTAGGTAGTCTGATATGATTTAGCAAGTAAAACGGAAAATTAAAAAATATACCTATATTGACGCAGCAAGTGCGTTATGGTAATGAATACGAATACGAATTCATTAATACATGTGCATTATGGTAGGGAGTATGACATAATGCAGCAAGTAAAAGGGAACATTTTAAAATATACCTGTATTGACGCAGCAAGTGCGTTACGGTAATAAATGAGAATACAATTAAGACATGTGTGTTATGGTAGGGAGTCTGGCATAATTTAGCAAGTGAAACGGAAAATTAAAAAATATACGTATATTGACGCAGCAAGTGCGTTACTGTTATGGTTGAGAGTATGGTATAATTTTTAAAGTAAAAGTCAGGACGCAGCAACTGCGTTATGGTGGTTACCATAGCTTTTCTAATTTTTGAGAAAAAATTTTTCCAAAAGAAAACCCATAATTCTCCCGAAAAACCTTGTTCGATTTTCCTGGCTTACGAACGTATCCAAGCGATTTACAAAAGGAAAATGTCATCAACATCGGAGCGTTATTTTTTGAGTTATCGGTGTGATACATACACACACACACACACACACACACACACACACACACATATATATATATATATATATATATATATATATATATATATATATATATATATATATATATATAAACATATAATAATTGAGTGACGCGGGTTATGGGTTCTCGGGGTCCTAGTTCGCGCAAATATGAGAAAATTTTTTCAAAATTCGAAAGGCGGGATATCCCCAATAGGGAAATTTTCCTAAGAAATTCACTAAAACGAGAAATATTAATATCGTTACGTCAAGAAAAGACTATCGCGTGTTTTTCTAAAAGTTTATTTTGCAGACCCTTATGTGACCCGAAACGAGTTTCCTAAATACAACGGCCTCTGCATTGCCTATAACTGTTACAGAGAATCTTTGCTGACATTTAAATGTTTCCAATATTGCTGAAAACAGCGAATAAGTTTGACCGCAGTTTGAATTTTGTTCTCATGTCTGCTATGCCGCGTCAAAGTCAACCTCGTTCCTCCTAGATTCTATTCAGAATCGAGCAGGCTGCCTTATAGGAGATCCTCTGTCTAAAACAATCTCGCTTATCTCGACCACAGGAGAAAGGTTGGGCTGTAGTCATCAACTTTTATCAAAAGGTTCGGCAGGAATCCTCGGTCTTTCGCAGATAGACACATATTCATGAAGTATTTTGTCAAATGAAATACAGAAATTAAGTTTATTGTGACGGCGAATAATATCTTTTAGAATAAAAGACAAAGGAAAGATGAGTAAGCAAATGTATTAAAGTGTCATAAAAATTAGATGATTTGGTGATATATTTACCCACTTAACATTGTATGTAGTGTATATATTAACGGTTTCTCCTATCACTTAAATAGTGACACTTTGAAAAATGCAGCAACCGGTTTTGTTTCTTGTGTCATATTAACGCGTGAGATTAATTATCACGCCTCAAGATGCCGCAAGAGGCGAAACCGATTGAAAAACATATCAGTCTCTCACCCACTAGTCCAGAAACTTGAATTTTAGCAGACATAGGTCAACATGGGAAATCCACTTAAAAAATGATACATGTTCTTACAAAACTTATCTCTTAATCTTTCTTCTTTTGCTTGATAAAAGATGCGATACTCTAAACCATAACATTAACGCACTTGCTGCGTCAATATAGGTTTATTTTAAAAAAATCCGTTTTACTTGCTACTATGTCATACTCCCTACCATAACGCACATGTATTTATTGTAATCGTGTTCATTACCGTAACGCACTTGCTGCGTCAATATAGGTATATTTTTTAATTTTCCATTTCACTTGCTAAATTATATCATAGTCCCTACCATAACGCACATGTATTAATTGTATATATATAGGTATATTTTAAAATTTTTCATTTTACTTGCTACGTTATGTCATACTCCCTACGGAAGCGCTCATGTGTTAATTGTATTCGTATTCATTACCGTAACGCACTTGCTGCGTCAATATAGGTAATTTTTTTAATTTTCCGTTTCATTTGATAAATTATATCATACTCCCTACCATAACGCACATGTATTAATTGTATTCGTATTCATTACCGTAACGCACTTGCTGTGTCAATATAGGTATATTTTTAGTGAATTTTCTTTAAAAAAATTCACTAATGAGGAGATCCCGACTTTTAAATTTTGAAAAAATTTCTTCAAATGAGCGCTAATTAGGCCCTCCAGAAAACATATCCGGGGTCAGTTTCAGTTTTTATATGTTTATATATATATATATATATATATATATATATATATATATATATATATATATATATATATATATATATATATATATATATATATATATATATATGTATCACACCGATAACTCAAAAAATAATGGGCCGATTTTGATTAAATTTGGTGAAAAAATTCCCTTTGCAAATGGCTTGGACGAGTTCGTTAGCCAGGAAAATCTGCCCAGGTTTTCCCAGAAAATTTTGTGTTTTCTTTAAAATATATATATATATATATATATATATATATATATATATATATATATATATATATATATATATATATATATATATCTGGAATTAACAAAGTAAGGGCAACCAAATTTGGCACGCAGGTTTACATCCTTATAGGTAAGTTACCTACCAAAATTTAGCTATGTAGGTCAAAAGACAAAGAAGTTATATGCATTTAAAAAAAAAATTGGGATTTTCCTCAAAACGTCAAAGTGGCGATTTAAAATGTCAAAATTGGCAACATCTAGGCAAAGAACTTGAATCTAATATGGGCTATAGAAATAAAATGTCTCAAGAAGGATGTTTTACAAACCCTAAAGTCTTAGTTTCAATCGTCATTGTCCTTCATTTTACTAAACTATTCCCAGAAAATTCATTTCAAATAGACCCTGTCTCTGATGCTTGGCAGTAGCCTTAGCTATAGAGTTTATCGTTTAATGGTATATAATTTTTGTCGAATTTTCGTAAAAAATCAATAAAGCTCAATATATCCGTTATTATATAAGATATGAAAAAATTTTGTATAATATTAATTATAGGGTGACTTGAGCTACATTTTAAAATAATATTTCTACAATCACAGGATGGCCCATAAGTCGTTGGTGATACAAATTTCCATTTTTTTTTTAATCAAACACGCCTTATGTTATTGCATTTTCCATCGAAATATAATGCACGTTTGTAAAAAAAAAGAAATTCTGGACGCAGCAAGTGCGTTATGGTAGCGAATTTTTATCAAATGTTTCATATTTGAACAGCTCAATTTGCTATTAACGTATAAGGTTGACCAAGAAACGTGTTTTTTCGGGAACACTTTAAGTTTACTTTTGGAAAATTTTGTACATTTTCACACAATAAAGTTATTTTGATGAAACAAGGCACATTGTTTTTACTATATAGGTTATACTGGTAACCAAATTTGACGCCTGCTTTCTTTAAAAAAACACACATATTTGTTATTAAAAACATTTTTATGAAAATTCACTACCATAACGCACTTACTGCGTCCAGAATTTTTTAATTTTTAGTTCACTTGCTAAATTATATCATAGTCTCTACCATAACATATCAATATAGGTATATTTTAAAATTTTCCGTTTTACTTGCTAAATTTTGTGATGTGGCAACAGCGCATAACGAAATCCTAGCGCGCTGGACTTTGCCGTTTGGGAGGGTTCAAGTAAAGGATTACCGTCCATCTTTCTTAAAAAATGACATGTTGAATGATCAAAGAAGATACTTTAAATATTTGGTTCAATGATAAAGGTAATTCGCACTGTATAAAGGAAAAAACCACTGCGGTTAGGTTTTCTTCTGTTAACATAATTACGATACACCTCTGTAAAAAGTAAAATTAGTTAAAATGAAAAACTGTTCAAAACTATTGAAATTCTGATTTTGAGGAGTGGTGATGTAAACAAGATAAAACTATCCTACCCTTGTTTATACAAGCATTATTTTATGTATTTGTCGAGTTAAAATTTAATTACACTAAATTCAACAAAAAAATTGTTTTTAGTTTTCCAATTCAATCAAGATCGATACCGCGAGCATATTAAAATAATATCTTTTTATTCCTACAATATTCCAAAAATGTTATTGAATAACAAAGGAAATATTTAAAGGGCATACCTTGTACAGAATGCTAGAAAAACAAATCCACGCGAAACGTCAACTACGCTAATGCAACATCAATACACAGAATACAATCCGCTAAAGCTCAAATAAAATATTTGCTTTTTCGTTAACAAAATATGACAATATAGCATTTTCCATTATTTTATATGTGTGTTGGTATTAAATTGCATATTTATCTGTCAGGCGGTATTGGAAATATGCGTAATATATTACTGCATTTCAATTAATTTTATGTTTGCTTTGTTCGTGTTATTTGGTTTTACAGTTAGTGTTTTTGAAACTGAATTAACTTTACTGTCAGTAACATGAATAAAGCGAGCGTGTTCCAATTTCACTTAATGTTTCGTTCAAAAAAGTTTCAAACTCAATTAATTAACTAGTTAGATAGTATATGCTCCAACTAAAACATTCACAAATTGGTTATACTTACTGGTCGAAAAGTAATGGGGTACAGAATAGCAGTAGATTCTTCGCACAAAACTATCACTACACAGAGTAGTGCAACGAAGGCGTGGACGATTGTGAATAAACGGTGAGGATTTTTAGAAAACTTTTTTATGGAAATATTAGGTAGCTACACACGCTATATTTTCAAAATATTTATATGATACAGAGTGGTCCGAAAGACTTGTGGCGAACCAAACTAACAAGTATTTAAATGGAATACCCTAAAAATACTGAGTGGTGGACGTGCCGCTACCTAGTTGCGGAACTAAGTAGTATGTTATCACGCCAGCTCCAAATAACACAAAGTGTTAAAAAAATAGAGACTGTATACAACTAACCAACAATTTAGAAAATTGTCAGCCCTGGCCCATTTCTACCCCAATATAGGGACAAAGTATGTAAGACTGTATGCATTTTCGCAACAATTAGAACCGTAGACCGGTTTCGCTCTCATTAGAACTCTTCAGTACGGCATACTAATTGTAGCAAAAATGCACCAAAAGTAATACGGCTATAGTATAGCTAGCGTTAAAATACTAAGTGAGTGGTGGACGTGCCGCCACCTAGTTGCGGAACCAAGTAGTATGTTGTCACGCCAGCTCCAAATATCACAAAGTGTTAAAAAATGGAGACTGTATACAACTAACCAACAATTTAGAAAATTGTTAGCCCTGACCCATTTCTACCCCAATATAGGGACAAAGTATGTAAGACTAGATGCATTCTCGCAACAATTAGAACCGTAGCCCGGTTTCGCTCTCATTAGAGCTCTTCAGTACAGCATACTAATTGTAGCAAAAATGCACCAAAAGTAATACGGCTATAGTATAGCCAGCCTTAAAATACTAAGTGAGTGGTGGACGTGCCGCCACCTAGTTGCGGAACCAAGTAGTATGTTGTCACGCCAGCTGCAGATAACACAAAGTGTTAAAAAAATGGAGACTGTATACAACTAACCAACAATTTAGAAAATTGTCAGCCCTGGCCCATTTCTTCCCCAATATAGGGACAAAGTATGTAAGACTAGATGCATTCTCGCAACAAACAAATGTGCTTATTTTTTTCAAACGAAACACTCTGTATATTATATTTTCATGATAAAAGCAACATTACTTGCTTACAAAAACTACGAGACATGATACTTCTCTCAGCAATAGTTTTTTCGTAAATTAGGCGTAAAAGCAAATTTTCTGTATATTTATATGATTAAAATGTAATATTAGGAGGCCATGACATTAACTTGTCAAAATTACAAATCTTTCTGTCAGTCGTTATTATTTATTGACAACTGGTTTATACGAATAATTATTCTTTGGTAAAAATACTTTTGAGTACTCAATAATAATAATTATATATATATATATATATATATATATATATATATATATATATATATATATATATATACCTGTGTGCGTATGTATGTATGTATGTATCCAACAGATAACTCAAAAAATACTTCACCAATCGAAACCAAATTTGGAAATTCACTCCATTTTAGTTGTTAGTAGCTTGGATGAGTTCGTTAGACAGTTTTGACACTAAAATAGTTTTAGAAAAAAATGCAAAAGACTGCTTGAAAACGCAATCTCTTCTTAATTGCCAGAAATAATAAGCTAAAACTTGACAAGAAGGTACACAATGTAAAAATGGTCCTACCTATCAAATTTAAGCTCAATTGGTTTATCAGATCTTGAGTTATAAGTTAAGAAAAAATCAGTAATGTACGATATAATCTGAAATTATCTCTAAATGGATGCCTATAATGTTAGACAAGGTCAGATGGATAATTCAGGGTTCTGCTGCCATTGCAAACAAAGTCTCCAAATTAAGTTTTAAACGGGCAGGGTAGAAAAATATGCCACAATAAACAATCGGCGGTGTTGCCATTTACGACAACTCTCATCTAAATCGGTAGATGTAAGGAAAATGTAAATAAATAGAAAATTTAATGAAAGTGATTCAATTTGTTTAAAAGCAATCTGGAACTACGTTTTATTATGTATAAATATTAAACTTCCTATTTTCACGGTAGTTAAAAGCCATCTACATCTCTCTAGTTTAATCTGGCAACACCACTATTTTACATTTGTTAACTGACAGGAGTCATTGGAGAAACGTGTACGTTCTGCGCATAACCTCGAAATCGATTTCGCTAAAACCTTAGAATCTCAGAATATAAAACAACTACCTGTGTTCTAAGATTAATACAAATAGTAAGTAAGTAATAACCCAACTTTTAATTTTAACAACTTTAACAAATGCCTTTGGCCGTCGACGGTGACTGTAGTATATTATGATTCTAACATACAATCAAACAAATAAAAAAGTGGGTGTGTACATCTGATTCAGGTTCTTAATCAATGCATGCAGGTACTGTATTACCAAAGTGAAACAAAAATTATTTCAAGAAGAAATATACCTACCTAATATAAGTATAATACCTAGGGTACTTAGGTACTTATGGTTTTCTTTACTCTTGGCTTTTACTCTTAGTGGAACATTTGAAGTAAATGAAACTACATAATATCATAAAGCAGTTTCAATTACATATATAATCAGATGTACAATGTAAATTGTAGAAATTTAAATTTCAAAATTTTGTATTGTTGGAACCATGTGCCAAAATTTAGGTATGCAAGTTTAAAGAGAAAAAGTTATGGGCATTTTAAGAAAAAAAATTCGGGTTTTCCTCAAAACGTCAAAGTCGCGATTGAAACGTCAAAATTGGAAACATCTAGGCAACGAACCTAAAGCAAATAGGAATATGTACAGAATATGGCGCAAGAAGAGTGTTTTGCAAACCCTTAAGTTTCAGCTTCAACCGTCATTGTCCTTCATTTTACTGAAATATTTCCAGAAAATTCATTTCAAATTGACCCTTTCTCTTATCCTTTGGCGGTAGTTTTAGCTGTAGAGTTTATCGTTTACTGGTACATAATTTTTGGCGAATTTTCGTAAAAAAAAAACAATAGTACACAATATATCCATTATTATACAAGATACGAAAAAAATGTATACTTTAATTATAGGTGTCCTGAGCTACATCTTAAAAACATATTTCTACAATCACAGAGTGGCCCAGAAGTCGTTGGTGATACAAATTTTCTTATTTTTTTTAATCGAACACGCCTGATGTTATTGCATTTTTGCATTTTTCATTAAAATATAATGCACGTTTCTAAGAAAAGAAATTCTGGACGCAGCAAGTGCGTTATGGTAGCGAATTTCCACCAAACGCTTCAAATTTGAATAGCTCAATTTGCTATTAACCTATAAGGTTTGTTGGCCAAGAAACCAGGTTTTTCTGGAACATTTAAAGTTTACTTGTTTCGGAATTTTTTGTACATTTTCAAACAATAAAGTTATTTTGATGAAACATGGCACATTGTTCCTACTATATAGGTTATACTGGGAGCCAAATTTGATGCCTGCTTTCTTTAAAAAAAAACACATATTTGCTGTTAACAACATTTTTACTAAACTTCACTACCATAACGCAGTTGCTGCGTCCAGACTTTTTTTAGATGGATTCCTATATAATTTCCTATATAATTTAATCAATGACCTCAGTAGTGGAGACATGATTTTCTGTTCTGAGATAAAAACAAAATCAAAATATCTACTTGTGTGTTTTTAGCTGTATGCTGTCGGGTACTTAAGTGAAAATGTACATAAACATTTTATAAAAAAAACTCCTGGACGCACCAAGTGCGTTATGGTAGTGAATTTTCATAAAAATGATTTTGATAGCTAACATGTTTTTTTAAGAAAGCAGGCATCAATCTATATAGTAGAAATAACTTCATTGTTTGAAAATGTACAAAAACTTCCGAAAGTAAACTTAAATTGTTCCCGAAAAAAATGGTTTCCTGGTCAACCTTATAGATTAATAGCAAACTGAGCTATTCAAATTTGAAGCATTTACTGAAAATTCGCTACCATAACGCACTTGCTGCGTCTCGAATTTCTTTTCTTACAAAGATGTGTTATATTTCGATGGAAAATGCAAAAATGCAATAACATAGGGCGTGTTCGATTAAAAAATTCGCTACCATAACGCACTTGCTGCGTCCCGAATTTCTTCTCTTACAAAGATGTATTATATTTCGATGGAAAATGCAAAAATGCAATAACATAGGGCGTGTTCGATTAGAAAAAATTTGAATCACCAATGACTTATGGGCCACCCTGTAATTGTGGAAATATTTTTTAAGATGTAGCTTAAGACACCCTATGATTAACGTATACCATTTTTTTTCGTAACTTGCATAATAACGGATATTTTGAGCTTTAATGATTTTTTACGAAAATTTGACAAAAATGATATACCATTAAACGATAAACTCTATAGCCAACACTACAGCCATCAGAGAAAGGGTGTATTTTAAATTAATATTTTGGGAGTATTTTAGTAAAATGAAGGACAATCACGATTGAAACTAAGAGTTTAGGCTTTGTAAAGCATTCTTCTTGAGACATTTTCTTTCCATAGCTGATATTAATTTCAGGTTCGTTGCCTAAATATTACCAGTTTTGACGTTTGAAATCGCAACTATGACGTTTTTAGGAAAACCCTAATTTATTTTCTTTAAATGCCCGTAACTTTTTTGTCCTTTAACCTACAGAGCTAAATTTTGGTAGGTAGCTTACCTATGATAATATGAACCCGTGTACCAAATTACTTTGTTAATTCCGGAGATATAAATTTTTTTCGAATGAAAACTCAAAATTTTCCCGGAAAACCTTGTCCGATTTTCCTGACTAACGAACTTATCCAAGCCATTTACAAAAGGAAGGTATGTGCCAAATTTTATCAAAATCGGCCCATTATTTATTGAGCTATCGGTGTGATACATACATACATACATACATACATATATATATATATATATATATATATATATATATATATATATATATATATATATATATATATATATATATAAATTGAAACTGACCCCGGATATGGGTTCTAGGGGTCCTAGCGCGCTCATTTTAATAATTTTTTTCAAAATTCAAAAGTCGGGATCTCCCTATTAGTGAATTTTTTCTACGAAAATTCACTAATATGGCAAATAGTTTGTGTCTTATATTAGAATCAACGGAAGGGCAATCATCGGTTTTAATGGGGTTTAAATTACCCCATAGGTAATCCAGAGCCTCCCGGCCTATTTACTGCCTCTACTGGGTGAAGCTGAAGCTTCAAGTTGTTTGTCGACTACTGCTTCCCCTTTCTGATATTGCTAAGTGCCTTCATTCTAATATTCATTAGGATGAAACCATTTACGTTTCATTGACCTGAATCGTGTGGTTCATAATCACCTTAGTGTGAAAAATAAATACTATAATTTAAACACTAATTATGTTTGCATGATTAGTATTCCGATTTCGTGATCATTCATAAATTTCGCTAAGGTTTCATGTTGGAGCCCTGCCTTGATTCTCAAATTATCGACTTTGCTAATGGATGATGTTAGCTTCTTAAAACAGCGTTGTTATAAGTGGATTTTGTATGTGTAATTTTACTCCTAAGAAGTAAATAGGCTGTTATTATAATGTATGAGGTTATCGTAAAAATAGTGGTATATTTTAAATTATAGCTTAACAAAGCTAATCACAAGAAGTAAATACAATAACGGTGGAACATGTTAAAATTCGTTTCAGTTGGTAGTTAAGGTATTTTATGTTATAACGTTCTTTCCTTTACTTTTGCTAACCTAAACTCCACCACTAATTGAAATTTAATCTTTTCTGCTATAAATACCTCTTTTCTGGTTTTAGAAGTGCTTGTTTTCTTGTCTGTTTGACTCTTTTATGTCATGGTCAGACAAAGAAGAACTAAATTCATTTATATGTATTCATGACAACTATAAATAAAAATCGGTTAATACGTTAAGACATTTTGATCAACAAACTATTTAAAAAAAAAGTGTAAGATGACGTCTTTAAAATGTCTGTGTGATGTATGTCAAATGTCAATACCTCACATGAAAGTAAGATCAACTTATAACAATAATAACTATAACAACAGTCATAATAATAAAATAAACGATTTAACAGTAACAGAAAACGACTTATTACATTTTTACAATATATTTAATATATATATATATATATATATATATATATATATATATATATATATATATATATATATATATATATATATATATATATATATATATATATATATTGCTATAAATGGCAAATATGTCAGAAAATTAGAAACATTATTGTGGAGTAAAACGGGCTGGGCCAATGTACATAAAATTAATACGTCCTAATATTTAAATGCCCTTTATAATTGAAAGTGTAAAATATTTTAGGTTTAAATAAGAAATAACATTAGGTAGAAGAATACAGAACAATGATTTCTTTTTTTTACATGTAGTACATTTTAAATTTCACGAAGCAAAAGTCGTTAAAATACAATAGAACTCAGAACAATATCCTTGTTTTTATTTATAGAATTTTAATAGAATATAACGATTTTATTTTTATCCTTAGGCAGTAAGTACATTTACTATATTATACATTTATAATATTAAGTTAAAAATAATTTTTTGTAAATAACAATTGTAAGAAAAGACGCAGTATCAGTTGTTAAGGATAGTTTTTTTTTATGGTTGTTTCAAAAGAGTGCAAAGAACCAAAAGTTGGACAATGCGAAAACGCAAGGTCTATGAACTTTGTTTTACCCGAGGTACAGGAGAAAAGGTTTTTGTAAGACAGGTGTAGTTTATTTAGGGGACGACGATAGGTCGGAGAGGACGATTCGTAATTATTGAACTACCACAAGTGAAACTTGAAATTTATTAAAGTGCGACGACACGGTAAAATATGGAAGTTGAGAATTAAACGTGAAAGGCAAGTGCCTCATAATAAAATCATATTCAAGTTTTGTGTGAAGAAAATAAAAATAAATACTTGGTACACGGTTTGTTAAGACCATTTTAAGTAAAATGGAAATTAATTAATAATCACAGGGAAGCTACTAAATCCAAACAGTAGATCAAATGGAAAGCAATAAGTACACATCTGTAAACCATACACTTAAAAGTGAGTGAAGGGGTACAATCAATAACCTGGTACAGTATTAATGCTAAACAAACACGCCCAAAGCCAACATAACGTGGAAAAAATGTTAATTGGATATGCATAATAATATTTTTCAGTTACTCGCCAAAAATTTTTGGCACACTGTAAAAAGATTCCAAAATTTGCGTTTTTTTTTTAGACCGTAACCGCGAATTTTGCCAAAAACAAGCTTCTTTTTTCTGCTAAAATGCAGTTATCTACACGACAAGATTATTAGCGATCTTAACAAATTAACATAAATTGTAAAGAAACCATAAAATGCCGAAAACTTGACCTTGAATCCGGCTACAATGCGCATATATCGCGAGTACGAAGAATACCCTATTTATCGTGAACTTCCGTCTCAGAAGTGCAATCTGTTTTTTGGTGTGAAAATATTCTTTGCTTTTATTTTATCAGTCATAAAATATTTGTCTGATGTATCAGAGCCTGTAGTTGCGTCAGATCCTAATAACAACAAAAATTTCCCTCTTTCTAAGAGACGAATGTTGTATCATAGCCTGTAGCTCAGTGTATGAAGATGATGTTGTTTTCATGTTGCCCAACTCTTCTTGACACTGCTGACTCCTGTACGACTTAGTGTTTTTTCCCCATACTTGAAAACAAACATCTAACTTGACAGGAGTGAGTGCGATAAGCAAAACAGAGAGGTCCTCATCTTGTTCAATTATGCATGCTTTCTCTCAGTTGCAGCGCCAATAGCAGCACTATTAACATATCAGCATCGGACGCTGCTTGAAGTACACCTATCCCAGCCTCTTTAAGGTGTCCTGAAAGCAGACTAATGAGACGCATTTTGTTCCTTGCGTTGGTAAGGAAGACACCTTGAGTTGGTAGGAAAGGCACCACGATGAGATTGATATCGGACCCTAATGACAACTGAAATGTTATTAGGTTTTTCCTTCTGTTTAGGTACGACAATTGTCACAGGAACGTAGCATGCTACATACCACTCGTTGCTCATCTAGCATTAGCAGCGTCCTTTGTGAAGGACGTTTCGTATCCATTGAAGACCACGACGGTCGTCAGTTTGTCAAACCTCTTCTTCAGATAAGGCCCGTATTTGCTGTATGTCTGATCGTAGGTTTTGAAGGGAAACCACGGAACTTGTAAACAATACACCAGCGGACTACCTCGACACGGCACGGTTGCCAACGCATCAGCTTAAGTCGTAAGTAACTTGACAGCTTATCGCAACTGTTGTGCTTTATTGTCAGAGCTCCAATGCCCGTTGAAAAATATTTACGCGTTTTTTAACACAAAAAGCGAAGTGAATTACGAAACTGTTTCTGGCGTAATACATTGAATTACTATGTACAAGAGCGGCGGCCTCATGCGGTGGCCTCATGCAGCGGGGAGGGGAAGTTATTTTTCATTGCCACAAGCAAAAGGAAAAATATATTAGGCATCTGAAACGGAAAACCACGATAAATAGAGTATTCGTCATATCCACGATCTATCCGCACTGCAGCTTAAGGTCATCAACGCCAAGTTTTCGGACTTTTGGGGTTTCTTTACAATTGGTGTTAATTTTTTGACATCTCTGATAACTTTCTCGTGGGGATAACTCCATTTTAGCAGAGCAAAAGGCGTTGTTTTTGGCAAAATTTACGTTTACATCCTAAGAAACCGCAAATGTTTACAAATTTCCTGGAATTTTTTACAGTTTATCATAAACTTTTGGTGGGTACCCAAAAATATTATTCTACATGCCGCATAATATTGAAAACCCCAAAATAGCCGGAGCTGGAGCTATTAGTTTAGGATTCATTGGCGTTCCAGGAAAATTGCAGGTTTTTCAACGATTTTTCAGGCATCCCGGCAGGGATGCCGTGGGATTTTTGGGATGTTCATATTGAATGGGAGTACTTAAAACTATTTTTTCATTTTGGAATTTATGGGATGTTCATATTCAAGGGTAGGTACTTAAAACTATTTTTCCATGTCCGGAATTTATATAAAAAATTCCTGGTTTGACCTATTTTTCTTCTAATTGCACATACGTTAATTCGTGTCAATATTTTCGTTATACACAACCTGCTTCTATTTCTGTTATTGTTAATTAGTTATTTCATGATCATAATTATTGTTGTTATGGGTATTATTGTTATTTATTTATTTATTTTTGTGACAAGGTAGAACTGGCAAGGTAGCATGCTATAGTGAGTTGCTTACAAAATTAAGTGATAACATTGCTTAACGCCACGGAAAAATGGCCATAGGTGCGCCATTTCGCAAGTAAACGCCCGTTCTCACAAGTCCTTGATTGCACTGAAAATATTTGGTAAAATTTAAGTTGGTTGCCCAACTGCACTATTCCCTGTATTTAGCAGCATCAGGCTCTTATTTATTTACATATTAAGTAAATAACATTAGAGAGGTAAATGTTATTCGACAAACAAGGAAGTGATCTGTGGCTATTGAGGAGTGGATTGAAGAGGAAGACACACTTTTTTAACTATTAATAATTGCTTTATGAACATTCTGCCAAGTATGTTAGTCTTAAGAAGAAATTATGTTAGATAAGTAAAATTTTGGTTTACAAAATTATTGCATTTTGTAAGCCTAACTACTTTTAAATACCTCTTCGTACAGCTCAACGTGTTTATTTTTAATGAGAATAAAATACAACAAAATACAATAACAAATTTTAATATTGTTTCATTTTCATACTTAATAAAAATCATCAGATTTGTACCAAAAAAGTTATTTTAAATGGAATTACTTTCTTCACAAACACAGGATTGAAAATTGAAGTGCAAAAACACCAGCACCTATGTCGCAACAAAATACTTAACTTGTTTAAAATTGCCTGGTTTGACTCTTCTGTAGTATTAACTAATTTAGAAAATCGTTATGTAAACCGTATATTTTTTGTTATAACGAATATTGTTTATGAATTAATATCAATAATATGTTTAATTGAAGCACATACTTGTATCAGTAAATGAATGGAGTTTGTCATACGTAAAAACATTAATTAATAATTAATCAACCCTAAATTACAAGCTGCACATTCTGTTATTTATTAAAGCTACAAAAATGTTTCGCAATTTCAACTCAATTTTTAATTTACATTTATCCTGTTAACATTTACATATCTCTCTCATCGTGATGGATTTTTATGTAATGAGATATTTATAATTCACAAACTAATTTTCTTTATCAGTATTCGCCATGCGATTGTACTAGTAAATACGATCAGATGAGTTTTTATTAAAAGTTAAATTGGCATCGGTACATTGTTGCGCGAAACTTATTTGCAATTCCTGCTCTTTGGTATCATATGCAATATTTTTCAGTTTTTTGTTTGTCAAATTCATGGAAATTGATCTATCAGTGTAATTTTCTTTTCTATCGATGCCTTGGTCGACATTGTAGCTCAGTTTTTATTGTTGTTGGTAAGTGGGCCTTAGTAACGGCTAAAAGGAGAACCTACCTCTCTCTCTCTCTCTCTCTCTAGAGATCAGTATTGCTCCATAATAGGTAATATTTAATTTATGTTAATCTTTGGATCTTACGGAGTTTTAGATTTTCCTGTGAGCCAATTTTAGCGAATTTTCATAGAAAAAATTCGCATTCGAGGAGATAGCGACTCTGAATTTTTAAATATTTTCTTTAAATAAGCGCGAAATAAGACCCCTACATCCCATACGCGCGGCGAGAATAAATTTTAAATATTCACACACACACACACACGCGCGCGCGCACGCACGCACGCACGCACGCACGCACGCACGCACGCACGCACGCACGCACGCACGCACGCACTTACGCACGCACGCACGCACGCACTTACGCAAACACGCACGCACGCACGCACGCACTTACGCAAGCACGCACGCACGCGCACACACCCACACACTTTACTTCATGCGCGCCTCCCATGTTTTCTTTTTATTTTTGGTTGAACGTCCATTTCCACGCCAGTCGTCAATCCTTTTTTATAAGTGTTCAGTGGAAAGTAACGCAACCCTCGGCAACCTTAATAGCGTCGATAGCAGAAAAGAACAGGAGACGGCCGAAAGGTAGAGAATTAGAAGTCTGGCCAAATAGGAAAGATGGAAAAGGAAGGACCTCACCCAAGACAAGTTGAAGAAAGGTGAGGAGACAAGATCAGGTGTGTATGCGTATAAGTGTCCATGTGTATGTGTGCTTGAGTATGCGTTTATGATTACGTGAGGGAGTGCGCCCCCGTCGTCGTCATCCACGTACCCACCAGGAGTGAGCCACTGGGAGCCACGCTCTATTAAAAGAGTTATAAGCAGTAGTAGTAGTAGTAATAGCAATGATATATTTTTTGAGCTCCCCGCTTTCAATCTCATTCGAGCTATTGGAAAAAATATTTTTGCATTCGTGTACCAGTCATATAAATTTAATCACAAGACCTACAACGTCCATTAAGTCAGTTGCAAAATTTGCTAACTCCATATTATGATTTTGAAAATGTGCTATCGCCTAGTTATTTTTCATAATACTGCCTAACTTTTTGAGTTTCCGGTCACACTTTTAATAA